>NQII01000173.1:493380-576830 GCA_002778355.1 Clitarchus hookeri | reverse complement strand
CCCCCCCCCAAAGCATTGATCAGCGACAAGAAGAGGGACTGAGCACATCAGGCACACATGCGAGCAAATGCTAAACCAAAGCGGCCCACACAACATCTCTTTATTCTTCCACTCAAGAATGCAGTGACTAGCTCCGCAAGTCCATTTGGGTGGACACCAGGGTTTTCACCCACCCACTAAGACGAACGCCCAGCGAGTCAGCGAATGGAACCTCCTTTGGTTGAAGACGAAGTGGGAGAGAAGGTTGCTCAGCTAAGCCACCAAAGCCTACGACCCCGCTATTTGCCCCGCATACAAAAACTTCTGGAGAATGCAATCCCTGGATAGGGCCAGTGCCAGTAGCAAAACTGCCAAACTCTTCGGCCAAACGTAACCCAGCCACTCACAAATAGGTGAAAGCACAGACCACAGCAAATGTCAGGTAGTCAATAAGTATAAATTAAGGGTACACTACAACAGTTTGTGGTTTGATTGCACACTCATACCCAGACATGGGCTACTCGAAACTACGAGGTGTCATGAGTAAAAGTTGGTTTCAAGTAGAAACACTTGGTTATCCAGGACAAATATATACACTGAACATCAGTCATCAGACTTCAGGCATTATCATGGAGATTTGGTGTGTTGTTCTTGTGTGTTATTCATGCCTCAAGCACAATGCTCATTGGGCATGAGGTAATTCATTACTCTTTTTGTCATGTAGCATACAGGAAAGGAGTTTGTGTAGCCATTTAAAATTCATTGGAAGTTGACTGTCAGATTTCATCACAGTCCTGTATGTTAAGGGCAACTATTGCACTCTTCTACGCAATACGAGCAACTTTCGACACATTCCTTTGTGTTATGGGTGACTTTGGCAAGTTCCTTTGTGTAGCATGCAAGGTCATTACCAACACATTTTTAATGGAGTGAAGAATGCAGAAAGATTTGACTCAGTTTAATGACTTGTCCTACAAAGAACATGCAATTTGGGATTCATTAACGACTACATCAAAGGATTCAGCCAAGAGCACATGGCGCTTATGTAGCTTGTGCATGGTACCCCCCCCCCCCCNTCCGTGGAGTGGAGAAGTTGTGACTGCTGTTAACATCGGGGTCTTGAGAGCCAATGAGGGTGAAGCAAGGCGAGTATGGAACCTCACGCCAGAAAGCAAGGGTGGGGGAACAGGATATCCCCAAGAAAACCAGCCTACCAGCGGCTTTGTCCGGCATGATTCCCACATGTGAATTCCAGGAGCGATCCTGCTAGGAATCGATGATGATTCGCTCTGGTGGGAGGTGAGTGCTCTAGCTATAGCCACTGCACCACCATTGCCCCACCACACTTATGCGGCAACCCAACAGAACGGGTAAGCTTTCCCAATCTCTTTCAGGCCCTGGTAACAAGCAATCCTTCCTCAATTAATGTGGTGATGTTTTCATATTTGAAGTAAACCATGTCAGCTGAGGAATTATAGATGAGAGAGAACTTGCTTCTCTCAGTATCAAATTATGTTGCACTAGAAAACTTAAACAAACAGTATAATAACAACATACTTAATTGTGTGTCTACACATCGAAGGCATCATGCAGACTTCACCAGCATCACTAGAGACCCCTGCATCATTTAAGATATGTCTGTCTTGGCAGGGTACGTAGTGAGTCTGATACTAAGGCTGAAAAGTTTACTTATACTTGCTCCAAATCACTGAAGTCAAGTTACAACCATATCTGTGATTTGTGTAACCAGTGAAAGCTAAGTTAGCTCCTTATAAGCAAAAGGGAGAAACTGAACAACCTAAGTTCTTAGAATTCTAAACATTCTTAGACAAAACGTGAAAGCCAGGCAGCAATTCCTGGAATACTCTCCTAGAAAGAGGAATCAACTAGTTAGGTCAGAGCATCTTTGCCTAAATTATTTACATGCTTCCCACTAGTTCAAGTCTTGCATCTTAGGTATAAGATACCGTACTTGTAATTCTTGACACCACACCATTTTCCCAAGATGATACCATAAATCCCAGACAGCAACACTAGTTCGTCACCAGCATCATCATAGTCTCAAATGCATGCCTAAGACAGCCCTCCAGCACGGTTGTTATTGAGAGGTCTGGTGGATAACAATAACAGTGGTTCTCAGACTGTTCCTGTCATCCTTGATTCTGCCAGTCATTTCACCAGTCTCTTTACTGAGATCACATGAAAAGGTTGGATTAAAGAGCAGAAGTATTTCTCAAGCACCTTTTTCATATGTACAGAGTGATCATACCACCAGTCCAGACAGAGATGTGCCGATAGCAACTGATACCATATTTCTCTGGGTCGTTATATGAAAGATATAGACATCTTTCATGTTGTTTAATTAATTGAGTTTCATTTAATTTTAATTTGTAAATAACAATTATGGAAAATTTAAGAAGTGGGTTTGCCACCACAAATGACCTGCACTGCAATTAACTGATGGTGGAAACTAGGAGAGGAAATAAGACAGGAAAATACTGTGGCGCATTGCCATTTAAGGAGTACAAACCTCACTTTCCTGAATCATTCCTTTATCATTTTCATAGACATGAGCACACAATTATTTGCAATCTAATGGTAATCCTTATTAATGAAAATGTATTTCTTTAACATATCACGAAACGGATTGTTAAAGTCAGACAGCAGTACGAAAAAAATATGTATGAAATCTCATGCACTAGTGTAACCTTAAATTTTGGGTTATAGTATATTCACTGTTTATCCACACTTCTTGAATCCAACCTTTGGAAAATCATCCCATGTATAACAAGTTTGGTTTTTTTCCTAAATATGTTGCATATAAAAAGTGTTATATAATTGTGTTCACACAAAAGTTCCTTTATTTTTAGTTGAACTGAATTTTTATGTATATTAAATTTACAAATTATAACATTTAATTCTCAATAAATACAAATAAAACAGTGAGAAAATAGGTGTGTTCATAATGTCTCGTAATAAATAGTTCTTATGCAAAATATTATTAAACTGTGTGCACACGAATGTGGTGCGTTTTCCTTTTGGTGTAATTTTCTAGCATTGATTAAGCTTTGATTGCCTGAGGCGAAGGACTATCCAAGAAGGGCTTCAGAAAAATTGAAGTAACCATGAATGGAGTATACTAACTGGACCAAATTTACAGGAGGATATAACTGACTTTCTTCTGTGCCATCTAGGTTATGTCACATTTACAGCTGACATCAAATAGATATTAGGAATTCATGAACAGTTTCATGACTATGAACATATCACATAAAGGCAATCAACAGTGGTCCAATTTGATTACCAGCTCAGAAATGTGTTCAATGGTGTTCTGTATGCACACTACGTTGCCATCCAGAGGTTACGTCATTTTACTGCAGGATGAGAATGACTATTTTACTCAGGCTACATCAGCACTGTTTATACTACATAATGGATGGCACTAACGCACCAAGGGCACTGTACTAGGCTCCCTTAGATTTCGCCCCAGTTGCAACTTCTCCTTCCTCCCGAGAGAGTACCTTTTACATCTACACTGAAGAGCCAAAAAAACTGGTATAGGTGTGTGTGTGCAAATAACAGTCCATACCTTGGTTAGTCTCATTGCGCTACGCCAGCCGTCGATCTAGCTTTACTGCTGCTACAATGGCAGGTTATTAAGATTTAAGTAAGTTTGAACGTCGTGCTATAGTCGAGTGGTTACAGTTGTTCAGCTTGGTGTTGCCGCATTGTGAACTGGAAGGTGTTGCAGTGAGGGGATGTCTTTATGATAATGCAGATAGTTGGTTTGGCCGTCCATCACTGGTTACAGGTGCATCTATTAGTCAGGGCGGAGACAAGTCACATTTACTGGGGGCGGAACGTGCGAGCACTGTGGTGACATACGTGTCGACAAAACAAAGTGATATAGCATCATACGTTAAATCACTGATGTTCTTTTGACCTCTTTATGGGCCCCAGCCAGACAAAGGTGCTCTGAGTGTGAAGGTCTCAGTGTTGGCAGTGTGGACGAAGGCACATGGGAGTGTCACACTTTTTAGGTTCAGGTGTGGCAACTGTCATGTTAGCCTGAATTTACCCGCTGTGATCGGACGCATCTTAATCCCTCAACGTATTGGAGGACCATTCCCATAAATAATGGCCCGATGGCTGGTGCTTAGGTAACGTTAAAAAGATAGTTCATTCATGACCTATACAGTACTACTGTATTAAGGGCGTTAGTCACCCTTGAAAATTAAAAAATTACAGTAGTTAAAAAAATATTAGAAACCATCAGAAATTAATGAAAACAAATTTGCGCAATGTATCAGCAAAACCAACATCATTGACCTCTGAAAAGGTAATTGTAAATAAAAGCCTCAATCTGAAACAAAATGGGGATGCTATTCTCACATTATAAATATGTGATAAAACTATGACACAGATTATTAACCAACATGTTTTAGTGTACGAAAAAATTGCCTTTGCTGCGTTTGCAGGAAAACAGTCCCCACAAATAACTGTTTGTCTATCTCCAAGGCATTGGACGGCCACAAAGTGGCATAAGTGGTGAACGTGTTGCTAGCTGAATTTCCAGCGATACACGCAAGTAATAATGTGCCAGTGTCGTGAGCAACCACAAGTTTGCAGCACAAAATCCATAGTCAGCACTCAGTACCACTGCATGCTGCACTGTCCAGTCAACATGGACAAGTACATGCCTGCAGAGTTTAGAGACATAATTTTGAATTACGGAGAAGTCAAGGGACATTGCAGATTAGCTGCACAATTGTATCAGTAAAGATACCCTCCTAGATGACATCTAGCACACACCATTTTTGTGAAAACTGACAGACATTTGCCGGAAACTGGGAGTGTCCTGCTAAACTATCAATACTTTGGTGCACAAAGAAGTAAGAATACAACAAGATTTGAGTAAAATGTACTTACCCTAGTGGAGGAACAACCATCTACTAGCATTTCCACCAGTGCTCATGAGGTGGGTTTGTCACACAGTAGTGTGTTGGGTTTATTGAACAAGCAGCTACTACACCCATGCTACAGAAGTTCCAGTCAGTGACTTTCTACAGAGAAAAAAAATTTCTATGCCTTTTTTCTGCAGCAAACAGTTCGTGATCTGGAGTTTCACAAGTCAGTGCTCTTTACAGACAAAGCATGTTTCACTTGTTACAATATGTACTACAGATGTACAGCCATGAGTGGACTGATGAAAACCCACACACTACGCTCATGAAATCATACAAATATGTACCGTAAAATGGGGTGAAAAGAAACAGAACTTAAAACCAAAATTGTTACATACTCTGAGAAAGATAATGTGAGAGTACTATTTTTTCTACAATAAATTTATTACTGTCCAATTTTTTGGGTTTGTTTTTCAATACGATGACTTCAAACTTAATTTGAAATTTTGTTTCTTTTCACCCTAGTGTTTCTAATCACCCCATTTTACAGTAGCTGTTTGCAGTGAACATGTGGGCAGACATAGTCAATGATTATTTGATAGGACCATACCTCTTACCAGCAAGTCTTAATGGTTACATTTAACAGCAGTTCTTGCCCAAGCTGTTGGGCTGTTGGAGGATGTACCACTTCTGGTATGTGGCCACATGTGGCTTCAGCATGATAGGAGACAACCCTACAATGCTCATAGTGTGCATGACTATCTTGATCAGCACTTTCCAAGAAGAAGAAGAGGGGGACTTGTCACCCGGACTGGTCGCTCCCCATATCCAACACCGACTTATTCTTGTAGACATAAAGAGTCTAGTCTACAAGATGCCCGTCAACATGACAGAGGATCTCATGGCAAGGATAATAGCTGCCTGTGATACAATCCAAACAAATCCTGCCCTGTTCTAGAAAACATGGTAGTCGATATTACTGCACTGCAATGAATGCATCAACGTGGCTATCACTTCGAGCACCTATTGTTAAGTGTGCCTAGCAGCCTTGTAAATGTAGTAATGGTGAAATATGTACATAACCAATGTAACAATCACAAGTAAAATACATTTAACCCTGAATAAATAAAATGACACAGAGGCACTCAAGCAACTCAGTTTGCCTACTTTAACAGTATTGAATGGCCACCATTTAAGAGTGGGGCTGTTTTCTCACAAACNCTCAAGCAACTCAGTTTGCCTACTTTAACAGTATTGAATGGCCACCATTTAAGAGTGGGGCTGTTTTCTCACAAACGGAGAGGATTAGAATATTAAATAAAACAAAGCAACCTTTTTTGTATATTTGAACATGATGAATAGTAATCCATCTTGTAATTTTAGCAAATACTGCAAGCTACAACATTTACTGTGGTACAACAGTAGCAACCCCAATTTTGTTGAGACTGGGATTTAATATTATCTATTCAGAGGTTGTTGATTTTCTGAAACACAGTGTGAATTTATTTTCTTTCTTCTCCAATAGTTTCAACATTTTAACTACATTTTTTAGGATGAATAACAACCATAATAACCACTTTAGACCACAAGTCATATGTATATTTGTATCTGATTTTTCAAATAGAAACCCACCTCTCAACCATTATAACACATGAGAACATACTGTATACAGTACTACAAAAACATGAAATATGCAATCAGAACTGCGGCCTTCACAAACAACATTTAACCAGACAGCCTCATAGCACACAAGTCGCAACATGGCTAGCACTGACCTTTAAGAAAGTTGACATCAGGAGGAAAGGTGCGCAGCAGGTCAAGGATGTAGTGGCGACCATCATTGCCAATGATGCCCTTGCACTCCACAGCCGAGCACAGCTCCACCTCCTCTCCCTTGTCATTGAACACCTTGTGGGGCAAGATCTTCAGCTGCTGGCCTGCCTTGTTCAGCTAAAAAAGCAATGTACCTACCGATCAATTAATTAAATTTACTATATTACTTTATATGTAGTTCTGCATTAAAAAATACTACTTTTTTTTTAAAACTTGAAAGATTTTTTACAGACTTGGTAACAAGTTCAATTAAATACCTTTACTGTATTTTAATACTACAAAAGCATTATCCAGTTCACATAACTGTAAAACCCTAAAAATAAGCTATATACTTATGTTTTCAAAATTTCCTCTAATAAAATATTAAAAGAGATGCCCCATGTATGAGGTAGGACAATTTCTATTTTGATGTTGTTATGGTTGTACATAGCTGAAAAACATATTACACTGAACACAGCAGTCACATTAGCAGGTTGCAGCATGACAAGTGTCAAAGTCAGACACAGAAAAAATGCACACTTGGTGTAGTTTCATTCCACACTGAAAATTGATATTTGACACACAAATTTACCTAGACCATGACTAATAAAAGAACATCCCTTCTGTAAAATTAAATATTCACAAAAAAAAAATCANTGTAAAATTAAATATTCACAAAAAAATCAGTTATTTAAACTTTGCAAGAAAATTATGAGATAAAGCAACTTCTGACAGCAGCACCACCTAATTCATAGACAGGAGATTAAAGTCCTATAAAAATTGCACAATAATCCAAGATAACTACAAGATCTTACCCACTCCAGCTAAACCTTAATACCTCAATGCTTCTGTGCTAGAAACACAATTTTTAAATCAACACTCAATTTTTTAACTATACCATTTATCTTAATATAAAAAGTAGAAACTTTAGAAAATTAAACTACCTCTTACCATAATAGTAACATTAGTGTATGAACTATGAAGGGATACAAACTCGTGCATCCTTTCAAAATGTTGTTACAACATCTGCCTGATAAGTTTTATGATCTTAATCTCTGACCAGTCGTACAGTTAACCACCTTTAAAGAGGTTACTTGTACATTAAGACCAGTTTTAAAAGCAAAGCTTTTTTTAAGGATATACCTAAATGAGCACAATAATGAGTTAACTGTATTAAGGCTACTGCTTAGTGGGAGACTAGTCGAGAACAATGATATGGTTTTGGATGTTAAATGTTTTTCAATGTATTTCAGTAACCTTTTCTCTTTCAAACAAAAACCACTCTGTGCACTTTGAAGAGAAGAAAATTGAAACAAAAAAGAAAGTAGGATAAAGCAACCAACATTTTGTGTTTTTTTAATGCATTTAAATGTTATTGGCTTGTAATTTTCAAGGTATCAAAATTTTTAGATGAAAAATTATGTAGCAATGTGGTTAGCACCAAGACGAACATCAAAGTCCCAGGATGCTGCAATGCACGTTTTGCAGAAATGAATATACAGCCTATTTTGTATTTCATTAATGTGTGTTGGAGGAGCAAACATTGGTCCCGGAGGCGAGAGATGGCAAAACGCGAGGAGGGAGAGAAGACTCTTCATTCTACCACTTCACTGCTATCCGTATCCCTTCCCCTTTCCCGTTCACGATGTCCATCCTTCAACCTCTTGTCTCAAGTTCTGTGCCGTGGGAACGACGCACGCTTCAGTTTTTGGCAAAGAACAGAAATTTTTCATTCGTAGAACTGTCTGCAAGAATGATTATGAAGGAATTTCCTGACAGATTTTTATACGTATTGATAATTATTATTTTATAATACAATGTGAAAAAGTAAATAACGTGAGCCAGAATTTTTACACATACAATAAGTGTATAAACACCTTTTGTTTTAAAAGCATTTTGATTATCCAAGATAAAAAACAGAGACAGAAATAAAAATAAACTATTTTCATGTAATGTGTGTTACATGTCATTAGTAACCAAACATCACTGAAAGATATTGAGCAGTTACCAAATAAATAATTGAACTTGCTTGGTGAATTTATATATGTTTTAGTGAAATATTTTCATGGATTTAGAACAATATGGCATGTTAGGTTTATGGTGATGCATAATGTTTTTATATGCCTCAATGTTATTTCTGAAGACTTAGTTTATTTATTTAATATTTTGTTGTAAACCAAGCAAATTCCTCACTTAGCTCCATTTTTAGATGACAATCCTAGGAAGCACAGTTATATGTATGAAATGGCAGCCGCCTAGTACAATTACACGAGAGCTGTACACATTACCTGTCAAAAAACGTAAGTCGCGCAGCGCTGTATTTAACAGCACTGTAATAGGGAGCGATGTTATCAGTTTGGTCTGTACAGCGCTAGTAGTGTCAATTGGTTTCCCTCCCTTCAGCAGCAGATGCTCAGCAGAGCCCTCCCCTACGTTCCCTTCCTCAGAGCTGCGCAAAGATTATTTTCTCATCTGAACTTTACTACAAAGAATTGTAAGGCATGAACTACTACAAAATTTTTTGAATTTTTTGATGAAATATTTATGGCACAAATTTTTATATACCAAGCTTTAAATAATCTTCTAATTACTCACAACACTCAGTACAGTACTTAAAAGATAACAATATGATAAAAAGAACTTCCAGACATGTTAATGTTACAAGGAAACAAACACCACTTTGGTCGAGTGCTTATTTCCAGTAACAAATTGNGGAACTTCCAGACATGTTAATGTTACAAGGAAACAAACACCACTTTGGTCGAGTGCTTATTTCCAGTAACAAATTGCTTTACCTGAAATAACTCAACTACTGGAAAAATTTTCTCGCAATTGGGAAGTGATAAGGATAACATTTAAAACACACAAAAATTACATAATTTGAACTGCAGTACCACCCCACTCCAAAATAAATGCAAGACCACTCTCAATTTACAGGATGGTTAACCTAAAAAATAAGTTTGCCTGCGAATTGAAGGCCTCTCTCTCAGTACGACCAGTGTGTTTAATGGGAGTAAAAACATCAATAAATTAGACTGCTTCTTCTTTCCGGCAATAGTTTTTCTGTCAATTCAGTAACTGGGAAGGGTAGATAAGCTGCAACACAGCAATCACCAGAAACTATCCTGTCCAGGTAAACATTTCCCCCTCTTCACAGCTTTGCCCCCAAAAAAAAGTCAAGGTCACTAGCACTTCCTGTTGACAGTGTCCTTCCCACTTGAGAATAATGAAGGGAGGGGGAGAGAAACAAAGAAAAAGGAAAAAGGAAAAAAGGGAGAGNCTCAAGCAACTCAGTTTGCCTACTTTAACAGTATTGAATGGCCACCATTTAAGAGTGGGGCTGTTTTCTCACAAACTGAGAGGATTAGAATATTAAAACAAAGCAACCTTTTTGTATATTTGAACATGATGAATAGTAATCCATCTTGTAATTTTAGCAAATACTGCAAGCTACAACATTTACTGTGGTACAACAGTAGCAACCCCAATTTTGTTGAGACTGGGATTTAAAATTATCTATTCAGAGGTTGTTGATTTTCTGAAACACAGTGTGAATTCATTTTCTTTCTTCTCCAATAGTTTCAACATTTTAACTACATTTTTTAGGATGAATAACAACCATAATAACCACTTTAGACCACAAGTCATATGTATATTTGTATCTGATTTTTCAAATAGAAACCACCTCTCAACCATTATAACACATGAGAACATACTGTTTTCAGTACTATGAAAACATTAAATATGCAATCAGAACTGCGGCCTTCACAAACATTTAACCAGACAGCCTCATAGCACACAAGTCGCAACATGGCTAGCACTGACCTTTAAGAAAGTTGACATCAGGAGGAAAGGTGCGCAGCAGGTCAAGGATGTAGTGGCGACCATCATTGCCAATGATGCCCTTGCACTCCACAGCCGAGCACAGCTCCACCTCCTCTCCCTTGTCATTGAACACCTTGTGGGGCAAGATCTTCAGCTGCTGGCCTGCCTTGTTCAGCTAAAAAAGCAATGTACCTACCGATCAATTAATTTAATTTACTATATTACTTTATATGTAGTTCTGCATTAAAAAATACTACTTTTTTTTTAAAACTTGAAAGATTTTTTACAGACTTGGTAACAAGTTCAATTAAATACCTTTACTGTATTTTAATACTACAAAAGAATTATCCAGTTCACATAACTGTATAACCCTAAAAATAAGCTATATACTTATGTTTTCAAAATTTCCTCTAATAAAATATTAAAAGAGACGCCCCATGTATGAGGTACGACAATTTCTATTTTGATGTTGTTATGGTTGTACATAGCTGAAAAACATATTACACTGAACACAGCAGTCACATTAGCAGGTTGCAGCATTACAAGTGTCAAAGTCAGACACAGAAAAAATGCACACTTGGTGTAGTTTCATTCCACACTGAAAATTGATATTTGACACACAAATTTACCTAGACCATGACTAATAAAAGAACATCCCTTCTGTAAAATTAAATATTCACAAAAAAATATGTTATTTAAACTTTGCAAGAAAATTATGAGATAAAGCAACTTCTGACAGCAGCACCACCTAATTCATAGACAGGAGATTAAAGTCCTAAAAACTGCAGAATAATCCAAGATAACTACAAGATCTTACCTACTCCAGCTAAACCTTAATACCTCAATGCTTCTGTGCTAGAAACACATTTTTTTAATCAACACTCAATTTTTTAACTATACCATTTATCTTAATATAAAAAGTAGAAACTTTAGAAAATTAAACTACCTCTTACCATAATAGTAACATTAGTGTATGAACTATGAAGGGATACAAACTCGTGCATCCTTTCAAAATGTTGTTACAACATCTGCCTGATAAGTTTTATGATCTTAATCTCTGACCAGTCGTACAGTTAACCACCTTTGAAGAGGTTACTTGTACATTAAGACCAGTTTTAAAAGCAAAGCTTTTTTTAAGGATATACCTAAATGAGCACAATAATGTGTTAACTGTATTAAGGCTGCTGCCTAGTGGGAGACCAGTCGAGAACAATGATATGGTTTTGGATGTTAAATGTTTTTCAATGTATTTCAGTAACCTTTTCTCTTTCAAACAAAAACCACTCTGTGCACTTTGAAGAGAAGAAAATTGAAACAAAAAAGAAAGTAGGATAAAGCAACCAACATTTTGTGTTTTTTTAATGCATTTAAATGTTATTGGCTTGTAATTTTCAAGGTATAAAAATGTTTAGATGAAAAATTATGTAGCAATGTGGTTAGCACCAAGACGAACATCAAAGTCCCAGGATGCTGCAATGCACGTTTTGCAGAAATGAATATACAACTTATTTTGTATTTCATTAATGTGTGTTGGAGGAGCAAACATTGGTACCGGAGACGAGAGAGATGGAAAAACGCGAGGAGGGAGAGAAGACTCTTCATTCTACCACTTCACTGCTTTCCGTATCCCTTCCCCTTTCCCGTTCACGATGACCATCCTTCAACCTCTTGTCTCAAGTTCTGTGCCATGGGGACGACGCACGCTTCAGTTTTTGGCAAAGAACAGAAATTTTTCATTTGTAGAACTGCCTGCAAGAATGACTATGAAGGAATTTCCTGACAGATTTTTATACGTATTGATAATTATTATTTTATAATACAATGTGAAAAAGTAAATAACGTGAGCCAGAATTTTTACACATACAATAAGTGTATAAACACCTTTTGTTTTAAAAGCATTTTGATTATCTAAGATAAAAAACAGTGACAGAAATAAAAATAAACTATTTTCATGTAATGTGTGTTACATGTCATTAGTAACCAAACATCACTGAAAGATATTGAGCAGTTACCAAATAAATAATTGAACTTGCTTGGTGAATTTATATATGTTTTAGTGAAATATTTTCATGGATTTAGAACAATATGGCATGTTAGGTTTATGGTGATGCATAATGTTTTTATATGCCTCAATGTTATTTCTGAAGACTTATTTATTTAATATTTTGTTGTAAACCAAGCAAATTCCTCGCTTAGTTCCATTTTTAGATGACAATCCTAGGAAGCACAGTTATATGTATGAAATGAGTAACCAGAAGCAAAATTAACATAGTTTCCTAAACATTGAAACAAACATTTTGTACAATTTTATTCCGAATGTATATGGCACTAATTAGTGATAATCATGGATATAGATTGTCTATTGGATCATGACATTCAAGAGGTAAAGAATTCAGAATGATCGCTGTAAGCAGGGAACAGATCTTATCTCATCCTTAATAACGTACTGTTGCTGGGACGGGTGTGGGAAACGTGGTGCAAGGAGAGAGGCAATGCTTTCTTTCTCTAGTCAGGTGGGTCGAAATCAGAAGGGCATCGGATTTAAAATGCCACAGAGGTGCAAGGATAAGTGAGTAGGCAGAAGTGTTAATACCCAACAGAGTTAAAGTGAAATCCAAATGAGAAAATAACGCGCAGAAGTTGAAAACACATTGGGCGAGTTGGGAGAGTCCATTGTCACTGCACGAAGGGTGGGGTTGTTCAGTTCAGTAGTGGCAGCTGCCTAGTACAATTACACGAGAGCTGCTCTGCATGTACGCATTACCTGTCAAAAAACGTAAGTCGCGCAGCACTGTATTTAACAGCACTGTAATAGGGAGCGATGTTATCAGTTTGGTCAGTACAGCGCTAGTAGTGTCAATTGGTTTCCCTCCCTTCAGCAGCAGATGCTCAGCAGAGCCCTCCCCTATGTTCCCTCCCTCAGAACTGCGCAAAGATTTTTTCCTCATCTGAACTTTACTACAAAGAATTGTAAGGCATGAACTACTACAAAAATTTTTAAATTTTTTAATAAAATATTTATGGCACAAATTTTTATATACCAAGCTTTAAATAATCTTCTAATTACTCACAACACTCAGTACAGTACTTAAAAGATAACAATATGATAAAAGGAACTTCCAGACATGTTAATGTTACAAGGAAACAAACACCACTTTGGTCGAGTGCTTATTTCCAGTAACAAATTGCTTTACCTGAAATAACTCAACTACTGGAAAAATTTTCTCGCAATTGGGAAGTGATAAGGATAACATTTAAAACACACAAAAATTACATAATTTGAACTGCAGTACCACCCCACTCCAAAATAAATGCAAGACCACTCTCAATTTACAGGATGGTTAACCTAAAAAATAAGTTTGCCTGCGAATTGAAGGCCTCTCTCTCAGTACGACCAGTGTGTTTAATGGGAGTAAAAACATCAATAAATTAGACTGCTTCTTCTTTCCGGCAATAGTTTTTCTGTCAATTCAGTAACTGGGAAGGGTAGATAAGCTGCAACACAGCAATCACCAGAAACTATCCTGTCCAGGTAAACAACATTTCCCCTTCTTCACAGCTTTGCCCCCAAAAAAAAGTCAAGGTCACTAGCACTTCCTGTTGACAGTGTCCTTCCCACTTGAGAATAATGAAGGGAGGGGGAGAGAAACAAAGAAAAAGGAAAAAGGAAAAAAGGGAGAGAGAGGGAGAGATAGAGATAGACATTGATATAGAGAGAGGAGAAGAGTCAAGGCAGAGAGAGAAGGAGAATGCTTGGAGAGGGTAAGCGGGAGGGAGGGAGAAAGAGGTATGATGGTCTACTACAAAGTCAAAGTCAGAAAGATAGGCAGGATGGTCAGCCAAAAAACATGAGGCCATTCCCACATTTATGCACAGCTGTTGTTTATGTGGTAACACTAGGAGGAAGGTAGGTGTATAACAGAGTTATAGATGTTTAACAAAAATAAATTACTGTGCAATGTGGAATTTATGACTCTGGGAGACGAAGTTCTTATAAGAATAAGTGATTTTTTAAAAGTAAATTTAAATTTTAGTTTTTCCTACAGTTTCAAAATGTCAGAAAAGTAAAAAAATGGTGTCTTACATTTGATTAGATACAGAACTATCCAATTTCTAAACCATGCTACAAAACATGTTTATGAACACAGCACCTATTTCTATTTCTCCTCCTAATGCTTATTAACACACACGATTAAACCCAAATAAACCACTAATGCAAAATATTAAATTTTTTTTCTTTGATTACTTGTCATTCTTTTTGTATGTTAACACTAGATGGATGTAATCCTATCTCATGTCCTATAGTTGCCAACTGTCATTTCATCTTTAATCATTCTATCTAACAAGTTTTATAACTTGTCTTAAGGGGGAGTGTTAGATATGTGCAGAGTTCTATTTCCGCGGATTTATGTTGATAGTATTACAGACAATGTCAAATTATTTTATAAAAAAATAATTTAAAAAATTAGAAACAAAATATTTGAATATTTAAGAAAATTATATGTTTTTTAATTTTTTTTAAAAAGCTATATAAACAACACTGCTGCCTATTTTTCAACCAAAAAAAATGTCATGGATTTGGATGAGATATAAACTCTGGCAAGAAATAAACATTTTACTTGTAGGAAGATGTAACAGTTACATAAATAATTTTANAGTGTCCTTCCCACTTGAGAATAATGAAGGGAGGGGGAGAGAAACAAAGAAAAAGGAAAAAGGAAAAAAGGGAGAGGGAGAGGGAGAGATAGAGATAGACATAGATATAGAGAGAGGAGAATAGTCAAGGCAGAGAGAGAAGGAGAATGCTAGGAGAGGGTAAGCAGGAGGGAGGGAGAAAGAGGTACGATGGTCTACTACAAAGTCAAAGTCGGAAAGATAGGCAGGATGGTCAGCCAAAAAACATGAGGCCATTCCCACATTTATGCACAGCTGTTGTTTATGTGGTAACACTAGGAGGAAGGTAGGTGTATAACAGAGTTATAGATGTTTAACCAAAATAAATTACTGTGCAATGTGGAATTTATGACTCTGGGAGACGAAGTTCTTATAAGAATAAGTGATTTTTTAAAAGTAAATTTGAATTTTAGTTTTTCCCACAGTTTCAAAATGTCAGAAAAGTAAAAAAAAATGGTGTCTTACGTTTGATTAGATACAGAACTATCCGATTTCTAAACCATGCTACAAAACATGTTTATGAACACAGCACCTGTTTGTATTTCTCCTCCTAATGCTCATTAACACACACGATTAAACCCAAATTAAACCACTAATGCAAAATATTGAAATTTTTTTTCTTTGATTACTTGTCATTCTTTTTGTATGTTAACACTAGCTGGATGTAATCCTATCTCATGTCCTATAGTTGCCAACTGTCATTTCATCTTTAATCATTCTATCTAACAAGTTTTATAACTTGTCTTAAGGGGGAGTGTTAGATATGTGCAGAGTTCTATTTCCGCGGATTTATGTTGATAATATTACAGACAATGTCAAATTATTTTATAAAAAAATAATTTTAAAAATTAGAAACAAAATATTTGAATATTCAAGAAAATTATATGTTTTTTTAATTTTTTTTAAAAGCTATATAAACAACACTGCTGCCTATTTTTCAACAAAAAAATTTCATGGATTCGGATGAGATATAAACTCTGGCAAGAAATAAACATTTTACTTGTAGGAAGATGTAACAGTTACATAAATAATTTTAANGGATGAGATATAAACTCTGGCAAGAAATAAACATTTTACTTGTAGGAAGATGTAACAGTTACATAAATAATTTTAATAGTCACTGTACGTGGCAGCTTTTAATTTGCGGAAGACTACTTTTTCTTATGATAATTTTCATATAGTTAGAAAATGACACCATTATGGCATTCTGCCATGTTTCTAGAAAACAAAACAGCTGACAAAATTCTTTTATCTGTGTGACCGGTAATGAACATTTAACCATGCAACTATACACTACAACAACAACAATATAGCTGTGGCATTCATATTGCGTGCTGTAAAGATAGCTCTGTCCACTGCTGCGTTCTGCAAGACATGCCGGAACTACAAGGGCTGTGCTCGAGTATCATGAAGACACTGCACCTCATCCCCTTCCCCCACTGATAGATGTAATGGTAATGCGAGCCAGCACACACACCACTGCTAGCTCGTTTTGGTGTGTCCTTTGCCACAGGTCTTACGTGATAGGTTGTTGGCGTTAACAGAGTCAGCCTCTGATACATTTACATTACGATATGTGTCTTGTTTTTCACTCAACTTTTAGTTTGCAATATGCATCTCAGCCGACTCGCATAATGTAATTTACATATTCATACATGGCTATGAATAATAAAACAGCACTTGTTTACGAAAGCACGGCTCAAAACAAACTTAGTTGAACAACTATAAGCTAATATTGATTTGAGATGATGTTCATGCTCTACAAAACGATGCCATACATATGGTTTCTGTAACTTGTTTACGATAGCAAATGATTAGGTATTGGCAAGAACGTACAGCAGAAGCATTGATATGTGTAGCAAATATTTTTATTTGCTACTGTTATGAAGTGNTAGGTATTGGCAAGAACGTACAGCAGAAGCATTGATATGTGTAGCAAATATTTTTATTTGCTACTGTTATGAAGTGATCAGGCCTTAGCCGAATCGCCTGCCTGATCACACCTTCACTTATTTATCCAGGACACAGGCAGTGAGTGCTGAAATTAGTTATGAAAACGCAAACCACAGAAACCCCCTCCACCAGCAAGTAAACGGGGACAACGCAGCCGATATAGGGCAGTGTAGCTCGTGGGCGGTGTCTTTTGTCATCAGGCCATTGGAAGGAAGACCACTGAAGATGGGTGTGACCGGGCGTCAACATCCACCATCTTAATCAGCTTCTGGAAACATGAAAAAGGTGGGGACTCTCCAATTAGACTTTACTCAGAATGTGGCTAGTTAAATTTTTATAATTTAATATAAATTAATATTTCAGTATATTTGTATAGCTCCTCCTGCCTATAACAATCATATTTATATTTAAATAATACTGTATAACATTAATGGCAAAAATTACTTCTTTATCTTGAGAGAGGTTCTCATTTGTGCATCTGCAATGCATTTTGGAGTTTTTAAATTAGCCAATATAAATTCAGCAGAAATATTTGCTGTTGCTGAAAAGAGTTCCCTTACTGCTGACTAACACTGATAACCCATCAGTGATTTCAGTGCTCATCAGCAGTAGTAAAATGTGGCCTAAGCAAGAAAATAATGTGCTACAAAAAAAAGCCACACACCGCAGTGTCTAGTACATTTACATCATAAACGTCCTACCAACTGGGGCCTGGCATCAAACCAGGGATCTTGGAGGTAGGAGGCTAGTTACCAATCACTGAGCCAACCTCAGGTAACGCACTGCTTATCCACGAGACGATACTGTAAGAGACACCTTAATAAGTTTACCTCATTATATGACATAAAAACCAATTTAATAATGTTTATAACTTAATTACATGCAAAAAGTGAAATAAATAGACTTAAAAATATTTTACTGAATCTAATGTAAGCCATAACAATTAAAAACGTCAATTAAAGAAGTTTTAAGTTTTAAAGGTCAATTTGAAGAACGAGATTAGAATGGTATTTAGTTGGCAGAATTAAATCATGATAGGCTACAACAGTTTGCTCTTCGATAGCACCTGCTGATTCAGGAATTTAATAATTTTTCAGAAGCAGAACTACAAATTATTCTATTTGCTGCTTTAAGTTTACCCAGCAGCCATGACTTAGCAGTAAGTTTCTGTCCATCTGGAAGGCCGGGATTACGATTTCACATTTCACTAACACGTAACGAGCAACATGGTCACGTAAGCAGCTACACCTTGACTAACGTGTTCCAAGGAGAACTATTACGATGAACTACAGTATTATGATCATTTCACGCAACGTTCACGTGATGAAAAAGTTTGTCAATGTCTAGCTTTTGGGTAAAACACGAGACTGCACCACATTATCTCGCTGGCCAATCACAATAGGGATGTTATTGTGTTATCTTTTCTTTTCATGTTTTTTTCTGCGATGTCGTCTGCTTACGTTTTTATGTACCGCACATATAACTTTCCCAGGAGATGTGGATGAAAGTGTAATAGAAGATAGGTTAAAATTATTAATTTTTTTAATCAGTAAAAATCTAGGGATCTTTACACTGCCGCAGTTTATTAATTATGTTTCTCAGAGGTGTAAAAATGTATGCATGATATACACAATGATTACTGTTAAATTTGAAATTCTTCGTAGGCTTATTTTATTTAAAAATAATTTTAATTTTCTCTGCAGTCGAACGTTTATTACATACAATTTATATTCCATACACATGAAAAAGGGCCTACATCTCCTAGAGACATTTTGTTCTTCAGATGATGACGATGGCCTAACTGTTTTCAAAGTTTGTATAAATCATGAACATCATACTTTTGCAACCTGTTTATGCCACACCAATATTAAAATAAACATACGCCTGAATATAAAGAATTTTGAGTTTTCAATCTGAAAAGCAACAAAACCAACCCCATATATTTTTATTCAGTGTACAAAGGTTACGTGCTTATGTGAAGCATCACAAAATACTATCCAAAAAGACCATGTTTTACGTACACGCAAAAATGTACCATGATGCATGTTACGTGCAACGTGAAGTCATTGTAAATGTTTTAAATTATATCTAAGCCCCACGAAACAAAAACATTCCTTCAATAATAATACTTCTTTTGAACACTGTTCTTCAGAAAGAGCAGGAAATAGAAATATGGTAACCCCGCAAAAGAAACGATTTGCAGGGAAGCTTTCTGTCTCTCTCTAACATTTCTCTTTCATTATTATATCGATAGTCACATTTCCTGGAAAGCTTATAGGCCTACCGCTGTACATGCATGACCCTAATGCAGCGCTTTGGCATAATGGTGAACTATTAGCAGCGATTCAGGGAATTGCTTATACTAGCACGTGTTAGATGGCGCCCAACGCCAAAGTCGGCCAAGTATGGTGTCCATCTCTTCACCTTAAATTATTTCAGTGAATTAAAAAATTTGACTGCCCATCTTACTTTAGTGTAAACTGTTTCAAATACGTAAATCAATAGTAATTAATTTGTTAATTTTTGACCAATTTAGTTCCAGTCCGTTACATAATACTTAAGTTTGGGTATGCGATAACCTGAAAGTTGAGCCATCAGACTTTGAAGTGAAATAAGGTAGTAGTTACAGAGGAAAAACTACACACTTAGCTGCCTGAAATGATTAAAGTTGAACCTCTTTTTCTACGATATTGCAATCTACATTGTAAATGTGAATGTTTTGAGTCCTTAGAAAGTTTTTATAATAATAAATTTATTTTTTAATGTTCTGAGGTTACATCTGATTATAATACATTTGTGCAGTGACATGAGAAATGTGAAAATGTCCTGTCAAACATCCTCCAACATCTACTAAATGCAAATAAATAAAAACATTTCATTTTTAAAAACTTCTTTATAAAAATAAAAACATTTTATTGAAAAAAATTTTTTTTTTACTAGCTTAGTGTTTTAGCAATTTTGAAATGAATACATTTTAAAAATCAGATTCACACACAGTGTGCCAAGTTGGAAACTACGAGACAACATTTGCAGGGAGGACCATTCTGGTCACCACATCATGGCTAATAACACAAATGAAATAAAAATGGCCCCATTNGACATGAGAAATGTGAAAATGTCCTGTCAAACATCCTCCAACATCTACTAAATGCAAATAAATAAAAACATTTCATTTTTAAAAACTTCTTTATAAAAATAAAAACATTTTATTGAAAAAAAATTTTTTTTACTAGCTTAGTGTTTTAGCAATTTTGAAATGAATACATTTTAAAAATCTGATTCACACACAGTGTGCCAGGATGGAAACTACGACACAACATTTGCAGGGAGGACCATTCTGGTCACCACATCATGGCTAATAACACAAATGAAATAAAAATGGCCCCATTTTATCTGGTATACGACTACAATGCAAGCATGACCTTGAGTTGGCACCAGGCATGCACAAGGTGTGGGTGGGAGCCCGCGGTGACTAGCGGCAATTTGTTCACACTGGTGAAAATTTCCCAGCAGTATATCTTGCAACTCTTATGTGCTAGCGTGCTAAATATGGTGCCAAATGGAAAATCTCATTTACATCTGTCGATTTAAGCGATGAACGCCAAATATTCATTTTGTTACTTTCATTTCAGTCACACATCTTAAAGAAAATATGAACTTAGTGTTTTCCACTAATGCAATTGTATTCACATAAAAGTCATGGTAGTGTCCCCAACACAGCCACACTGAAATTGTTTGGAATTGTAACCTTGTAAACATGGATTTGTTAGAATTTTATATCAGTAGTAATTTCACGGCAGAACTTTGTGTAGTTACTTTTACTGATCTCTTAATACTTGTGCAGGACCCATTTTAAATTTCCCTTGCACCCAACTTGGTGTGCATTCATAGATTGTAAATGGTTTCTAAAGGATTGGTGGTCCTGAGCTACAAGGAGAAGAGGCCAGTTGCGTGTTGGACATCACAGTGGTAAGATGAGTCATATTCAGCTTTCGCCAGTTGGTCATTTTCTTGCTGAAAGCTCGTTGTACAGTCCTCTAGTGGCAATTTAATTTTAGTAGTGTTAATTTGCCATAACATTTTGTGGTCCTTAAGCCCAAATACTTCCCGGCATCATTGTTTTAGTGCACGTTTTTGTCGCATTGTTTGTTCTGTTGGCAGTAAAACACGTATGTAGTACAGCATTCATTGTGTGTGTGTTCGAGTACAATTGAAAACAAGTTTTCATCATCAAGAAGAGACTTTGTGGGTGCCGTGGCCAAAGTGAAGAGTAAAAGTTCCTGGGGTTTATTTTTATCTTTCCATCTACCATGTTTCTTTGTGTACATGTGATCTCTGTTTCCATTGTGTGCTCTTTTCTGCATTTGGGTTCTTTGTTCCAACCTTTCTTTTCTGCCTTCCTGTTCATGACTGCTTATAGTCTATCCCCAAAGAGTTCACACTCATTTTGAGTGGCAAGTGCAACTAGCTAACCAGACCAAAAAACCAATTTTGCACCACACACTTTTGGAAGTCATTCACTTGACCCGGTCATTACTGCGACCCATACTTTGCGCAAACAATATTGCGAGCGCTTGGAATTCGTACAGTTTTTGCACGTTTTCATTCTGAAAGGTCTTAGACTTTTTCAATTGCTGTATGACTTTGTTCACTGTTGTTTCGTTGAATAATATTGTCAACATTCGCAATTATCATTTTTGTTTTATACAAAATACGGTTTTCGTAGTTTGTTTTTAGTGGGGTTGTTTGGACACCATCGCAATTGGCTTTTTTCATTTGATTTGCTTTTGTTTCCTTATTTGTGGGGTGTTGAATTTTCATTGCAGCAAAATGACCGAGGAACGGGTGGCACTTTAACGTCTTCGTTTGGCAGAAAGTCGCCTCAAGCAACTGAAATCTTCCTCAGGTTGTTATGAATGAGCCAGCCAAATGGAATTCGTTTGTTGCTATCATGAGAGACTTGCCTAAAGATCGCGACAATTTCAATGTTGACTTTATTGCTGTACAATAGTGAGCCAATAAGTTGCCTGATGTAAATGCTGCTGAGCACAGGGGCGAATGGTAAAGTTTGAAGTAGATGCCCTCACGGACTAATCTCAATGCCAGGTTCAAGGCACTGCCAGCACCAAGAGACACAGTTCAAGGGTAGCTCTACCCAAAATCACTTTGCCTAATTTCAATGGTGACACCAGGCAATGGCTAAATTTTTAACTAGCCTATTTGAAGGGTGCACTTAGTGGGGAACCTTTTGGCATGAACCAATCTTCACCCATGTCTGAGGCTAATTTTGAGGTTACATGGAAATTACTTGTGGAGCGTTACGAGAACAAGCGACTTCTGGTTAATGTACATGTGGAGGCATTACTTCATGCCCCTTCAGCTTACTATAAGACACCCACCTTGTTGCGTAGACTGTTGAGTGTCATCACTGAAAATGTCTTTGTACTTTAAGTTCTTTAAGTCCCAGTAGAACAGTGGGATTTACTATTGTTACTGATAATGTGCAAGTGTTAGATGCTCAGCTTCAAACACATTGGGAGCTAACCTTTAGTCGCGAGTTACCCACCCTGTCTGAATTCATCTCATCTCTTGAGAAGCACTGTCATGCCCAGGATACAGTGAGTGCAGCAGCCACCAAGACCTTTGGGGCACACCCTGTGATACCCAAACCCACACATGCAATGCCCAGCCTCGTAACCAGTCCAGCAACCAGTCGTCTAAGTGCTTCGTGAGATCTACCCCAGTAGTGTGTTGTCTGTGTAAAGGTACTGATAAACTTTACAAGGGCTCGGAGTTTGATGGTCTTAATCTTAAGCAGTGGTTCTCAGTTGCCAAGGAACACAAATTATATCAGAACGGTCTCTTGCCTTTACACTGCTCCAAAGGTTGTCCATCGTCCTTGTTGTGTCATTGGTGTGGTGTTCACCACACCACATTGCTACATTTTGATTCCAAGGAGGCTGAGGTGGGCAACTCATTGCAGGCTAAAGACGGTTCCTCTCAGTCTACTGACTCACAGCCCATAACTCTGCATGCTGTTACACCAGTGCTTTCAACACCATCTTCTGTGGTGGTCTTGTCCACAGTTCAAATACACACATCCTTGATGCAGCTGGAAAACCTCATGTCACCAGAGTCCTCCTGGACACAGCCAGCCAGACTAGTTTTATTTCTGAACAATGCTGCCAAAGGCTTGCTTTGGCTCGAAAGAAGACACATCTTCCCATCCAAGGATTGTCAGGTCAGGTACACAGGCTCAGATCAGACTCTAATGAGGTGGAGTCTGAAGAGAGTGATGCTTAACCTTAATAATTCCCTTGAACAGGGTAGCACGAGTAGGCCGTCTGCAGGGCATGCAGTCTGGCTGTGCAAGGCGAGGTCTCCAGGCAGCTGGGGTAAGGGCGGCTGCTATCTTACCTTTCACAAGTTTCACACCCGGGGCTGATGTGTGCTCAGCAAATGTGGCGCTGGGGCCGGTCCACGTGCAAGGGATGCAATCTGCAGGGATATCCCAGTTGACGTCCCTCACTGGATGCTGGGTTTGGATGCCTGGGCAGATGCTGGTGGATGTCCAGCTTCCGGTGTCTGGGCACATTGTGCTGGCTATAGGTGCTGGGTCAATCCCCAATATCAGGGGCGATCCCAGTTGGATGTAGGTGATGACGGGATGCGCAGTTCCAAGGGTTTTAATTAGGGGGCCAAAGAGGTTGGCGGGAGGGCTGTGCAGCGAGGCCTCAGCAGTTGACGGGCGGCTTGAGCTCGTTCCCGGAGAGGGGCGAGGGCAGGCAACGGTTCCCTAAATAAAGTGTACTTAGAGGGGGGTAGGTCGCTCCTCGTCAGACTGGCTTCGTCTTGTAGTCTTTCTAATAGGGGGCTCTACCGTATTGTGCACCAGGTACCTCTACTTACCTTGTCCACAGTATGGGTGACCTATGAATATGTGGTGTTTGGCAGCGTATGTGCTGTCCTACTCTGGAGTCGGAAATCAGTATCAATGCCATGGTTTCCTGCCGCTCCCTTGCGGGATGACGCTTATCAGGATTGATGATAGGTACAGTTCACTTTAGGAATGATACTCAGTGGTTAGACTCAAATATGTGTTTATTCCATTCAGAATAAATATAGTGACCTGTACTGACTCCTACGTTTTACCAATTCACTAAGTAACCTACGGTAGTGAAATTAAGGGGGACAGGTGAAGGGGCCTGTCAGAACAACAATAGCCACAACTAGGCAGCTATGAGAACAACTAAACCCTAACCGAAGCATTTTTAGTGCTGAAGGGACTTGGGGTACCACTGTAGTGTACATGTGGTAAGTAGTGGGGCTTGATGGCAATGTCAAGTGTCAAGTGTCGACTCTTCAAGGCTGCAACTCGTGCTTGAAGATGTGGGGTGCTGGTCACTGGTAGTAATGGGTGGTTCCTAGTGAGGAGGAGGGTGGGCAGAGAGTTTCAGCACAAGTTGTGCTGAAGTAAGTTGCTGAGAATTACTGTTGGCAGTGGCTTCTCAGAGAGGAGGAGGTTATCGAAATGTTTCATTCAATTTAGCCCATCGCTAGTTAGGGCTGCAGTGGAATCCCAGCGTTGATTGCTTCTCGTACAAGATACAGCAGAGTTGCAAAGAGACCACCAAAAGAAACATCTTGTTAGAAGTTGCAAGGATTTTTGATTCACTTCGGTAGCTCTCTCCTCTTGCCTTTCGAAACATCTCATCCAGACTCTCTGGCTGGAGAAATTTGATTGAGATGCTTAGTCTCCTTGTAATATTGTCAAGAAGTGGAGTCAGTGCTAGTATCAGCTGTTGTTACCAGACAAGTTATTGGCCCTGCAGGGTCCTCATACAAATGCATGGCTTCTCTGATAACTCAGAAATTGGCTATGCTGCAGTGGTTTATTTACGCCTCACCACATCTATGGGCGTCACCGCACATTTAGTCGCTGGCAAATAAAAGGTTGCTCCAGTCAAGGTTCAGTCCATTCCACGGTTGGAGCTTTGTGGGGCTTTGTTGTTAGCTCGTCTACTTCATCATGTGGTACAGTTGCTCGCCCCTGCCATCACCTTGTCGTCTATCAGATTGTTCTTTGTTGGGTGAACTCGTCTCCTCACCAACTGAAAACTTTTGTCGCCAACAGGGTGAGTGAGATCCAGGAGCTCATCAGTCCATCCTGGTGGAAGCATGTCTCATCAGAGTCCAATCCTGCAGACTGAGCTTCTCGTGGGCTCTTGCCCTCTCAGCTGGTAGGGCATCTCCCCTGGTGGACTGGTCCAGCGTGGTTACGTGAACCACTTGATCAGTGGCCTTCCTGCTCTGAAATTTCTTTCACTGACCCAGTTCTGTTTGAGTAGATAGTTAAAGTTTTGGGAACACCAATTTTTTTTTACACTAACCCAACCCTTATTAACAGTTGTGTTAAGTAAAATTTGAAACAGAATTCCTTGCTCATTATCTTTATAAATAAAAACTGAGAAGAGAGAACCAATTTTTAAGAAACATAGAACCAGAAAAAAGTGTAACCAACCTAATCCCCTTTCTTAAGACGTGTGTCTTAAATTTATTATTCTGGTAGAAAATTAAATTTTTAATGTTAAAACAGAACTACATTTTTTTTTGTAATAATTTACATATGAATTTAGGTGTGATTATTCTATCCACTGTTTTAAACCCACTAAGTACTGCTAACAAAGAGTAATATGATTTCAGGAGAAAGATTTTCATAATTTGTCTCTCTATTTTGTTAGGATACTTCCCTAGTAAAGTATTTTAAATGCCTCAAGGTAACTTCTGACTGTAAGGAGGCATTGTGGCGGCACTGGAAAATAGCACAAACAAGCTTCACTGAGTGTGTTCTGTTTTCTCTGAATTTTAAATGGTGACTATAGAGTTTTATTGCAGCAATCTGTTCAGAAAAGATACAACATTTTTTTATAGCAGCAATGTTTTATAGAAGAATAAATATTGTAAATAGAGGACTACTCACAGTAATTTTTGCTGACATTTTTCAACGACCACATTTGTGTTTCAATAACCAAATTTATAAATTTCCAACAAAACACTGACATTAATTTCTGTCCTTAAAAAATATTTACACTAAAACATTCCATAGTATTTTAAAAATTAGAATAGATAAAACTGCTAGAGACCCATAACACAACTAGGAAGGCCTCGTAAGACTAATGTATTTTAAAACTGAACATTTTCAGATGGGAAGAATTACTACTACCCTAATAACATACCCATAACTGATTCAGTGGCTTGTAACTAGCATTGTATCACTGATAACCCATGTTTAATATTCGGCCCAAGAAGACAAAGAATCTATCATAAAGGTTAATTGGGGGTACAAAGGTATTTCCATTTACTCTGTTGTCCTCGTCCCATCCCTGCATCACTCCAAATGCCAGCCTTTAGGTAAGTTAGTCAGCTTCACTTTGTGCCAGTCTCTCATTTTCTTCATTTTGCAGCAAGCTTCACTTTGTACCTACCTCTTTTTCATTCCATCCATAATTTTTACTTGGAAAAAACGACCCAACCTGTATAATGCCCTCCTCTTTTTAAGAGCACGGCTACAATGTGATGTGTAAAAGTTTTTGTGAAGGTGTTGTTCATGTTTTTCAAAGACAAATTTTTAAGCATTATCAATAACATTATAAGAAATTTATAATGATGGGCAAGTTTGACTTTTAAAGTTTCAAGTAGAGTCAAATTGTATGAAACTTGAGACAAGTTGAATTCAGTATAAAATTTTTTGAGTTTAAATTGAGTTTGCATCATAAATGTAAGCCTAAATGTGTACCATATGTACATGGGTATAACGCCAGCCCCTTATAACTTTCTCTATACTTCTCAAGACCTTGCTGTTAACAGCCGCCCAAATTTCTCCCTCTTTGACAGTAATTACACGAGAAAAATAATGATAAATTTACAGTATGTATGCATATTTCTTCTGCAGGTGTGATGTGCCATGTTATAAAGAGGCCTTCTGTGTTTAAATAAGTCATATGGTTGTATGTATTTGTGTTGTGCTGAAACTGTGCCTGTCCACCTTGACAGTTTCTAGTCATGTTACCTGTCACCCAGCCACACAGTCGGTGAAAGCAAGAGTTTCGCTAGGAGGCAAAATGGCTTAAGTTGCAAATATAATGCCCACCCATTTAGAAGATTCACATATTTTTTAAGGGGGTGTTTGTTTTGAGTATATAACAATGCCGGTACTTGAACTTCTTGAGGTCACTAACAATAAAACTCCAAAACGTGCATATGCTAAATGTACTGCGTCTGCGTCCATTCATTTCTGTTTGCCTTTATATTATGCTAGTTCCGGCACACATGTAAGGTGGTGCAATCATCTCCCATACCGGGATTATTCAGCTTCAGATTCTGCTTAAACAGAATGTTTATACATTAAACATAAGTTTTCATAAAAGTTTGTATTTTTGAAGAGAGCTTTTATTCATGTAAATCCCCTTAAGAGTACTTTATTTAATGATAAACAAATTTTGATTTATCATCAGGCAAAAAAATTTTGCAATGGAAAACTAACACAATTAAATATTTGCCATACAGTCAACCCCTGGAATAATGACCCTCTCGAAATAATTACACTTTTTTGAGAAACCATAAAACCATTTTCCATTAACGACCCTCTCGAAATAAGACCCTTTTCCCAGGAACCATTAAGGGTCGTAGAATCTAGAGTTGACTGTATTTATGCCTCAGTTTTTGTAGAAAATCAGTAATACTGATCACTGATCTGTTAACACAAACAATTTAATGTATAAACGAAGCACTAAGCAAACAACCATAGACAATCACACACGAGCGCTTCACAATCTTCTTGTTGCCGCCTGATGGAATAGCTCGTGTATCGTGACACCTTTGTCTTGTGAACCAATTATTTTAAGTTGCTAAACCACTAAATTTGGGTTATAAAAAAAACATTAACTTGGCTAAATGTGTTGCCACTCAGATGATGTTTGTGATGTTCTAAGTGTACAGCTACAATAAAACCAGATGATTTACACTATGATTTACACATAAGGTGTGGCTTGCAATAAGTGATCTTTTATGTTAAAATATCTTGTCTGGTTGTATGTATTTGCATCACTGTCAGACTGCACCCATTGACTGACAGCTGCCACTCCCTCATGCTGTCAATCAATCTGCCACACAGTCCCGCTTGGAGGCAAAACAACCTAAGTTGTAAATAGTATAATGTTGACCTTATTTCTGAACTACCAATAAAAACAAAGGGGATAAAAGGAAGGAGGGTGTTTATTTAGAGTAAAAACGGTTGGCTGGCCATGACTTAAAAGAGAATAACGTCCAGAAGACAATGGTGTTAAAAGTTTTGCATCTCTCATATCTAACCAAATTTTTTCTTACACTGTTTTAATAGTAGGGGTTAGATGAAAGGATAGATTATTTCCAGCCTTATACATTAGTGCTGGTCTTTAGCAATGTAACAAGGTAAAAATATCCTTTATTAAAAACTGTTCATGAATGCTGGAGATGTACTGCATAAAGGTAAAAATTAAAAAGTGCAAAACTTATATACTGGTATTGATGAACCTAAATATGTAAACATATATGAAAAGTGTACAATGAAACAGTAGAAAAAAAAAGTGGCTGGTATTGTAGTTTTACTAAAATACTATATGTATTGGTTATAATATGGAATTAATATCTGGTGAGGTTAATAATTAACACACATAAGATGCTATATTCAATTTTTTTTTCATTTTCCATAAAGTGTAGCATAGTGAAGGTGGTTACTCACCAACTCCATATACTTGGGTTGAGAGATTACGGTCTTGCCGAAGTCTATGGAGCCGTAGACCACAGACTGCTCCTGTTCACGCTCCAAGATACCTGGAATAATAGACTGGGCAGTGACGCGGTAGCCACGATAGTCTATAACCACTGTGCCCAAGGTGTACAATCCAGGAAGGTCCACCGCAGAGTACACCCTCACTCCTTGCAGATCATTACGCTGTAACCATACAAGCATTACTGTCAACACCCAGTCTACTGTCCTGAATAGGTTGGCACAGTTAGAACAACAATTCTGAAAAGTATGGCATAGTTGGATTCATGGCAAATCCAGCACTTCTCATGGGAATGTTTTTGAGGCTATTTCTTAAGTTCCAAAATACTACCCTCTACAAGAGTTGTTCATAGATAATAATTTAAAATATTTTTGTTCGTAACAGAATTGACAGTAATCTAAAATGGCACACACCACCCCATTTACAGTAGAAAAAACTGATGGCAGCTGTGTGGTAGAGTAAGGGGGGGACAAACAAAACAGTGCAACTAGTCCGAGAAGACATTGAAGAGCGGTTTGGGAACCAACCACTGTCCAAACCAAATCTCTATCTTTGAGGGAAAAAGGTATTCCAGACTGGTAGTGTGTTGGGCTCCAAGTGTAAGTAAGACCATGAACTAACAATACCAAGGTTGGAGCACTTCTTTGGACAAGCTGGTCCAAGGAGCACAATTTAACTAGGGGAGAACTGTCTGGGGGCATGGGGCACATGAGCATAGGGGAGAACTGTCTGGGGGCATGGGGCACATGAGCATATATAATGCACATTGCTTCCCTTCTGATGTCAGGGGCTGCGCTCTCAGCTCTCCCATTCCACAACAGTAGCGCAGACTGGATGTTCATCAGCCAGTCTGCTGTCTGTGATGACAGGGGTTTGCTCACTTTGCAGGTTGTATCCAGCATGCGCCTAGGTGCAATGTATCTTGCCATGTTTCTGGTGTAAGTCCCACTTGCTTAATGTAGGAAAATTTACTGCAGTATCCTAATGGTCATTTGGTTCTGAGACGTGTCGAGTTTAGCAGGGGTGGCATTGCGTAAGCCATCATTAGGTGTATATATTATGAAAATAATATACTGAGGTACAGCATCACGTGTCAACATGATGTGGGGGTTTGTGCATCACATACCGGTATTGTGAAAAATTATTTTGTGCTGCGAAAATAACAGACATCATACTTGTTACATGTATTGCGACATTACTATTGGTATAATTGTGTCTGCACTATAGTGTTTTTTGTTAGCCTTATATTGTCCTGAGACTTATGAAAATTACTGTAAACATATTAAGCTCACCCAGTCCCTCATTTGACTTAGAAATAGAAAATCTTGTATTTGACAAATGAAACACGTTATTTCAAACAGGTGCGGTGATGATGCAAAAAATGATACTAATTTGGATATTTTAAGATTTTATGATCCAATATCTGATACATATTTTCCAAGTAAACTAAGTATAATTTTTCAGAAAGTATTCAAAACTCAAAAGTGCTTTTAGTAACACTGTAACTACACATTAAGAAAATACAAGATTTTATAAATATTATGTAAGGTAATTTTTAGCAAAAGATAGATTTAATCAAGAATCAGGGAATACTGTGGGACTGAAATGAATTTCCTGTATATTTCCTGTATTTTCCTCAGGATTATTGTAAACCAAAGTAAACAAATGAGTCATTATCAAGAAGAACCAAAGTGAGTATACTGCAGTCCCTGCCAGAACAACATTGGCTGGAGTATTCCACATTGGTGTCGGCCTTAGAGCTGCGATTTGGCGACCGATACTTGTGAGACGCCTACCATGCCCAACTGCAAAGCCGCATACAGTGGCCAGGGGAACCACTGCAGGAACTGTGGCAGGCATCATGCAGCTTTCCCACCTGTCTCTGGGGGGGTGCCTCAAGGAGGCGCATGATATCATTGCAGTAGACTTTTTTGCGGATGATATTGCCGATGTGGATGTGCGCTGAACTGTACGCCTGGCATCGCCACATATCATGCAGGATACCCTGGCCCAAGCATTAAAGGTAGAATCGGCACAGCAGGAGCTGACATTTCGGCATACAGTACAGACAGCTACTCCATGCAATTAAGACAATGGAGATCGCATCCTGGATGCCTTGAGGAAGTTGGACACCACAATAAAGACATTGCTGGCATTCTGTGCTAGGAAACCCAGTTTTTGTCCACCTAAGCATCGGGAATGTTGGGTGTGTGACCAGACAGGACACTTGAAAATCCAGTGTCCGCAAAGGAACAGCACGACCTAGCAGCCAGACGTAAAACCAAGAGCTTGTCGAGAAGACTGGAGATGGTGGTATGGGAACTTCTGAACGCCATAGAATCAGCGACACCTGTCCCAGTCAACAGAAGTGCAGAGAATGCTAGAACTGTGAAAAGGAGGGTCACTTAAGAGCCTGGTGTCCAGGGATGCAACACAATACTAGTCATCGAGGAACTGGCCAAAGGACAGCTGCAACAATAATTGCAACTGACAGCCACAGAAATGCTTATCCAAATTACAGGCTCTTCAATCCTACTGGCAACATCCTATCTGAGGGAACGAAGGAAGATCACTACATGGTGGTAAGAAGAACAAGGGTACTGGAGTTGGACTGCCTGAGAAGCCACCCCAAAGTTAACACAGGTGAGGCAACTAGAGAAGCCCAATTGACAAACGAAGCTGCACAAATGCATCTTCGGGAGAAGGAAGACCGCCAAGGGGCAGGAGAGGAGCATATCCCAGAGTCTACTGGCATCAAGAGGAACACTCAACATGATCTGAGAGTTGCAGGCAATGCATTCAGGGAAGGGCAGTTAGTGTGGCTGTATGAAAGAAAACACCTACGAGGTAACACATCTCAGTGCCAAGGATGTTGGAAAGGCCCTTACCCAAATTTTGAAGCAGGTAAGTGATATTTCCTTCCAGACCCGTTGCCAGGACTCCTTGAAAGGAAAGTATAAGGTTGTCCACATGGAACAACTGGCGCTTTACAAAGGTATAGATGTTGGAGAGTCTGTTGGGGACAGCCAGACTTAAGGAAGGGGCAGTGTTATGTGCCTGCTGCTGCATGATGTACGGGCTCTATGTGCAAATTCGGCTATGTGAGGGTTTCCCACCTCGACCCTCCCCTCCCCACAGGCAGACCAGCTCGCTGTCCTGTCGCCAGGTGGCCGGGAATTATTGAAAGCTGACCTTTCTAGCGGTACAGCCCCCCCCCCCCTTCCCCTGCTGGAGAAACAAATGCCTTCAGAGGATTTGATTCGCAAGAATATTCTGGGAACTAGGACACTACACGGCATTGAGAGAAATTTCTGGGTGATGGCCTGTGACTCTATAAATATTGCAGTGGTCCAAGGGTTGGGAGTCTGACGGTAGAAGTCTTTTGTTGAGTGCGGTAACCAAACGAAGTTGAGTGCGGAGAGGGACAGACGATGGGAGATTGCAAGATGACGGCGGGCGAGGTGTTTTTGGTGTGAATGAACGAGAGGGCATGAAACCCAACAAATGGAGGCTGCTGTGCATGAGGGTACTCTGAGAACTCTAGAACATTGCGGACTAGTAGGACATAGACTAAACTGAGGTGGGACCATACCAAAGGACCGTACTAGTCAACCAGACCATAAGAACCATCCATACCAGACCAGCCCACCATACGAAACAACCATATCAGCTGGCTATACGAACCGAACATGTAAATCATCCATACCACACACACATTCCACCCATCCAGACCAACAAACCCAACAAAACCGACTGGGTATACCAATGAGCACTAACCATACGAGCCATCCATAACAGCCGTCCACTAGAAACAGTCATATAAAACATCCATATGAACCGTTCATACTAGCTGGCCATACGAACCAACCATAACAGGCAAATATGAGAACCAACCATATGAGCCAACCATACAAGCAAACAATACCAGCTTAAAATACAAAATAGCCTTGCCAGTCAACCATACCCCCAAACCATACGGACCACTCATACCAAATGCCCATTCTAGCCGTCCAGTCTAAAGACCATCAAGATCAGCCAACCATAACAACTGCTAATACCGACCAGTCATACAGACTGACCATTACTAGAAAAAATTTGCTTATACAAATCTCATTGCTTACCTCTTTGCATAAATCTTCAAAAAATATTTGCAAAACATATTACATCTAACCTTACCAAAGGAGCATACCAGTCGACCAGATCAAACAACTATACAGACTGAACATACAACAATCCATATCAGCCGACCATACGAATCATCCATAACAGTCTGCTATATGAACCGAACACATGAATCATCCACACCAAACACCCATTCCACCCAACCAGACAAACACGATCGAACGGATATACCAATGGCCAAGACCGACCATACAAACCTATCATACCAGCAAACATACAAATCGACGATACCTAAGAACTGTATGATCTGACCATGACACCCACTCATTCGAACTCCATACTAGTCGTCCACTTGAAACCGACATATCAAACCACCTTATGAACCACTCATACTAGCCAACAAGACCAGCTTAAAATATGTAACAGCTATGTCAGTCAACCACACTCCCAAAACATACGATCTGCCCATACCAAATGACCATTCAACCAACCAGTTTAACGACCATTAAGATAGGCCAACCGTAACAGTTCACAAATCTCTCCAAAATCTTCATAAATCTTCCCAAATCTTTGAAAAAAAAACTTTGGGCAAACGTTGCAAATCATCTCACCCACAACTTACCATACCAAAGGTCCATACCAGCCAAACATACTGGTCAATGGCTCGCTCCACCAAAGACTGGCTCCACACGAGAATAACACCACCCAAGACAGACTCCTGCCAAACTGTGTAGAACAATGAACGAGACAAGCCAGCAAGACCAATCAATCATGTATGCTAACAGACAATTAAGTCCAACAACCTCGAAACAAGTTGCATACACCTATTCTTGCTCCTAAACCCTTCACGCAAAACTTTGTGAAACTTAACAAAAAATTTACAAAAATCCATAAAGCATGTTACCCACTGCGATCATGAAACGAATTGAGTATTAAGTATTGNTTAACAAAAAATTTACAAAAATCCATAAAGCATGTTACCCACTGCGATCATGAAACGAATTGAGTATTAAGTATTGTAAATTATGAGAAACTCTTCATGAGTGATGCCGCAAACAAATACGTGCACTACATAACATCCCTCATAAGTATGTCNTAAATTATGAGAAACTCTTCATGAGTGATGCCGCAAACAAATACGTGCACTACATAACATCCCTCATAAGTATGTCACGATCAATACTGCAAACAGCGACGAGAGTTATGAAATAACTCAAAATATGTCATGGACCATGTCACGAACCAGAATACGAGCTACAAAAAGTGTCTCAAAGCATGTTGCAAAGCCACATCATTAAGCAATATGTGACAAGGCTCAGTTGGCATATGGGTAAATAAATTCTCCTACACAAAAAGAAAAAAAAAACAATGAGACTTCATGGGTGAAGATAAAGGCGAGGTATCATGGTTTTTTTTTGTGGAGGATAATTTATTCACCTATCGCAACCAAACAAGCCTCGTCACATACTGCTTAATGTTGTGGCTCACGACATGCTTTGAAACACTTCGTAGCTCACATCCTGGTTCATGACATTGTCCATGTCATATTTTGAGGAATATTTCATAGTTCTCGTCATGCTTCACAGCATTGATCGTGACATACTTTGAGGAATGTTTGTCAGGTAAGGATTGGCCATCAGAGTTTTGCAAAAGACATGGTATATCTCTTTGTGTTCCTGAGAAATGTAGTTTAGTAGGATTATTTTTGATTCAATAAAGTAAAATGTGAAAGATTTTTTGATAATTTAAGGAAATGCTGTGATGAAAAANGTAGGATTATTTTTGATTCAATAAAGTAAAATGTGAAAGATTTTTTGATAATTTAAGGAAATGCTGTGATGAAAAAATTTTTTCTGCTTCACAGAAAATTTAATATGGATGAAACTGGAATATCCACTGTTCCAAGCAATATTCCAAAGGTTCTGTCTCCAAAAGGTAAGAAAAGTGTGTGTAAAGTTGTCTCTGTGGAACGAAAGCAAACAGTTACAGTGGTCTGCTGCACGAGTGCCACTGGTGTGTACATACCACCAGCAATGATCTTCCCCGAAAATGTATGAAGCCAAAACTCTTTGACAACGNGAGTGCCACTGGTGTGTACATACCACCAGCAATGATCTTCCCCGAAAATGTATGAAGCCAAAACTCTTTGACAACGCGCCATTAGAGACTTTGTCATTGGTCTCAGAATTATTGTTTCATGAACACTGATCTCTTCATGGAGTGACTAACACACTTTGTGCAACATTGCAAGCCTATTCAAGAAGACCCAGTGTTGTTAATACAACCAAGTGTATATAAAACAAGCTGATAAAATGGACAATGTATGTTTACCAGTACCTTTGCAGCCCTACTACTAATATAATAAAGTGGCCCCAGTTCATAAAAACCTGAGGTTTTTGTCAAGTGCAGCTATCGCTTGGCTGGGTCTGGCCTCTGAAAAGGTTATGGCAGCAGTCATGGAGTCATCCTTGCTCCCCTCCCCCAACCAGTCAGCACTCTACCCACCACCGGCTGTCCATCATCCCTCCTCTTAACCATGCTACACTTCCTTCCTCCCACCAAACCCCAGCTATGCCCACACTGTTTCTCTCCTTTCCTCCCTCCTCCCTCCAAACCATGCACACACTGCACCATGCTTCCTTCCTCCCTCTTCCCTTCAGTGCTCCTACACTGCTCCAAGCTCTCTTCCACACCACTATNCCCCCCCCCCATTTTCTATCATCTACATTCTCATCCTCTTGCTCCAAATACCCCCACCCCCTTTACAGGCAACTGTCACAACATGCAGCCCCGAATTTTCTTTGTCCTACTCTCCCTACCTACACACAGTGCGTGTCACTAGCTGTCACACTATCATGTGCATGAGACATAAAAAATTTGGCTTGCATTCGGTATCATATTATTTTCTTTTTCTGAGGGTTTAAAAGTTAGAGGTCGGCTTGCATTCGGTGTCGGCTTACGATCAATTATATACGGTATACAGCGAAAAATCCATTTATCAAACACGCACAGTCTGTAACTATTGAAAATTTTCTGTAGTCCCATCAGAATTCCTATGTACATAATGCTCAAAATGTCAGTTTTTGTTTAGATTAATCTACATGTCAAGTCCATATGCAATGAATGTCCACACGTATCAATTTTTTGTCAATCACTCGAAAAATGAAAAACAACAAATAAAGGTTCCATTGTATAAGTTTAAAAAACTACAGTAGAATACCATTTTCACATCCCAGATGTTACACTTTACTGCATATTATACCAACTGTATGTTAGTTGGTTCTAACTGTTTTTACAGCATAAATTTCCCTGTTTTTACGATTTCCTGCATTTTGCAACTATTGTTCCCAGTTCCTTAAAGTATAAAAAAAGTGGTTTCATGGAACACTTAAACCTTTTGCATTGTCCGCTTCAATTCCCACTACCACCAAAATAAAAATCATAAAAGGTAATCTACAAAATACTGTGCATTAACAAGTTATTGCACACAAACATCTTTACCGCATTACACCTCTTAAATACTACAAAATCATGTGCTAAGAAACTCACAGGAGCAACAAAAGCAGCTGCATCTCCGCCCAACTCCTTGTAGTGATCACGCACATCAAAGCCCAGTGAGAAGAAGATATTGTTCCAGATAAACATCTGCATTTTGGCCTCTTCACCAGGGTTTATGGCCATCACGTTCCCATCAATTACTGCCATTGCTCCTCTAGTTGCAGCAGCCACAAAGTCGCTGTGAACCTGTAAACCTTCCATACGTAAGTAACAGTCTTTGGTACAACAAAACATTTATTTTTGACTTTTAACAGAGCTTTTAATATTGCCTTACAACTACACTCTCATCAGTACGATACCATTCAAACAAAGTATTTTTGGTAAAGTCAGTTTCTCTGTAGTCACAAACTGCATGTTACAATCCAGAAATAACTTCCACATTACAATGCTGAAATAAAACCATATACAGTCGGACCCCATTTTACAAGTACTAATGGTTCGTAAAAATGGCCACATAAATTTACTGCCCTAGTAAAATTTTTGCAGACCAATCTTGAACCCCCTAAAACCTAAAAATTGTGTTAAAAGTGTGTTTTCACACAGTCAGATTTTACTTGTCTGTGGTGCAAAAATAACATGTTTTTAAAATGAAACAATTTATTTCAATACACAGATATCATTTAAATAAAATTAAATAAAAGTATATCCCAGAATGGAATATACTACTTCATCTTAAAATTTTTCAGCGGACAGCATGATAAGGGAACTGCCATACGACTTTCATTTACATCAACTTCTCTAATTATTAAACATTTTTCTGAAATAGTTTGTGTATTATACTTTCTGTTATTTGCAACTCACATTATTTAAAATTTTAAAAACAAGAGGAAAAACCAAAGTGCCACAGCAAATTCTATTCTTTGACATGAAATTCTGTAGCTCTCATTCTTTTTTTCACCCCCAAGGTCACCAGACAAATAACTCCTGCCATCTTTCTGCTATTTTCTGTCTCACTTATCCATCTCTCCCTTTTTAACGCAAACATTAAATTTCTGGGAAAAATTATAAGGGGATGTGGGATAGAAGACCGCTTGGGAACGATTCTCTTGTGAAAAACAACAGTGCAAGCAAGCCCGTGGTATAAATTTTCTACAGTATTCTTCCAGCTCATTCTACATTTCATAAATTTTTTGTGACAACATAGTGAAGCAANTGGTATAAATTTTCTACAGTATTCTTCCAGCTCATTCTACATTTCATAAATTTTTTGTGACAACATAGTGAAGCAAAGGTGTATGCTCAAAATATTTTGTTTCACCATTCACCCTCAATGCAAGAATCTTCCAAATAAATTATCATATTTTTCCCCCCAGTCGCACAATAACTGTGATTCATCGTTAACTTTTAACTTTCCTGCTAACACTCAAAGCTGAGTCTTATGCAAGCATCTAACAGTGTGTGCAAGTAAAATAAATTTATAAAACTGCTCTACATTCTTTGTAAATTTCTGCTTATGAACTGCATTTGTGAAACTTTTTACGCACAAATACGAATTTAACGTTTTCTATTTCCTTTCCTGTATCAATTTTTTCAACTGACACAGTAAAATGACAGTGTCACCACTTAAACCTCCTACAGGCAAGCTCCCGATGGAAAGATGTGCCTGCCACNTGGTATAAATTTTCTACAGTATTCTTCCAGCTCATTCTACATTTCATAAATTTTTTGTGACAACATAGTGAAGCAATGGTGTATGCTCAAAATATTTTGTTTCACCATTCACCCTCAATGCAAGAACCTTCCAAATAAATAATCATATTTTTCCCCCCAGTCGCACAATAACTGTGATTCATCGTTAACTTTTAACTTTCCTGCTAACACTCAAAGCTGAGTCTTATGCAAGCATCTAACAGTGTGTGCAAGTAAAATAAATTTATAAAACTGCTCTACATTCTTTGTAAATTTCTGCTTATGAACTGCATCTGTGAAACTTTTTACGCACAAATACGAATTTAACGTTTTCTATTTCCTTTCCTGTATCAATTTTTTCAACTGTGACACAGTAAAATGACAGTGTCACCACTTAAACCTCCTACAGGCAAGCTCCCGATGGAAAGATGTGCCTGCCACNGTGACACAGTAAAATGACAGTGTCACCACTTAAACCTCCTACAGGCAAGCTCCCGATGGAAAGATGTGCCTGCCACAACCACCCTTATCGCTTCCACATCTTGGTTTTGAAAAAGCAAAATAAGTCTTGGTACAAAGCAACCTTAACCATAGATATACCAACAGTGTTTTACGCTCTCCATTTATTCATAAAGGTTTTTCATGACACAAACAAATAATGGCATGTGCATGCGGCAACACTTATCTAGCTACCAGCAACAACCCCGATACATCAGCGTGCATAAAAAACTCAAGTTCTGTCTAATTCACGTATTATTGGTGGTGTTCAAGAGGTCATATTTATGAGAAAAACTCTTGTACNAAAACTCAAGTTCTGTCTAATTCACGTATTATTGGTGGTGTTCAAGAGGTCATATTTATGAGAAAAACTCTTGTACCTAGGCAAATGCTATAGATTCTAATATTCTTAAACTTCTACCATGCTAACACCATTCTCAAAGGAAAAGAAGATATGGCCCAAGTAAAAACATATATTAAGCAAACAAGAAACCATTTTTTAATCCAGATACCTAATTCTGAATTATGTAATCCAATATAAAATATTTTGGTTACGGGCATTTAAAATTATTGAGAGCCAAAAACAATGCATGTTTGTTAGTATGCTGCTGCCCCAGTGTTTGAATTTTGAATTCCTGCCATCCATACATACACAACCTATTATTTCATCTTTTAATTTTTGTAAATATACAGCCTCTCTATATGCCTCTGAGAGCCATATATTCGGCTTCTGTACTTGACAGAGCCACTGTTCTTCATTTTTTACTTTGCCAAGAGATAGCAGAACCAGCCATAGTAAAACAAAAACCAGTATAAGACCTTCTGTCTACTATATCACTTTCAACACTGGATGGAGGGGGGCGACAGGTATGCTCTGGCAATGCTAGCAAGGATGGGAAAACGTTCCTTGTTGTTGCGCCACCATTCAAAAACATCACGGGTATTAGAAATTAGATGTTCGTCTAAATATTTTGTTATTTCACTGCTTTTTCGTAAATTTTATTATATTGCTGACGCAAGAATGTGTGTATAAGTAGAAACACTGTACATGGTTTAGATTTGAAAGTAAGGGCGGTAACTGATTTTTGGTACATGCACTTAAATTTTTTTAAGTGCGTATGCTTAATGTATAACAAGGCGGCCATGCAGTTATCAATGCATTGAACTTCCCTTTGTCAAAAGCCAACAGTTTAAGCTGTCAGACTAAAAATCGATAGCATCTTTCCTCTTAATGTTTTAAATTTTAATGGAGTTATCTCATTTCAAATGGAGTTATCGGCCGATATATCTGCTAAAACATCGGCAGATATTATTGGCTTCACTTAACCGATATATCGGCTAGACCCATATCGGTGCATCCCTAGTAGAAACTAATTGATGCTGCATTTTCACAGAGTGCGCTTTATACCGTACTCACTTTATTGCATATATCTATGGCTACCCAGTAACTTGTTTACATTTCAGCTTTGTTTAGGTTAAATTTTTCTTAATCTGTAAAAATGATCGATCACATAGAAAAACTGGCACATCTAGTGCTTGGACACCAAAAGGTGAATTAAATTTGTATAACGCAAATTACCTATAAGCTACAAATTATAANTGAAATTTGTATAACGCAAATTACCTATAAGCTACAAATTATAAAATTTGCTAAAGACTCGAACAACAGTACGGCTCCGCGTGTGTTTGGCATTTCTGAAAACAATGTTCAGCAATGGTGGAATCAANTTTTTCTTAATCTGTAAAAATGATCGATCACATAGAAAAACTGGCACATCTAGTGCTTGGACACCAAAAGGTGAATTAAATTTGTATAACGCAAATTACCTATAAGCTACAAATTATAAAATTTGCCAAAGACTCGAACAACAGTACGGCTCCGCGTGTGTTTGGCATTTCTGAAAACAATGTTCAGCAATGGTGGAATCAANTAAAGACTCGAACAACAGTACGGCTCCGCGTGTGTTTGGCATTTCTGAAAACAATGTTCAGCAATGGTGGAATCAAAAAAATGAACTCAAAAATGCTTCATCCATCCGCAAGACATTTGGTGGTCTGAAAAAAGGATCATTCAATGCAGTTGAAAAAGTGTTAATTTTGTGCGGGAAAAACATGCAGATATCTTGCCAATATCAAGAAATGTGTTGCATTTAAAAGTGCTAGAAATTGCAACATCTATGAACATTCCACAAAGTGATTTTAAAACCTGCACAGGATGGTGTGTGCAGATGATGCGTGCAGGTTTCTCCTTGCAAAGACATACGTCTTTACTACAAAGACTTCCACCATTATACTCTGAGAAACTTGTTGAATTTCAGAGGTACATCATTTCATTGCGANGTCTTTACTACAAAGACTTCCACCATTATACTCTGAGAAACTTGTTGAATTTCAGAGGTACATCATTTCATTGCGACAAAAAATATTCATATCTGTTGGGGCAAATGGGGAATGCTGACCAGATCGCAGTTTATTTTGCTATGCTATCATATGTGACTGTTAACCAGATAGGTGCCAAATCTGTTTTGATTAAAAGCACTGGAAATGAGAAGGCCAGAATAACAGCAATAACATCAGTGTCAGCTGATGGAAGAAAATTGCTACCATTTGTTGTGCTTCATAGAAAAGCAATGCCGCAAGAGAAACTACGACCAGGGATTGTTTACAAGTGTCAAGAAAAAGGGTGGATGACCCTGGAATTGGTAGTTGATTAGCTCAAAACAGTGTGGAACAGTCGTCAAGGGGCATTGTTAAAAATAAAAGAGGAATGCTTGTCATGGATGCATTCCAAGGCCACTTGACACCACTGGTCAAGACAGAAGTTCAGAACATCAGAACATGAACACAGATTTAGTAATAATTCCTGGTGGGATGACATCTCAGCTACAAGTCCTTGATGTTGTTGTGAATAAGCCTTTTAAAAACAATCTAAAGAAGAAATACAATAAGTGGATGATTTTTGCAGAGCACCAGATCACTCCAACTAGCAAGTTGAAGAAGCTATCTGAAGCCGATCTTGGTCAATGGATAAAGGCTGCTTAGAATGAAATCAGCCCTGAAAGCATTGTCAAGGGGTTCAAGAAATGCTGCATTTCAAATGCAATGGGCAGTGCCGAGGAAGATATCTTTGACAGAATCACAGTGTTGAGCTTGGTCCTAGTACCAGCAAAAATGATGGTGACAGTGATTCAGATAAGAATAAAGTTGAAGATGAAAGTGGTAGTGATAAGAACTGGATGATTAAAACAGTCTATGTGATGAAACTTAATCTTGAAAGCAAAATTGAGCAAAGAAATTGAGAAAACATTTCCAAAATGTGATGTCACGTTGCACCTGCCAGGCGGTGCGCTCACTCCAAACCGCCCCTGCTACATTTTTTATAGGTTTTTGCAATTTTTGTAATACTGCAGCATACCAATAAAGTGCAGCAACACTACAGCCCATATATTTTACTGATGTGGACTAGTAAACATATTTGAAATTAATTTTCATAGTAATTTTTATTCACCAATTTTTCAGATTTATTTTAATGTTCCCAAGGAGGGCCTCATAAAATCGCTGCCCTCGTAATATCAGCTAATCATAAAATTAAGGTCTCCAGCTATAATTTAGTACACAAAGTTTATAGCTTGCATCTAACCTTAAAGATGGCACGCTCTCTCAATAACCTCTCTGGGAGGTTCTTTCGTGGCAGCTCCCGAGTTGTCTGGAGCTCTTCATTCCAGTCCCTTGTCTGCCCTGGGATATGCTCCTCATAACCTAGCTTCGATGAAAAGGCTGGAACAGACAGAACAGTACATGTTTTCAACCATCATACACAGGAAAAGGATATACTTGTATGTGCATGCACATGTGTACACATCTGTGCATGTACACACATGCATGTGCATTGTGCATGCACACATACAACTGTTTCAGGATAAAATTATTTTTGAGTGGACACACTACAGTAAAATCTCGTTATACATGAATATCGCCTAACTTTTATACTTATTAATAAAGTATTTTACACTGAAGACTTATTTGTAAACCTTTACAACATGGACTCCACAAAATTACGGCACATTTGGTAATCTCAGAAAATAAATTCAATATGTAATTACAAAAAATATATATATATATTTAAAAAAAAAAAGCAAGGATAAAACAGTACTCTCTAAAATATGAAAATGCACAAATTACAGTATATACTGCAGGCATTAACTAATGCGTGGTTTGCAAATAAACACTGCTTACTTATTGGTGACATTTCCTTTGAATAAATCACACCACTCACCCTTAACAAAAACATTAAGGATGTTTATCCAAAAGAAATTCACCTTTTGAAATAAATTATTTCAGTGACATATCCTCTTTAATTTTTATTCAGCTAGAAGCACATGAAAATTATTACAGTAAGTAAAATACACAGCTCGATATAATAAGAAACATTTTTGGCGATGAAGGGATACAAAGTTTACGCTTCTTGGGTATCATTTTATTTATAAGATGTATACATATATATTAATTTTAATTAATATTTCACATAAAAATAATTTTGATTTTACACGGGAGATGTTTAAACACACTCTTCACGGGGGAAAATAATGCAATTAAGCAATTTCTAAATTTTTTAGGAGATAAATTTATTAGTTTGAACTTTTACGAGGGTGGTGATTTTCCAAAGTCATTCTCGTAAGGGAGATTACTGTATGTTAAAAGATGCAGTACCAAAACATGCAATCATTCACCCATTCACGTGTTTATGAAAAAATAATTCAAAATGGTGCTGGTGCTGCATGTCAACACCATTAATATAGGTAAACACACAAGAATCTATAGCATTGCAAGTCGAAAACGAGAATCTTCCTTCTCCGTCATCGTTCCATGTCGACAAAAGCAGCATCTGCGATATGTTTACCACAGTCGGCGATGTGTTTATCACAGTCAGGTGGGCGACAGTCGTCCAGCTTCATTCTGAATACAGCCGACATGCTATTGTGAAACAACTAGCAATTCTTGTAAACCTGCTATTTAAAGCAGCATACACACAGAAATAGGCTGCTAAATACAAACCATTGTAACAAGGAAAAAAAGCCTAAATTACGAATGTCATCTCTGCTTGAAGAAACAGTATTTGAAACAGATTTTCACTCAAAATTATGCTGCCACTCTAAATCATTAATGACAAATATATGGCCATGGTCAAAAAAAAAACTGACTAAAATACATAATGAAAATGTTACTCCTAGATGCAAACAAAAAAAAATACAGCACAAAGACCTGGTAAAGGTGGTAGGTACACTATAAAGTGAGCACTCTCAAAATCAACCTTTAAAAAAATCAATGTCCCGTAACTGCACATATTTTAGCATAAGAAATGAGAGCAATACTCACATTAAATTTGACAGAGAATTAGGAGTGGTAGTTCCAGATCTCAACACCTTTAACATTTCACATGATATGCAGGCCTCGCCAGCATTATTAAAAATAATTCTCATGTCATTTAAAAAAAGACTAACACACGTTGTTTGCTGTATATGATGGAATAAAATCAGTATTTACTCAGAGTGTTTTATTTTTGTGGTACTTAATGACGGGCAAAAATTTTAACCTTGCACATATTTAATGAGTAATGTTGTAAATAGCATGGCGCTGGTATAATGAGGGGAAATAACCAAGTGTTCAACTCTTCTGGGACTTTCAAGACAGAATAAAAAAAATAATTCCCAAAGATTAAACCATTTATTTCTAAATAGTAAGAACCACATCATCAGTATAAAAAAGAGAGAAATTATTTACTGGAANACACAAGAATCTATAGCATTGCAAGTCGAAAACGAGAATCTTCCTTCTCCGTCATCGTTCCATGTCGACAAAAGCAACATATATGATATGTTTACCACAGTCGGCGATGTGTTTATCACAGTCAGGTGGGCGACAGTCGTCCAGCTTCATTCTGAATACAGCCGACATGCTATTGTGAAACAAATAGCAATTCTTGTAAACCTGCTATTTAAAGCAGCATACACACAGAAATAGGCTGCTAAATACAAACCATTGTAACNTTGTAAACCTGCTATTTAAAGCAGCATACACACAGAAATAGGCTGCTAAATACAAACCATTGTAACAAGGAAAAAAGCCTAAATTACGAATGTCATCTCTGCTTGAAGAAACAGTATTTGAAACAGATTTTCACTCAAAATTATGCTGCCACTCTAAATCATTAATGACAAATATATGGCCATGGTCGAAAAAAAAACTGACTAAAATACATAATGAAAATGTTACTCCTAGATGCAAACAAAAAAAAATACAGCACTAAGACCTGGTAAAGGTGGTAGGTACACTATAAAGTGAGCACTCTCAAAATCAACCTTTAAAAAAATCAATGTCCCGTAACTGCACATATTTTAGCATAAGAAATGAGAGCAATACTCACATTAAATTTGACAGAGAATTAGGAGTGGTAGTTCCAGATCTCAACACCTTTAACATTTCACATGATATGCAGGCCTCGCCAGCATTATTAAAAATAATTCTCATGTCATTTAAAAAAAGACTAACACACGTTGTTTGCTGTATATGATGGAATAAAATCAGTATTTACTTAGAGTGTTTTATTTTTGTGGTACTTAATGACGGGCAAAAATTTTAACCTTGCACATATTTAATGAGTAATGTTGTAAATAGCATGGCGCTGGAATAATGAGGGGAAATAACCAAGTGTTCAACTCTTCTGGGACTTTCAAGACAGAATAAAAAAAATAATTCCCGAAGATTAAACCATTTATTTCTAAATAGTAAGAACCACATCATCAGTATAAAAAAGAGAGAAATTATTTACTGGAANAAAGATTAAACCATTTATTTCTAAATAGTAAGAACCACATCATCAGTATAAAAAAGAGAGAAATTATTTACTGGAATAAACGTGTGTATTAACAGTGTGCACTACAATAGATATTCACTTTTTGCATTGGTAGATAAATAAATACAGTGGACTTCTGAACAGTTGATCAAACACCACAGGGCAATGTTTACATTGATATCAGTGGAAGGATACACAACAGGCTGAATGTAGAAAATAAGCAGGGCTTTCTAAAGTGCTCACTTTACCTTGAACAGCCTATATAACACACAATACATAATTAAATTCTGTAATAAAATGTGTGCGAACAGCAACTATGATTGCAGCACCAAGAATTTCGTACATAATGTCATAAAAAATGCAGTTTCTGCTCTGACTTGTGTTAAACATATGTTGTTATGGCTGATGGCTGCGGTACACAAAACTGTAAAATAGGAAGTAAATTAACTTTTATGATAATTAGTTCATTTTAAATTTTTTAGAGAGGCTGGCATTTTGGATTAATATTGAATTTTAGTAATATCCTTCAAACTCAAATGTTTACATTCCACCGTTAAAGATTTGATTTACAGTGGAACCCTGTAATAACATTTCTCAAGAGACCCAAGAAATTTCAGCCTTATACAAGGGAAAACTTTATAAGNTACAGTGGAACCCTGTAATAACATTTCTCAAGAGACCCAAGAAATTTCAGCCTTATACAAGGGAAAACTTTATAAGCGGGTAATTTGGTATTGGAAAACATGTTTGTGGACCAAGAGAAGGCAGCTTATTAAGCAGGAAAATGTTATAAGAGTTGACGTTATAACAGGGTTCTTCTGTATATAATTTTTCCGGTGTACACAGCAATAACAATATATACTAAAACAGTAATGAAAATCTATAAGGTTTCTGTTAATCGTAAAAAAATATTTTTACGATTATTTTATATTAAGACCACACTTCATCAGATGCAACAAATTAGAATATGTAAAAAGCTACATTTTTGTTTCCAGACAAGATGCAGCCTGTTCGTACATGACACATTCAACGTTACATAACAGGCTGTTAACAGACAATAAATAATGCTCCCCAATTCACTTTACGGCTTGCTTCCGCAAGAAGCAGGAATGTTTTAACATATTATGTACAGTTGCACAGCCCTGTGAAATAGTTGTGGTCCATGTTGCAAATTTACATATCAGTAATACTGAAATGTGTAGCCAATCATGTTGTGTAAAGTAGAGAAGGAGGTATTTATCAACTAAAGTTGGACAAATGTTTAAAATCATATTTCAAGCACGTACCTACATATCACAACAAATGAATACAATTCATTGCATTGTATAGTTACAACTGAATCCTCTGCTTCAATTCTTCAAATGTCGGTCGTCTGCGGTAGACTTAAACTCCCATAAGAAGCCAAATAATGCTATTATACCACTACAACAACATTCTTGACAAAAACTTCTGACAACTAGGCTAGCAGAGGCGGTCTTACTCAGGCCTAGGTGCGAAGAGGACAGGCCTTCCTACCCCATCTCCTCCCTGCTGCAATAAACCACCCCCCGCCACCCTCGTCCACAGCAGGGGGCTCTACAGACATCCTTTTATTTCGTACTTTCTCTCTGCGTGACCTTTGACACTGTTATTAGTAACACGCTGTGGTATTCTGACTTTTTAAATGTGATGCAGATTATTTACTTTTCAAGTTCCCTTGGCGCAGTTTCTAAAGTTTTCTAACGTGTATTCCATAAACCAGAAAAAATTCCCACTATTCTGAAAAATTCCTGTACATTTCCCACAACTTTCAACTCCCTCAAATTTCCCTCTTTTCTTGCATTTCCCAACTGCTGGACATCCTGTGCAACATATAAAAACAGTATATATTTACTGTTTGTATGCTGCCACCCCTGTGTTTAACTTTGAATTCCCACCATCCTGATGGTGGCATGCCTTATGGTCACGGCTGACCTAGTTTTTCAATAGTCCTTTGTTTTGGCTGTTTTTTTGTGAACGCAAGTGGATGCAATGTTGCTATCGTTTATTACTTTCTGGCTCTCAGCAGCTACCCAGTAAACCTTTTTTAATTTTTTTTAATTGTTTTACCAGTCCAAGTTTTGCAAGTATTCACAACCTAAGACAGGTGTGAGAAGGTTCCAGAAGGGCGAAGCAGTGCTGTTCCGCAGTCAGCTACTCAGCAAGGCTAAAGGGAAATTCAGCATCAGACTCGCCACCAAGCAGGAAGGCCCCTAAAAGATTGTGGGAAGACAAGAGAATGTGTACTGGGGGAATATAACCAAGCACGAATACATAAGACCACCAGAGGACAGGTTTGCCCTTGCCCAGCCGGTGCCCAGGACCCCGAAGAAGTGCAAACCGCGGACGAGGAAGAAGACGTCAGTCCACCAGGGAAAAGCAGGAGACTGCGGCATTCCAAACCTACTTTCCGAACCTAATGTACGAATGAGGGCTCCCTTAACCGGGTGCACGTACGTCAAAACAATACACATTAGATGGCCACCCGTACTGTGCACCTGGTGTGCAGTGCGGTAAAGCTCCAACCATTAGGTCACAACCACAAGATGGTTAGTCAGTCAGTCCAGTCCATTCTATCATCCACTGCGCTCAACTGTTTGGGTCAACACTTAGATAGGGTACTTCGTCACCTGCTCCTATCTTGCGTGGCNCCGGGTGCACGTACGTCAAAACAATACACATTAGATGGCCACCCGTACTGTGCACCTGGTGTGCAGTGCGGTAAAGCCCCAACCATTACGTCACAACCACAAGATGGTTAGTCAGTCAGTCCAGTCCATTCTATCATCCACTGCGCTCAACTGTTTGGGTCAACACTTAGATAGGGTACTTCGTCACCTGCTCCTATCTTGCGTGGTCGACCGTAGAACCTACCTACATGCCTTATACCCGTAGGAGTGTTACCAGGTTGTGTATTAGAAAGGCAGCTACCAACTCCAAGCTTAACTTGGGCTGTAACCCAGCCCCAACTGCACTTTGCAGCATAACCCTCCAGGAACGAGTTCAAGGTGCCTGACAGTTGGAGAGGCCTCACCTCCCATTTCCCTACCCCCTTCTTATTTCAGCCCCCATTCAAGACCGCTGGAGAACCACATCCCGTCGTCATCACCCTCCGCCAAGGACTCACTGGGTCTCGCAAACCCGTGGTTCCACCTCAGTCAAGCCAGCAGTCCTCCTTGGGCCTGTACCTGCATCACCAGCCGCAACACCACCTTCATCCCGAACCTGGGCATGAACTCCAGCAGGAGCCAACTCCAGCTGAAGCAGAGCCAGGAGCTACTCCGGGCGACAACCGTCAAAGGTAAACGAATTGTGATGTGCAGGCCGGTAATATGTAAGGCCATTCGGCCCACTCCAGACTTTGTACCAAACCGCCAAACCACATGCTTCAGGTTGTATACCGGCCGGGCTCCACTGTGTCACCCAGCCGTGTCTCTGACCGACACACCTAAAACTACCCGTACCGTGACGTCCCCGTCAATCACAGACGNGTCATCACCCTCCGCCAAGGACTCACTGGGTCTCGCAAACCCGTGGTTCCACCTCAGTCAAGCCAGCAGTCCTCCTCGGGCCTGTACCTGCATCACCAGCCGCAACACCACCTTCATCCCGAACCTGGGCATGAACTCCAGCTGAAGCAGAGCCAGGAGCTACTCCGGGCGACAACCGTCAAAGGTAAACTAATTGTGATGTGCAGGCCGGTAATATGTAAGGTCATTCGGCCCACTTCAGACTTTGTACCAAACCGCCAAACCACATGCTTCAGGTTGTATACCGGCCGGGCTCCAANATGCTTCAGGTTGTATACCGGCCGGGCTCCACTGTGTCACCCAGCCGTGTCTCTGACCGACACACCTAAAACTACCCGTACCGTGACGTCCCCGTCAATCACAGACGTCACGCATTAAGTAAGCGCAAAGTAACTTCTTGGAGAAAAATCAAAAAATTTATTCATTCAATTATTTATTCATCATCTTAATATAATTATAGCTTAGAACGACATATACAACCATCCCTTGTCACAAAAAAAAAGAGGAAACATTGGGTTTTGTGTTACTTTGAGTGAGCGCAAAGTTTATTTCCAGTAGCTTCTTGCAGAAAAATCAAACAATTTATAAATGAAATATTAACTTATTTCAATAAANCTTCTTGGAGAAAAATCAAAAAATTTATTCATTCAATTATTTATTCATCATCTTAATATAATTATAGCTTAGAACGGCATATACAACCATCCCTTGTCACAAAAAAAAAAAGAGGAAACATTGGGTTTTGTGTTACTTTGAGTGAGCTCAAAGTTTATTTCCAGTAGCTTCTTGCAGAAAAATCAAACAATTTATAAATGAAATATTAACTTATTTCAATAAACAGACATAGTCCAAATAAAATTATACCCCAGAACATTACCGTGTTTACTCAAATATGGGCCGCACATTTTATGCAGATTTTGTGTGTCCAAAAAATGGGGTGCAACCCCCTTCCCCTACACAACAAGAAGTTTATTTCACTGTGTTGGTTTTTGTAAATAAAACTTACGTAGGACAATAAAATTTATTTGCATACGTCAAAATGCCCCAACACGGCGTGTGAATTGCGTACCGCAAGCATCATGTGTGGCCTGCCAGCCCAGTGGCCAGCCGGCAAACTTTGCCGGTTGTTATCCAGCCATAGAGAGACTGTAACAAAGACAAAGTAAGAGAGCGAAGGGGTCATTCTATAAATACCAGTAGACCACCCAGCCAGAGTTTGTGTGCATGCATGTTGGTGACGGTGAGTATGATCAAGACCGCTCGGGCCCTGACGCTTGCTTTCAAATGATAATCTGCATGACGTTCCTCGGTCAGAGTTAATGAAGCAGTGTAACGGTAACAAAGGCTGATAATGGTCGAGGGGTTTACAGATACAATAACTAATGTATGATAGATTTTCAACTGTGATGTTACAAACACAACTACAGTTTTTTGAAAAGAAATATTTTATAAACCAAAATTAATTTAAGCCAAGGTAATTTATAATAATACGAAAATTCTTAAAGCTTCCATAATTTACATTTTTGAAATTACAAAAAATAGTTTTACGTTTTGCTTTATCAACAAAAAACAGTAGGCCTACCTACTGAGAAATACGAAAAGATAAATAGAATAGAGAGTAGAGGAAGGGCATGATGTGAGTGATGGCATCCAGCAGTTCATTGCCCTCATAGCGTTTCCCTTTCTCCTCATTTCTCCTTCAACCACCGCCAAGTGGCTTTGTGGAGAACTGGTGAGTGAGAAGAGAGGAATCACAGTGTGGAAGAGTAGAAGGTGGCGGGAGGTGAAAGGGAGGGTCGTCAAGCGAGAGGGAGAAAGAGAGAGGGAACAAACAAGCTGGATGTACGATTGAAGTGATGCAAAGCAGCACTGACAGGCACGGAACGTGCGGCGATGCGCAGTGCAGTATTAGTTACGCATCATCGTTAAGCCGACATGACACAAAGGAAGTGTCACTTTTAATATTATTCTAGCGAACAGTAATACATACAAATTTATATTCGTAGCCAAAAAATTTGCATGGGTCGTCATCAAATACAAAGCACAAAATATAAATCCAAAACCGTAAATTCAATTGTAACAAAAAAAAAAAAAAAAAAAAAAAGTGTAGCGCGTCGTCAACAATTAATACAGTCAATTCCAAGTGCAATCCAAAACTGAAAACCGAAAAGAGAAGCTTGACGCGTGACGGCCTAGGGAAAGGGACATCACGGAAAGAGAGGCAAAGTTTTTAATTTTGCGCCAGGTCAGTTGCGCAAGTAGGAGGCGGAATCTACTGCGGAGGTGTCTGTAGAATGACTCATCAGCCTTGCGCTGGTACCTTATATAAGGTAGGGCGCATCAGGCGCCTACTGGGTATAAAGTCTGTGAGGGCGAGGTGATGCCTCTGGTCATTGGACACACGAGTGCGGGCTAGCTTACCACTGGTGTCGCTCCCTTGCAGCAGACGCTGACCCTGGCTGGTAGACTTTACTTCTGGCTGGAGCGGACAGCTGAGCAGGCTACCTCTGCTGTCACCTGCTAGTGAAAGGGGTGCCGGCCGGCTGGCACGTGGTCGGCTGCTGCTGGTGCCTCGCCGTTGTCCTTCGGGTCAAACGGGACTACTCCCAACGGGAGAGAGTACCTCTGGCAGAGCAGTTCGACAGTGGACTAAGCAGCTCCGGGAACATTAATTGAGAGGCCAAATAGGTTGGCAGGGAGAGCAGTGGAGTGTGGTTTCACTAATGCCGGGCGGCATGTGCTCTCTCCCGTGGGGACTTGCAGCTGAGGGCTAGTGTAGATTATTTACTTAGGGGGTAGCAAGATGCAAGGATAGCAGATGTCCTCCGGGCATTCCTCCTGCTCTCTCATCAGTGAGCGAATGTCATGGACAGGCAAGGTGCTAATGTTCATCCTGTAGAGTGCGGCAGGCGACAAACCCTTAGCTAAAGTGTACTCNCGAATGTCATGGACAGGCAAGGTGCTAATGTTCATCCTGTAGAGTGCGGCAGGCGACAAACCCTTAGCTAAAGTGTACTCCAGAAGTACCTAGGTCAAGCCTAGTCAGGCCTGGCACCCCCTCCGGCAAGTTTATATGCTCTGGAGGGAACGGGTAAGTTGGTTTAGTTGGCCCAGATGCTTCGTCGTGTCTCTTTCTAGTGGTTTGAGGCTCTACCGTACTTGCGCACCAGGTACCTTTACATACCGGGTCCACAGTATGGGTGGCCGTCGAACTTGTNCTACCGTACTTGCGCACCAGGTACCTTTACATACCGGGTCCACAGTATGGGTGGCCGTCGAACTTGTTCTTGTGTGTGACGTACGTTCAGTCCTGGTCAGGGGTTGCTCACAGTCCTACTCTACGCCAGAAACCTGTTGCCAATTCGCTGTCCCATGCCGCTCCCTTTTTAGAGTGACGCTTACCAGGTTGGGAAAAACGCACACGTTCACTACAGAGCAAAGAAAGACACAAGTTAGCTAGACTATGTATTTTATTCCATTGAGAATAGAAACACAGTGACCCGTACTACCTCCTACCTCAACTGACTTTTGTACAAGAGTAAAACAGGTGACGGTGCCTGTCGGTTTGAGGAGCCTGGCTTGAAAAGTGGACGAGAGCTGACAATTAAGTAGTTGTGAGAACAACTGTACCCTAATTGTGGCTTGTAGTCATGAAAGAACCCGGGGCACCATGTGTTATGTACATATTGAGTGTGGTGACTCTTGATGGCAAGTGTCAGGGGGTAGTGACCACTCTTCGGCTACTGCGTTAGGGAAGGCGTTGTCGGTTGAAGAACTGGTAGAAGACTGGAAGGTCTTGGAGATTCCTGAGGAGGACTGCGGCTGTGCAGTAGAGAGCCTTAGCATGACTTGTGCTGAGGCGAGCTACNGGTCTTGGAGATTCCTGAGGAGGACTGCGGCTGTGCAGTAGAGAGCCTTAGCATGACTTGTGCTGAGGCGAGCTACATGGACAACTGGAATTTGCTCCTCGGGGAGAAGCAGGTTTGGCAGAGATTCCTAGCACTGGATGGTGCTAGGGCGAGCTGCCTCGCCTCAACTGGCGTTTCTGCCAGGTGCATGGTGTTATATTCATCTNGGTCTTGGAGATTCCTGAGGAGGACTGCGGCTGTGCAGTAGAGAGCCTTAGCATGACTTGTGCTGAGGCGAGCTACGTGGACAACTGGAATTTGCTCCTCGGGGAGAAGCAGGTTTGGCAGAGATTCCTGGCACTGGATGGTGCTAGGGCGAGCTGCCTCGCCTCAACTGGCGTTTCTGCCAGGTGCATGGTGTTATATTCATCTNAGCACTGGATGGTGCTAGGGCGAGCTGCCTCGCCTCAACTGGCGTTTCTGCCAGGTGCATGGTGTTATATTCATCTTGGCTGGAGGGTTCCCATATGCTTCGTTTGCTTTTCGTAATATTAGGCCGCCTCCCCTTCAGGTTTGGGCCGGGCGGCACCGCTGCTGCCATCTCTTGGTGAGGTGGCGGTGGGGAGGTTTGAGAGTCATTACGAGCAGCCTTCGCTGCTCGCTTAGGGGCAAACTCTTGCATGCCCGTGGCTGTTTCTCAGTGGGTTTACAAGTTACGGGGGCGATGGCATAACTTCCTATCATTACACGAGTACTGGCCTTGGAGGCGGCCAGTCGGGGTTTGATTCCCTCAGGGGCAGGTGGCGTGCACGTGATGATGCGGAGTTGAAGAATAATACTGAGGAGGAAGGATCACATCTCAAGCCAAAATCAAACTTATAAAATCATCTAAAAACGTATCCAATAGCCAAACACAGAACATACAATAACTAACTAAATTGGCGAAGCGATCTAGCACTATGGGCCGAAGGGGCAAAGGTGGGTGTGGGTAACACATGCACATGCTGTTATAGACCGGCCTTGTTGCTATGTGCGCGATAGTGTACCATTGTTGTCGCTAGTTGCCACGAGAGATAAGCAAGCGGAGACACTAGCAGGTTGTGGATGAGGGGGAAGGATGAGTAGGAGAGGTTGGGTGAGGGACAGAATCCCTTTGTGATGTCATGAGACATGCAGCACAGGGCAGGCTAACTTTCAGGCACCGTGCGGTGNTTGGGTGAGGGACAGAATCCCTTTGTGATGTCATGAGACATGCAGCACAGGGCAGGCTAACTTTCAGGCACCGTGCGGTGCGCTCATTTCAAAACACCACTGCCACATTTTTAAACTGTTTTTCTTGGTTCGTACAAATTGAAGAGTAGCGATATTAAAACCCATATATTTTATTACTGTGTACTGGCAAACATATTTTTTATCATTTTCATTGTGATTTTTTTTACATTTTTCCCCTACAGTTTTTTCATTTTTCCGTCAATTTTTAAATTTTTTGACAGTTCCTGAGAAAAGCCTTATAAAATTACTGCCTCTTTAAATCCTGTACTCATAAAATTGGGGTTCGACAATACATTTAAAACCAAAAAATTAATATTATAACAATGATTTCAAAATTTTNGTGAGGGACAGAATCCCTTTGTGATGTCATGAGACATGCAGCACAGGGCAGGCTAACTTTCAGGCACCGTGCGGTGTGCTCATTTCAAAACACCACTGCCACATTTTTAAACTGTTTTTCTTGGTTCGTACAAATTGAAGAGTAGCGATATTAAAACCCATATATTTTATTACTGTGTACTGGCAAACATATTTTTTATCATTTTCATTGTGATTTTTTTTACATTTTTCCCCTACAGTTTTTTATTTTTCCGTCAATTTTTAAATTTTTTGACAGTTCCTGAGAAAAGCCTTATAAAATTACTGCCTCTTTAAATCCCGTACTCATAAAATTGGGGTTCGACAATACATTTAAAACCAAAAAATTAATATTATAACAATGATTTCAAAATTTTNCGTACTCATAAAATTGGGGTTCGACAATACATTTAAAACCAAAAAATTAATATTATAACAATGATTTCAAAATTTTTATAAACTATTGTATTTTTAAAATAACTTTATATTTAAGAAACATTAAACAAATTTTATGTCCACGACACATTTATTTGAATGAAAAATTAGCACATGTAAATATTATTCATATTATCTGATTATGTTTAATCTAATTGTTTCTGTAAATCACTTTAACTACTATACACACCAAGAAGAGGAACACTCACTGTCTTCAGCACGAATGGCATCAACGGTGTGGTCCAGCATGGGTGCACACCATGCATACACCTGGTAGGGGGTGGCCACCCTCTCGAAAGGATGTCGCTGTGTGCGCTTCTTCTGGAGCACTGAGAAGTTGCGCTTGAACATGGGGCTGATCTGGTTCAACAGCTCAATGATGGAGTGGCACAGGTGGCTTGGCGAGGCAGGCTTTGGGTTGAACTCTTCCTCTGTTGATCTGAAAAATTGCAACCTTCCCTGTTTATTCATTACACATGGATCAGTAGTGGTTTTGTAGTACAAAGTGTCAAATGCATAATCAGTTTATGTTCTATACAGTAGAACCTCTCTATATTGACCCCATTTATTGCATCCGTCATTCGATAATGACTAATTTTTGAGGAACTGTAAAAAGGTGAAAAAAAAGTTTAACATTTGAGGGAAATAAGCAGAAAATTAATTTGCTGCACATTTTTTTGGCTGCTGCAACATTGCATTTCTCTTGGTGGGCACTGTAATAGCTGTAGAGCATACCCACAAATAGATACCATCCCCCTAGGCAGCCAGGGCTACCCAATACATATCCACTCTACCCACCCTCCACCCCTCAAATGGCAGAATGTTTCCACGTGAAGTGACTACCATCACTGTTTGTACTGCCATTGTGCTCTTACTGAGCAAATATCCTTTGGTGGTACCATGTTATTCTGAAGGAGTCTGTTTATTAATATTACAAATATTTATCATCGGTTCTCCTCCTCCCAAATGCCATTGAAAATTTCATTTACACTCTGCAAAAAGTAAGTTGGCTCCAATGTTACAAACCATGGTTTCAAACTGGCTTGGTGTGCAACAAGGGTATTTGAAAGACATCTTAGATTTATCCAATTGGTAGCAATGAAATGGAACTTGCATGTACTCAGAAGAATGTTATTTTATTTAAGCATGGCACATTGCTTTTAAAAGGTTGCTTCAAGTAGACCAGTGAAACCATATTAAGAAGTTACCCCACTTCAAAAGTTTCTTGCTTAATGAATTCATTACACCTTGTCTATACTGTATACACATGCATAATTTTTTTCAGTCCCTTCAGATATGTCTTAGCAGGGTTTTACTATAAAATTTACAGCATTCATAAATTATTTTCCTCACTTACAATTACACTGACTAAGTACAAAATTTTTTCTTACAAAACATTACAAAAATGAAGCTACGGCAACTCTGCCTTCGCCTTAAAAAAACAAGTTAACTTCACATGGTTGTACAAGACTCACTGGTTGAGGAAGAAGCCGCGGGAGCATGCGGTGACGTGGTAATGCTTCTCCTCGAGGGTGACCACATACATGTACATGAGGTCGCCGTGCAGCTTGCGGTAGCCCGGTGGGGGGTTCCAGCCAGAAGTTGTCAGGACCTTCACACAGTGCAGGCCTTTCTGTTCCTTTGCCTGCGGCTGCAGGGGTAGCAAGGGCCGCTCTTTGTTGCCTGGCATTATGTACTCCGGGGGCGTGCAGTCAACGCTCTCCGACCCCCTCATCTTCTTCTTTTCTGCACCCATGCAAATGCTCTCATGCATATACGGTCTTTGCTTCCAAACTAAACCATAATCATGATGTATTTAACTGCTCCTGATTCAATCAATGAAAATGACAACACTCTATGCAGTTATTACATTTTCTGTTACATTCAGAGCATCAAGAAAAAATATATAAAATGCACGTGGAGGTGGCACATATTTCAGACAGGTGAACAACAAAATGGAACCCTTCAAAACACATTTCATGGAGATGGTGGTCAGAGTGTTGGGTTGGATTCAGATTTTGTAACTTACAGTTTTGGATAGGATGCACATGAATCTGAGCCTTTGGATAACACTTGCACATGTTGTGAAATTATGATTGGGCTATTGAGGTAGACTTGAGGCACGCTCATCATAACTGATTGTGGTAAAAACAATGAAGATATACCTTACCTAAACTTACAATGTTTTAACACTAAATGAAACTTCTCTTTCAATTCTTTATTCTTTCAAAATCAATTTAATGTTTTTCAAATGAAGACTTAAAATAGTGCGCTAAGTATCAATATACCAAACGTGAGAAAAAGCCAAATTATCAATCAGGATGTCCAGCGAGATAGTAAATTGAGTTTCCAGTACATTTCCCACTTTTTCCTCGAAATTCCCATACACACAAAAGTTATACGACAAACTATCACGTAGAATAAATGTAACGAAGCCTATCTGTGAACGTTTCTGTTGAACATAAATCAGGTTTTATGATGAAACAACAAGATGCGGCGCGACATGTCCAATGCTGACACAACGACAAAATTCAATGCAGTTTCACTATCATACAACACTGTGTTGGCAACGAAGGTATTCTCAGACAGAGTTGCCATATGTTTTTGGTGAGAAAACATTACTACCGTCAAGGAGAGTGCACTTGTAAACCATATCCAGGGAAAAACAACATTTACTAACAAAAAGTACAAACAATGCATATACATAAACTCCAACTGTTAATTCAAGTTTACTTTCGCTCTAGAGGCAAATAACTGTAACAAGTGTTTTTCTCGTGTTACATACTGTATTTCCAGAATTATTTTAAAATACAAATGTGAGTATTTAATAATTTTTCTTCTCTGTGGTTGTCTGAAGCCGAAAAAAAGTTACGTCTACTATGTTTTATTGCTGTCTGCCAACGACAGCCAGCCAGCCTCACTCTGGCTACAGCTCATTACGCTACTTTGCATCGCGATATTGTAAAGTTAACTACTGTAGTAAGTCTTGTAAACCTGCTTTTTCAAGTAGTAAACACACACAGATGGGCTCATAAATACAAACCATTGTAACCATTTAAAAAAATTCCTAAATTACGAATATCATCTCTGCTTCAAGTAACTCTATTCAAAGAGATTTTCAGTAAAACTTATGCTGCCATTACCAATATTTAAAATAACAAGAATACAACTGTAAACAAAATATGAGCAAAGCTGCCTGCCACTGCACTAAATATGAACTATCACAGTATTTATTTCTGCCATTCTGAAAACAAGCATTCAAATGACATTTGTGGCACATGGGCAACATAATTTTCTATTACACTAAAGTCTATTTCATTTAAAAATTCCATTTTTTGACAGCCAGTGCGTGGGCAACAGACAGCCAGCACGTGGCAACATGTTATAAATAAAACCAACAACATCCCATAAACAAAATCCCTTATCAGCAGATGCTTGAATGATTGGAAGATAATTTAATGTTGGCTATTCTGCCAACGCTGCCTTTGCACAACAGACAGCGGAGAAATACATGGGCAGAAGGAGTTCTCAGACAAAATGTTTATGTATTTTATATCTAAAGAAAACTGTTGTTATTAGTACAAAAAAAAATGAAACTTCAACAATGTGTTAAAAGTTTTGCTTTGTTTCACTCTTCTTCATACACTGTAGCTAGAGCTAACGCCACCACGTGCATGCTTCATATTTATTTAAGAGGCTGCAGATATGTCGCAGAGTATTTTTCATATATTTATACTTTAATTTGACGCAATATATTTCAAAACCAATATGTTTAGAGCCCGTACAAGATGAAAAATTCACAAAAAAAAAAGGACATGATAGGCAATATTTTTAGGATACAGCAGTGGTACAGGCGACTTGAGACAACTATACTGCCCAAGGAGCATGGAAAGTGATACTCCTATCTGTTGACCAGCACGCACAGTGCACTTTGGAAGCCACGCTCCCATGTAATAACTCTTTCCATGTGTAAAATACAAATATATATTCAATTCATGGTTTCTTCAGAAGTTTTGAAACAAACCTTTGAAAAATCACCTTAGACGTAAAATGTCAACCGGTTCTTTAAATAACTTGTAGACCACAAATATATAGCACTAAGGTTAACTTTGAAGTATTGTATTCTTGAATAAATGAAACTTTAAATTTGTATCTTCTATAACTCATAATATTTATTTCACATTAAATACAAAATAAAAATAGTGAGAGCAGTGATGTGTTGGCAAAGACTAGTAAGAAATAGATAACAGTTAAAATATTGTTTTAACCTAGTTTTTTGGTACACAAGTCGTAAATTAAACGTTGCCTATTGATATATTTAAATTTTTAGGTAGCACTGAAGGAAACGTATTTCTCTGTTACAGTTAAAAAAGTCAGCGCAGATTACGGTGCGTAGGTTCTAGTGACATTCGTCCAAGGAAGAAACTTGAATAGACAGAGCGGAGCTTGTCACACACACTTTTTTTTTCATCTCTCAGGAAGTTTTGCGCCGCTAGTACGCTAGAAGTAGCAGGAAAATTATACAAGTTTTCCATTTTAGCATATTTTATACTTATTACAGAAAAAATTATTTTNTTGGAAGATAATTTAATGTTGGCTATTCTGCCAACGCTGCCTTTGCACAACAGACAGCGGAGAAATACATGGGCAGGAAGGAGTTCTCAGACAAAATGTTTATGTATTTTATATCTAAAGAAAACTGTTGTTATTAGTACAAAAAAAAATGAAACTTCAACAATGAGTTAAAAGTTTTGCTTTGTTTCACTCTTCTTCATACACTGTAGCTAGAGCTAACGCCACCACGTGCATGCTTCATATTTATTTAAGAGGCTGCAGATATGTCGCAGAGTATTTTTCATATATTTATACTTTAATTTGATGCAATATATTTCAAAACCAATATGTTTAGAGCCCGTACAAGATGAAAAATTCACAAAAAAAAAAAGGACATGATAGGCAATATTTTTAGGATACAGCAGTGGTACAGGCGACTTGAGACAACTATACTGCCCAAGGAGCATGGAAAGTGATACTCCTATCTGTTGACCAGCACGCACAGTGCACTTTGGAAGCCACGCTCCCATGTAATAACTCTTTCCATGTGTAAAATACAAATATATATTCAATTCATGGTTTCTTCAGAAGTTTTGAAACAAACCTTTGAAAAATCACCTTAGACGTAAAATGTCAACCGGTTCTTTAAATAACTTGTAGACCACAAATATATAGCACTAAGGTTAACTTTGAAGTATTGTATTCTTGAATAAATGAAACTTTAAATTTGTATCTTCTATAACTCATAATATTTATTTCACATTAAATACAAAATAAAAATAGTGAGAGCAGTGATGTGTTGGCAAAGACTAGTAAGAAATAGATAACAGTTAAAATATTGTTTTAACCTAGTTTTTTGGTACACAAGTCGTAAATTAAACGTTGCCTATTGATATATTTAAATTTTTAGGTAGCACTGAAGGAAACGTATTTCACTGTTACAGTTAAAAAAGTCAGCGCAGATTACGGTGCGTAGGTTCTAGTGACATTCGTCCAAGGAAGAAACTTGAATAGACAGAGCGGAGCTTGTCACACACACTTTTTTTTTCATCTCTCAGGAAGTTTTGCGCCGCTAGTATGCTAGAAGTAGCAGGAAAATTATACAAGTTTTCCATTTTAGCATATTTTATACTTATTACAGAAAAAATTATTTTTAAATTGTGATATACAACTGAAATGAGATTTTATTGTTTGAATACTTATCATAATATATTTAGATGTAATAACTGTTAGAAATATTAGGAACAAAATTTTGTTCTCTGTTTATTGAGTTTTGGCATATAAAAATAAAGATAATTATTCAATCAAGGGGAATGAAGTAACTGTAAATGATGTTATTAAAATAAAAGGTGAGTTTCTATTATAAATTTCTTTTATTTTAATACCTTAGGGACCAGATGGCCTATAAAGTATGTGTTCAGGACTGATAAAATAATCAAGAGTTATTAAAATACTTGTATATTAAACTCACCATGGTAGTGTTATTGAATCAAAGAATATTTCCCCAACTTATGGCTGAAAACTTTGACGCGTAACGCGTACTGACATTATTACTAAATACGACTCCGCCTCATCTTCACGTGACGCCACATCACTTTGAGAGGGGATTGAACCCAGGACGACTTGCTTCCAGAGCCCACCAGCACGCCCCAAGGTAAGGAGCAACCGAGGTCATGGCAGTCAAGGCCGTCTACACCAGTATGTCAGACGTCACGTGTCTGATAATCACTCCCATGTGTGGTAGAAGCCAGCCAAGCAGCCCTGCGCTGCCCCTACGCTCGCGGGACCGATGCAACCTGTATACGAGGAAAAACCGCACCTCCAGTCTTCCCTGAGAGAATGCGACCTTCACCGCTAAGAGAGGAGCTCCAGCCCGAAGATACCCGATAAATCAAGGACCTGCAGCCGGCCTTCCATATAGGCGAACGCACAGCTCCATAACGCCAGTTGATACTCAACAGCTCACTCCACCACCTCGTGTGCTGGAGCTCTCTGCTTATACTGCCTTCCTCACAAAGTACCACCCCTACCTTCAAGGCATTTTTCACACCTTCGCTTAGCAACCCCCGAAGAAGTCTTCAGCCCCCTTTACACTACCAATGTGGTAGTAACAACGGACTACCTTCTGAACAACAGCATAGAGTTAGTTAGGGTCAGTTGTTATTATAGCTACCTAGCTGCATCTGCTCTTGTCTAGTTTAGACCCAGGTCCCCTTCACCTCATTAGAGTAATTTACTTCCGTTATAGTTAGTTGATAGTTAGGAGTTAGTATGAGCCACCATGTATATTCCTCCCAGGAATAAACACGTGATCTTAACCAACCTCAGAGTACTTATTTCTAGGGTGACTGTGATTTGCATCCCAATAGATGTCAACCTACTAAGGAAAAGCAGGAGACTGGGTCTTGGAAACCCCTTCGCCAACATTAGTGTAGGACTGCGAGCCCCCTTAACCGGGTGCAAGTACATCTCAAAACATACCCATTAGACAGTCACCCCTACTGTGGACCAGGTACGCAAAGGTACCTGGTGCACATGGACGTCAGAGCCCCAATAATTAGTAACTCAATCCACGAAGCGGATAGACATCCACATCACTTCACAGCTCCATCCACAGCGTTGTTATTTTTGCCGGTTGGAGTGGTAGGACTGGTTCTGGCTGCCTGACCTCTTCTGTACCACACACCACGATGCAGCTAGACATCCCAATCAGCCCACAGCTCCATCCTTCATGTTATTTTCGCCGGTTGGAGGCACAGGACTGAGTCTGGATGGACTAGCCCCAACTGACTACACACATAGCTAGGGAATTCGTTGCCTGATCTTCCTTAGGTGGTGGACCAATGTACCTACCCATATGCCCTTCATCCATAGGAGTGGTGCAAAGTGGAGAGCTAAGAGGGCAGTTACTGCCTCCGAACCTAGCCAACTGAACTGCAACCCAGTGTCCTCTGCAGTCTATCACCCCGGGAACGACCTCAAGCCTCCCAACAACTGGAGAGGCCTCACCTCCCAGTCCCCCCACTCTCCCACTTTCAGCCACTCCACAATACTGTCAGTGAGCTATACCCGATAGTCGTGAACATTCGCATGGGACTTCCAGCCTCTAGGCATTGCCAACCTGTGCTTCAGAACCACAAAGACCGGCAAACCCACTGAAAGCACCAACCAGCTCCGCGAGCCGCATCATCACCATCGCCCAAGGACCAGGCCTTAGTTCCAGCCAGCAGCAGCAGCGGCCGAGCCAGGAACTACACCGGGCCGCGGTCCCTGCAGGTAAACGAGTATCTGTGTCTACCTACACCAGCAGTGCGGAGAACCGCTCAACCCACACCAAACTTTATAATGTGCCGCAGTCTATACAGCAGCCAATCGGTAAAACCTTCACCACAGTTAGTCAGCCAGTGTGTCTGACAGTGACGTCATCATCAGTCAAACCGACGTCATGCGTCAACTTCAATAATTGGCTATTCAGAGTTAGATTATTATTGGCTGAAAATCAAATTGAAGAAGTGATTGAAATGAGCGATTATAAATTGAAAGGATTTGGCGAAGAAAGTAAGAAAGAATTCAGGGTAAGTAATGCCAAGGCGAGATCATTAATAATTCAGTGTGTTAGCAGTAAGCACTTAGAAATCATTAAAAAAGCAATCACTGCATGAACAATGATTGAAGCACTGAAAGGAGTGTTCCTAAGAAAGAGCATTACTTTAAACTGTATTTTAAAAAGAAATTATTGAAATATCGCAAACTTCCTTCTGATAAAATGGAAAATCATTTCATGATAGTTGAATCAATTATCAAGGAGTTTGAAAATCAGGGTAGCCACTTTTTTTCAATTGCAAAATTCCCTGACATTTCCCTGATTTCTAGACCAAAATAATCTTTTTTCCCTAACCTTTAATTAACATTTTTTTAAACGAAAGTATTGAAGCCTTTGCATTATAACACACTTTTACACCAAAATACTTCTCTGGTCTTACAAAATTGCTTCCTACATAAAATGCACAAAAAAATGGCTAAGCATTTTGTCCACAATCATCAAAAAAAAATTTATATGATTCTGGTAGCGATGCAAGATTGATGATAGAGCTGCCAAATATAGCACACACATCAACAAATTCCCTGACATTTAGCTAACTTGTTCGGAATTCCTTGATATTTCAGTAACAGTTTTCAAATTCCCTGACATTTCCCTGTTTTCCAGATGAGTGGCAACCATGGAAAATGCAGGTGAACCTATCAATGATTCAGACAAAATTTGTTATTTATTACTTACCTTGAATGACACAATCCACGAAACTGTTGTAAGGGTTATTGAAATTATAAACGAAGATATCACTATGGGNGGAATTCCTTGATATTTCAGTAACAGTTTTCAAATTCCCTGACATTTCCCTGTTTTCCAGATGAGTGGCAACCATGAAAAATGCAGGTGAACCTATCAACGATTCAGACAAAATTTGTTATTTATGACTTACCTTGAATGACACAATCCACGAAACTGTTGTAAGGGTTATTGAAATTATAAACGAAGATATCACTATGGGNGACTTACCTTGAATGACACAATCCACGAAACTGTTGTAAGGGTTATTGAAATTATAAACGAAGATATCACTATGGGATTTGTGAAATCAAAATTTCTTGATGAAGAGATTCGACTAAACAATAAAAATGAAGGAAAATAATGAAGTGCCTTTCAAGTCTTTTTAAGTCCAGTGTTGGAAGTGTTACTCTTTGGACATGTAGCCAGCTGTCCTCCAGCAAATGAAAACCGCCAAGGCAGAGCCATCTACATCAGAAGTAGATCACAAGTAGAGGCAGAGGTATAGGTAAATCCCACATGGCACACGTACAAATGATAATTGAAACAATTCAATTTGCTTCACTGCTGCCCTGAATATCAATGTTAAAAATAAGGAAGTGTTCATTTTATACTCTGGAGNAACAATTCAATTTGCTTCACTGCTGCCCTGAATATCAATGTTAAAAATAAGGAAGTGTTCATTTTATACTCTGGAGCAATCAATGGAAAGAGTGAAAGGATGAATCGTATCCTTCTTGACAAGGTCCGCACAAAATTTGCAGAGACCAAGCTNTAATCAATGGAAAGAGTGAAAGGATGAATCGTATCCTTCTTGACAAGGTCCGCACAAAATTTGCAGAGACCAAGCTTCCAAAATTTTTGTGGAGAGAAGCAATACAGGCCTCTGCCTACGAGCTAAATTGCCCACAAACTGTGGCCAACGAAGGCAAACCTCCCGCACTACTTGGTTATGGTCACAATGATTTATCCAAACTACGGGTGTTTGGAAGCCGTGCTTACGTGATTACTATGTCAAAGGGTAATAAGTTAAACCCTCATGCAAAAACCTTTAATAATGATTGGCTATTGTAATGCAGGATATAGATTGTGGAACCCTGTTGAAACAACGTATCATATTCAAGGGATATGCGATTTGACGAGAACTCCATTAGATATGAAGAAGAAAGTTCCACGAGTGAGGAAATAAAGACTATTATCCTAAATAACAATGAACATGAGATGACGTCAGAAGAAATAAACAATAATTATCCACAAGAAAATGAAAACTGTGAGATGTTGGATGACACCAGGGGAAAAGAAACAATTCAGAATGATGAAACTCAAACAACAAAGTCGGGGCCTACTGTCAGGATCCTAAAGCACCTAAGCGCTTATGAGCCGTATACTGTTTAATATCTAAATTGAAGATCCAGCCACGCATACGGAAGCAGCAACAGCCTCTGATTGGATGCAAGCTACAAATAAAGAACTATCTGCTCTGAATATTCAAAAAACTTGGGAACCGACGATTATTACACTTGATAAAAGTACTATCGACACAAGTGGAAATTTCAGACAAAACAAGATGGCACAAAGGAAGCCAGACTTGAAGCATGGGGAATTCAAGTACAGGAGGAGCATAATACCATTGATCCAATGTATGCAAAGTACTTGCAGTAAACTAAATCAATGGAACACAAAGAAAGGAATGCCAGGATTACATGAATTATCTGATACTGACTGGGGAGGAGATAGTAGAGATTGGAAAAGTGTCAGTGGTATGGAACTTATGTACTGTGGAAATATTCTCTCATGGTCTCCTAAAACTACATTCTGTCGCATTGAGCAAGTAAAAGTCTGATAAAGAATTTCTCAGACATCATGACTTGTTCATTTTCTAAAATTAAATTTGAATATTTCAGAGATTGCATTAGAATCAGAAGAAAACTCTACTCTAATATTGTGATTTCCATGTTTTGATGAATCTTCTCATAAAAATCCAGTAGTGGTGTTAGAAATATTAGGCACAACAATCTTTCATTTGTTTATTGAGTGATGATATATAAAAATAAATATAATTATTATTTCAAGGGGGTTGAAGAAACTGTATATGCTTTAAATAAATAAAAGGTGAATTTATATTACAAATTTCTTCTATTGCAAATTTTTTTGTTACAAATCCGAAGTTAGCAGAAGNTAAATAAAAGGTGAATTTATATTACAAATTTCTTCTATTGCAAATTTTTTTGTTACAAATCCGAAGTTAGCAGAAGAGTTGACTGGCAACATGGCATGGCGTGATGCTGAACAAAGCGTTAATTTCTCTTCTTGTGAAAACTACTGAAAATTACCAAATCAAGTTTGTACGCATTTTTTTCAACATACCTACGCAAGTTACGACAATGTGATAAATCTGTTTTTCTACGGCAGGAAGAAATTTACTGTAACGAGCGTCGTGACAGCTGTGTGTGAAAGAGTATTGTTGTTACCTTTACGTTACACTGTGTGCACGCGCGCGTGAGAGATTGCAAAATATTGGACGTACGTGATTTATACGTTTTAATCGTAAACTGTTTTTATGACAANTAAATAACAGGTGAATTTATATTACAAATTTCTTCTATTGCAAATTTTTTTGTTACAAATCCGAAGTTAGCAGAAGTGTTGACTGGCAACATGGCATGGCGTGATGCTGAACAAAGCGTTAATTTCTCTTCTTGTGAAAACTACTCAAAATTACCAAATCAAGTTTGTACGCATTTTTTTCAACATACCTACGCAAGTTACGACAATGTGATAAATCTGTTTTTCTACGGCAGGAAGAAATTTACTGTAGCGAGCGTCGCAACAGCTGTGTGTGAAAGAGTATTGTTGTTACCTTTACGTTACACTGTGTGCGCGCGCGCGTGAGAGATTGCAAAATATTGGACGTACGTGATTTATACGTTTTAATCGTAAACTGTTTTTATGACAANGCGCGCGCGTGAGAGATTGCAAAATATTGGACGTACGTGATTTATACGTTTTAATCGTAAACTGTTTTTATGACAAAATTAATTTTTAACGTTGCGTCTGTTTGTTTATCACAACATTGCAATGTTTCCCTAGGAGTTTGAAACACACATGTGTAACGTGTTTACGTTTCTATGATTTAAATTTTTGCCAAAAAAAAAATAGTAATGAAATATACCTACAGAACAGAAAGTACCAATGTGTAGAAATATGATTGAAATGAAAGTTACGGTAGGCCTATTTGTGTGCATGTTGTGCACCATATTTTAAGTTTGTCGCTGCTACGTACAAAAGATAAGCGACACATTACGTGCTTGAATTTACTATATCTTTTCACTGGACTGGTTGTTTTAATATTTATTCCCACTGAGGCCGTCATTTTAACAAAATAACCAACACATATCAATAACAGGACGTTAAATACTCTAGTTTTTTCCCCTGCAGTTGTAAGAGGGTTAAACACAGTTGTGGCAAAATACTAACGTGCATTACGTGTAATGTGCTTTGTAGTGTATAACAAAAATGTAAACAATGTAAAATAATAATTGTAAGAACTGCCATCAATACAGAAATTGTTAAAAAGTCATAAACCTAACCAAAATATGGTTATAGCCTAAATTGTGAACATCCGTACAAAATTGTTTTTGAAATACGTAGGACAGAATTCTTTGAACAGCTGAAAACAGTAAAAAANATTGTGAACATCCGTACAAAATTGTTTTTGAAATACGTAGGACAGAATTCTTTGAACAGCTGAAAACAGTAAAAAAAAATGCATTTGACAGTTAAAACATAAAAGTCACGTGGCAGTGTTTATGTTTACATGTAGCAGAAGGATCTAAACAGTAACCGAAAGTATAACTTTAGCCGGGCTTCAGAAAAGTGTGAAATAACCATGAATGGCCTATGCAAACAAATTCCCAGAGTNGAAAGTATAACTTTAGCCGGGCTTCAGAAAAGTGTGAAATAACCATGAATGGCCTATGCAAACAAATTCCCAGAGTTTTATATTTTCTGCGAGCTCAATACATTTTACTAAATATAACATATTTCAGTGTCGTAGCAATTCTGCTTGCTAATAATTTCGATTCGGCCTGTAATCACCAAGCTTTCCTGAGGCTGGCTCGCTATTTTGTGTTTCATGAGCCCCCTCCCACTTCAGCAACAAATGAGATAATTGTTATTTATTGATTTATTTATTAAATCCACCGATTGTTTATGATAGAATCGTTTTTAGAGCAAAAAATATTTATGCTAATCTATGTGCACTCTATACTGCGGTTAATTTATAAGTAACCTTGTTGCGTGTACTAGCTGTAAACTACCCGATAACGCTTTTTTGACAAACAGGAATCACTTTTAATAGCAAAATACATTATTATGAATGAAAATGTGCTGTCTGACAATTTCCCAGAATTCCTGACATTTCAAAGTTTAACATATATGCTGTAATGTCCACACTGCAACTATATAATAACCACAATCAACATATTAAAGATGTTAAACCAAATTTGCAGTCTATAATAAACGATGCTCCACAGTTTTATGTTGTGCTTTTAAGTACATGCCTAGCTACACAACTAATTGTAGGAGCATTCAGCGAAACGGATGTGCGTGTTGCAAACACAAGTTCAGTAATTTGATTAAAATTAAAATACAAGTGTTTGTGATATAGAATTTCAATATGGATAATGTTTAAAATATATATTTTGACCATATTGATGGGTGAAGTGTATATATACAATTTATTTTTATGCTGCAACTACGTATCATCACATGCGTGCCACGTGCCCTAGAAGTGATACAACCCTGAACGGCAGATACCCAAGCCCGCATTCAATCTCTATTAATAAAGTGGATGCCTGCCTGGAGACCACAATGCACTTCAAGGAAGAGCATATTAAATCGCCCCCGCCTAAAACAAAACCCAGTGAGAAGGGAAAACCAGTAAGCCACGCCAGCGAAGCTGCACCTGAGCTCGTGCAGCCGATACCACCATCATAACAGGAAGATCTGCTTCCAGCCGCCCCCAAGAGATGGCAGCAAGTACGGCTCTGCCTATGAGGGAGGAGCCACCCTTGCTGAAGCTACCAAAAGGGCGAAGGAACCAGAGACACCCCTATCGTAGGAGGATATATGACCCTGCACCGCCGGAGAACGGTTGTTGATACCAGCAGCTCGCCTTAGCACAAGTCGTGATAAGGCTCTCTGCTCTCTTCCGCCTCATGAAGAACACCCAGTGATCACCAGTTACAAACGCTGGACTTCTTCAAGCACGCGTCGCAGCCCCGAAGAGTCATAATTCCCCTCACAATTGACGCTTGCCGTCAACCCCACACCCACCATATTTCCCCCACTCCCCCTTAAGTCCCTTCAGGACAACATAGCTTCAGTTAGGGTTTAGTTTTTCTGACGGCTACCTAATTCGTTGCTCTTAGCTCTTCTAACATGCCCTTCAGGCAANCTTCAGTTAGGGTTTAGTTTTTCTGACGGCTACCTAATTCGTTGCTCTTAGCTCTTCTAACATGCCCTTCAGGCAAGATTCTTCAAGCCGACATGCCACTTTACTTGTCTTTTGCTTTTACCTTCCGAGAGTTAATCAGTGCCTTGATTACCTCCGGAAAGTACGAGTCACCGTGATCTATTCTGGACTGAATAAATCATGTTACTAGTCTAACCACCATGTGCTCTTTCTTGTCTGAATTGTACTTAGTCAGCCCCTCAGGTAAGTGTCACCCCTCAAAGGAGAGGCAGGGAACCNGTGCTCTTTCTTGTCTGAATTGTACTTAGTCAGCCCCTCAGGTAAGTGTCACCCCTCAAAGGAGAGGCAGGGAACCACGAATTTGAGACTGGTTTGCCAAACTTAGTGTAGGACTGCGGCCTGTCCCCTTAAGAGGACTTTACGCATGTCATCAAAACTCAACCCATTAGATGGCCATCCATACTGTGGACCACGCACGCAAAGATACAAGTGCACATGTATGATAGAGCCAGGGCCACTAGCAAGACACACGATGAAGAGGCTAGATCACCTTTGGCAGCTAACCCACTCCATACACCACGTATAAACCCGTCAGAAGGGGTCCCAGGTTTAACAAGGAGGGATCTACCTCTACTGGGATACAATCTAGCTAGGGTTATCGTTGCCTGCCACCCCGCTGCGGACGTGAACCGTAGCACCTCATCCCTGGTAAATACTGTTCACCCACAGATGGGGAAGTAAGTGGAGCGACAGGAAGGCAGCTGCTATCCTAGCTAAGCAAGCAAGCACTGCTTAAACAGCCTGCCCCAGTCTTCAGCTACTTGTCCTCCCGGGAATGAGCTCACGCCGCCCGCCAACTGTTGAGACCTCACCTCGCAGTTTCCCCCAGTAACTTGTTTGGTCATCTTGTGAAAACCCCCGGTGCAGCACAACCCGTCGTTGAGTACCTCCTTCTAGGCCTGTCCCTGGTACTAGGTGTCGTGCCCGCCAACGATGTTGGACCAGTACCTCCAACCACCATCAGTGATTCGGACGCCCGCAGCAGAGCGAGCCTCTAACCAGAGCTGACCAGCAGACACCGTCGACGCCAGCCAACCGGGTCAGGAGACCCCGTCGACGAGTACCCGACACACGGCAGTAGGAGGTCAGCCAGCGGCTCCGCCAACAACCCGCACACGCAAACCCATCCTAGCTCAGCTAGACTTTGCGCCGAACCGGCAGCCTACCCCCACAACTCTGTTTAAAGGCACCATTAAGGCCAAGCGCCAGATTCTGCAGACCCGCCTCAGTACGGTCTGCCCCCACCAAGCGTGTGTGACTGATCTAACATAATCTAAAAACACCTAGCAAGACACCGACGCGTCTTTACAAAGTCACATGTCAATATAAATGGATTTATAAAAAAATTGCAGTAATAAATATGAAAATGTTACCCTCGCAAATCAAACTAACATGTTAATTAAGGTTGCAAGTAGGTTGGGTTACAAAAATATATAAAAGGACAAGAATTCAAGTACTTACTGTGTAAGTACTTGTCGACAGGCACACACACAAAGAGGGACGACATATTTTCGAAATGGTTGTGCAATTGCGACATTTTGCTGACTAGGCCAGCTTCATCAGGCGGCGAGTTGTATGCACTAGAGTATGGTGGAAAGGCGCTGTTGGTAGTCAAACTAGTGGCTAGGTGGCAAACTAGGGTGCNGAGTTGTATGCACTAGAGTATGGTGGAAAGGCGCTGTTGGTAGTCAAACTAGTGGCTAGGTGGCAAACTAGGGTGCAGCAGAAAAATTGAAAATTTGCCGGTATAGCTGAGGAGTGTGGTTTGGAGCTGTGATTATATTATGTTGAGGCCTGNAGCAGAAAAATTGAAAATTTGCCGGTATAGCTGAGGAGTGTGGTTTGGAGCTGTGATTATATTATGTTGAGGCCTGGCAGTTGCCTGAATTTTGTTATAAATTGGCGAGTTAATTTACCAGCATCTGAGTTCTGAGCTATTGCTTGAAGGTGGTAGGGCTCACACAACTCTGGTACTGCAGCAGGAATCAAAATATTTGTTATGTTATGCATGAGCTGTAACTGGTTTGTCTTATATGTTATTGATGTGACCAGATTTAGTAATAGTGGAGGACATAAAAAATAAAAAAAANCTGTAACTGGTTTGTCTTATATGTTATTGATGTGACCAGATTTAGTAATAGTGGAGGACATAAAAAATAAAAAAAAACAATTTGCATTGGAAGCAAATTTGTGTAATTTTCACATTGCCAAAAAACCAAAACTAATAGGTTTATGCAACTTTTTGTAGAAACATTTTTACTATATTAATAGTATTTTTATTTTATCAATAAAATATTTACTGGTATTTTGTAATTAGGTTGTGTATTTGTGTTGGAGTAATATTTNGTAGTATTTTTATTTTATCAATAAAATATTTACTGGTATTTTGTAATTAGGTTGTGTATTTGTGTTGGAGTAATATTTAACTGAATGGTATTTATTTAAAATATTCTTATCTACAAATGAACAAAAGCTGTATGTGGGTGAAGTAAAAATCTTGTAAAACTCAATGCTAGTGAATGTTCTTNGTTATCTACAAATGAACAAAAGCTGTATGTGGGTGAAGTAAAAATCTTGTAAAACTCAATGCTAGTGAATGTTCTCAAGCAGTTTTAAATGTCTCGTTAAAGTACAAGATTTATCAGTTTATCACACAAAAATTACTGCGACATAACAATGTGTGTTACATGTCAAGTGTGCTCTTGTAAGGTTGCCCTTTCATCCTTATCGTTAAATATTTTTTAAAGTTTTCTACTTAAATATGTACTGATTAAAAAAAATAATGAATAACAAATTGCATTTAGTTTGAGTGAAATCGTTACAAAAACCACAGATTCATGTTTTAATAATAACTCACACTTGTTTTTTTGCTACAAATTTTTTTTGATGAAATAGTAAAATTTTAATGAAGAAATCAACTCATTTTATTTACCGTAAAAGTGGTGCTCTACATATGTCTATTACAGTAATAAAATTTTCTACAGCAAAATTAATACTTTTATTATTATCTATGTGTGAGCAGCTAGGCGACATGTAGGTAGGCTTAACATTTCATCAACGTCTGTCATTACAGATGCAACATGTTTCAACAGGTAGAAACCAGGTTGCGGCATAAGTTGTGGTTGAATTTTAATCATGTTTAAAGCACGTGCCTATATATCACACCAAATTAATACTATTCATTGCATTGTAGTAATTACAATGGAATCCTCTGCTTCAATTATCTAGCATGTCAAGTCGTCTGCTGAAGACGTTAAGTAAACACACAGAAACAACCAAATTACACTTATATAACCGCAACAACGTGCACGCACAAACATTGTTAGCAAGAACGTCTTCAGCATACAACTAGGCCTGCAGAGGCAGTCAGGCACAGACCATGGTAGAAAGCGTTCTTACACCTCCTCTCTGCTGCAATAAACCATCCCCTTCCTCCCACGTCCTTCACAACAGAAGGCCCTGTGGGCATCCTTTTGTTGTATTCCAACTTTAAAAGGCCATGCGGTGCATGTTCTTTATCATTAATTTCCCCTAACACATGAAGATCTAACGCAGAGTTCATAACCCAGGAAAAATTCCCGTATATTGCCCAGGCATTTCCTGCAGCATTTCAAATCACATACATTTCCAGATGGCTGGACACCCTGTAATATGCGCACGAGAGATTTAGATTATGCCAGATAAATAGTACTATGTTTATTTTCTATTGTGACCTGTAAGAGGAACATTTATAGAGATATGCAAACTTTGATGAACACACAATAGCAAAGCGAATTTTGTCACCATGTTGAGGAAAACTGAGTTCTGGCTAGTTCCCATGATACCTNATGAACACACAATAGCAAAGCGAATTTTGTCACCATGTTGAGGAAAACTGAGTTCTGGCTAGTTCCCATGATACCTTCTACTAATGGTGCTTTTAACAGCAGCACATCATTAAATTGTTAGTAACACAAATGTGTCATAATCATCATAAATAACTCTTACTATTTCTGTCCATAAAAAGAACAGAAAATAAAAAAATTAATCACACTTTTGCAAATTTTAATATTATTCTTTTAATATGGAACTAAAATATGGTAATACTTCCCTTCTGTTTTCTCTCACTCTCAACCTGACTGGAAACTTGCATATCAGATAATACATGCATTTAGGGGTAAAGAATTTTTTAAGGCAGATTTCCAAATTGCTTAATTAATTGCAAACAGTCCATACTTTCGCTATGTCCCTTGCTTTGCCTTTACTGTTATCTTACTACGGTCAACCCTATTGCTTAGAAGGCCTGAGGACAGCCTTGTAGCAAGGCCTACCTCTGCTGCCTGATAAGAAAAAGAGATGATTCTTCACCACCATAGTAGGGGACAATAAACAACACAATCTTTCTATACTCCTCTCAAGACCTCATTGTTAAGAGCCCCCTGTATCTCTTTACTTTCCCCCTTCTATACTCTTAACAGCATAATACACTTGTGCCCTACGTTTTATTTATATGCCTGAGCAAAATATACAGAAGGGCAGGCAAAGCAGGATAGCAAAACACATAAGTAATCACACTTCCTCTCTTCTGCTCTTTGGGAGGACTTTCTCAACCCCTGCTCATCCTAGTTGGTAGGGATGGTGTCCCAGTTCCCCCTGGAGGCAGTGGCACCTGATATCTCTCCAATGGCCACAGTAATTTAAAAGTGTCTGGGACAAAACTGAATACTTAACGTGTTAATTAGACTTTGCGCNTCTCTCCAATGGCCACAGTAATTTAAAAGTGTCTGGGACAAAACTGAATACTTAACGTGTTAATTAGACTTTGCGCAATTTTTGAAGCCATTTTAATCTTCCAAGAGAGGGCAATCCTAGATAATGGTTTCTGCCATCTTTACAAGTAAATATTTGGTTGTGAACTATTTCCACTGAATGCTGCCATACGGTCAATGCATACTATAACTTCTTACCTGAACTGTGTTGAGTAATACTATAACACAGAACTGTTAAACATAGTAATACTTCATTCGAGCATCATTACGTTTTAATGTTACGAACGTGTGACCAAATTCTTGCCCCACATGATGGCGCTAGATGTAATGTTACGAGACGTGCCAGACACAACATTCATTGAACATTAGCTCATCTAACTCTATTGGATTTGAATATTGAGACTCAAATTTATAAATGTACCAAAATAAAATAATTAGACGAGCTGGAAATATAGTTACACTGGGTTTTATTATGCTACACAGTTCAGTTACAGCAGCGGCACCAAAAAACTTCACAACAAGCAGGAATGAGAAGAGATTCACAGTATTGATTATTCTTTGGTCGAAAACACTCGCATCGTGAGGATATTTACAAAAACAGGAGAGAAATAAAATTCTCTCCCCATGCCCTGAATGACCCTTCACACCGGCAGAAATAATTTAGTAGTTTGTAGGTTTGTCCAAAATATGATGCAAAAGGAAGATATGTAACGGACACTGCTGGTAAGAGTTACATTCGCGACTCAAGAATTTTGCCCTTGTCAAAGTCTGTCAACTTCTGTTCTGTTGCACAACGAAGGCCGTGCCTACCCAAAGTATCCAAACACTGATTAAATTACATTAATCCCGAAAGTATAAAAAAAGAAAAATGTTTCCTGCACATAACATTCACAACTTTCAACACTGTAACGCACATTTCTATGTTCCAAACTTTTCACACAGTAAAATAAAACATTTGCCTGGACAATCACGACATGTGACAATCATATTTTGGATTACGCACTGGAATGTTTTTAACGCCTCATAGATTAACATTACAGGACACTGCCAAGTAAGTTCTCACAGACAAACTGTACAGTTAGTAAAAAAAAATGGTCATCGGCTGAACAAAAATTAACTAGTACCTGCCTGTTTCTATAAAATATTATGAAGAATTGACAATACTTTTTACAAGTGTGTATGGTAGGCCTATAGAATTAAAAATATACAAATACAGAACAAAAAANAAGAATTGACAATACTTTTTACAAGTGTGTATGGTAGGCCTATAGAATTAAAAATATACAAATACAGAACAAAAAAAGGAATGGTTGCCAGAGATTTCAAGAAAAACACCAACAGTTACAAGTTTTATGGGCAGATGAAGAAATGCAAATTAAATGCTAACCAAGCAAATTAAAGAAAATCACTAACCTTACTGTAATTTAAGAANGGCAGATGAAGAAATGCAAATTAAATGCTAACCAAGCAAATTAAAGAAAATCACTAACCTTACTGTAATTTAAGAAAGCACACAATTACAAAACTTTACTTTTCATTACGTGCTGGAATACAGAAAACTGGGGAGTAAAGTTTTAGGATGCTGCTGCAGGGAAATACACATTTCGCCAATAATCAATTCCACTTTTTGTCATGCACACTTCTCTTATTACACAAACTCAACCTTCTCATCGCATCTGTGTTTACAAAATAAGTAAAGACACAGCTTTTGTTAAACTTTCTCAGATAATTTGTTGCATTTGTCCACANGCATCTGTGTTTACAAAATAAGTAAAGACACAGCTTTTGTTAAACTTTCTCAGATAATTTGTTGCATTTGTCCACAAACACAAATGCCCAACACTGCTGTAGTCTTGAATCCAACACGTGTACTTTACTTCTGTGTATCCCACAATATCGCTAACATACTCTTCGAGACTAGTTTTAACTGCTAAGCTCCACCTCATTNGCATCTGTGTTTACAAAATAAGTAAAGACACAGCTTTTGTTAAACTTTCTCAGATAATTTGTTGCATTTGTCCACACACACAAATGCCCGACACTGCTGTAGTCTTGAATCCAACACGTGTAGTTTACTTCTGTGTATCCCACAATATCGCTAACATACTCTTCGAGACTAGTTTTAACTGCTAAGCTCCACCTCGTTTAAAGTCATCTATTGGGGTTAATCATGAGTACATTATTTCAGTTATTTTTATTATTTTTTAGTTTGATTCTTTACATAAAAGGTTTCTGTTTTCGAAAGAAATGAGAACATACATGTAAAGGCATTGTTGAGTGTGTTGTCCTTCACTGAAAATTTCATCAAACTTAACTGAACAATAACTTACCAAATATGTGACTAACTGCAACAACTTTACCACAATATTTACACTAATTATATAATTCAAACTGGATTTACCAAGAGCATTAGAAAATGTATAGCACACAGAATAATAAGTGTGACAAAAAAAAATCTTAACACACTTTATGTACTTGCCTGTACCTTCATGTTTAATGTTGTTTGCAGTTACACATTTAATAAAATTATGTTATTTATATAAATAAAAAATCATGTGTTAACTACATGCTAAAAATAAAAGAGCACAACAATGCTCACTACCTAAAATCACAATGAAAATAAACTCAGTAAGTTTACGTAACACTTTATACAAGATTTAATCATATAATGTATAAACAAAGATGAAGCCTTCTACAACAAATGCAGGAGGGCGAAAGTAGATCAGCTAACAACACCTGAAGATGCTAACCAAGAATGTCCCCCTGGGTAACAATGTTGAGGAAGGCAAGGGAACTGCAGTCGACTCCGTTGTATGCATCTGCTGGGTCCAGGGACTTGAGAAGGTCCCTGACATGTCGTATGTGTATCCTCGCCTCTCTCATTGTGTATGGTTCCTCCACCACCTAGGCAAGATAACCACAAGTTACTTTTATAGGTTAAAATGCAGTAACAAAATATCACACCAATGAGAGAGAGGAGAATGCTAACTATACTTACACCAAGAATACTAATTGTAGGTGGCCGAGTTTTGTTTAATTTATAAATCCTCTGCAGGAGTTTACATGTTAGAAAACTGTATTTTCATCTATGTTCTACAGATAACATTACAATTTTAATAATAGTTATATAAACACTAAAAAGGCACTAGTTGACTCATCCCTTCAGTGGTATTACATGTGGTGGTTCAACAATGTTTCCACACACAACAAAGTAACTTAATGTACAACAGTATATATAGCATATTAGGAATTCCCAAAGTAATCAAACCACAATTAAAATTATAAAAATTTCATAAAGATTAAACTACACTGTATCCTTTCTACACTTTCAAATTTCCCAAATTTTCTCTACCTTTTCAATGATAAAACTGAACCACTTACCCACCATATAATTTTTACAGTAATCATTATATGTCTAAAAACAATTTCATTGAATAGTTGATAAACATAAATACATAGCTATGACTGTGACTGCATAGAAATTTTCAACTAAAACATTAGACTTAGCTTTCCCATAGTAACAATACATTCAATGAAGGTAAAGGTTAACAACTTTAGTGCAGACAATCTAAAAGCAAAATCCACTCAGTAGAAAATATCATAAATTTCGTCCACTCTCCAACATTTCCAAGTTTTAAAGAATGCTTCTGGGTTTCCAAGCAGTTAGCTCCCACATTTTGTAGGTTGGAAAGTGCCTCTATAACATAGCAGCCATCACAACTGACCTTGATGACAGAGCCCTCCTTGAGACCGTCAATGTTCTTGAGCTCTGCAAAGTTGTCGAGCGTGTTGCCGTCCAGCTGGAGGGAGAAGCATGTGCGGTGGCACGTGTCCTCGCGGTCCATCAACAACTGGTGTATCTCCTGGACCAGTTCCATGCTGGATACCTGTGCAAACCACACCGCTCAACAGCTTCTGCCACATCATCAATACACTGTACGCAGGATGTTTGAAAGCTTGGCAACTAGTGCAGTGATAAGCAGTATGGAACTGGTGAGCTGGAAGATAAATGTCTTGTTACTCTAGTACACTACTGTAAATAGCTTTTAGCCTCCCCCAACCCCACCCACTTTCCCCATCTTCACCTTAAATAGCCTTGCGGCACAACCCAAGCTTTCATATATCCTGCATGCAGTGTACATAGTGGTGCCTGGTCCGTAACACCACAGGCAAGACAACAGTTACTATAGTCTATTCGCAGTTTCTTCACATTTTTTTCAATCAAACCTTTGAAAAATCACTTTATGATGTCATTTATCATAAATGTTTTATACTTGTGTTGACACAAAAGTTTTTTGTGTTAGGTTAAATTGAACATTTACTTAAATTATACCAATAAATTATATTTTATTTATAATTAATATGAATAAGAGCATTTATTGAAAAGGTGTGTTAGCAATGCCTAGTACGAAATTGTTCTTATGCAAAAGTATTATTACACTGAATGTGCACGAATGCAGTGCGTTGTCCCTTTGGTGTAATTTTCTAGACTTGTTTTAAGCTTTATTTGCATGAGGCAAAGGAATATCCTGAAAAAATTAATTTGGCAGGGCCTCAGAAAAGTTGGAAGTAACCGTGAATGGACAATACAGCAATGGTCCTTTAGCAGGCTGCATCAACCCAATGATAGATTTCTATTTTATTTTTCCAAAAACAAATAGAAACATGAGTCAATAATTGTTTATTAGCTATTTCTGATACTCTATTGTAAAAAAGTGCTGTTTGTTTATGTGAAATTATAACAATTACCAAAATAGTCAATTAAAATTGTGAATAACTGTTTTAAAAATCTGTAATTAGTGAAAAGAATACAATAAACATATTACCTCATTTATTAATATAAAATGCAGATGAAAAACTATAAAAAATCTCTGGTGGGTGGGGTGAAAAGAATTTATAATTAAAAAAATGAATTTAGGAGGAGAGACAGCATCTTAAGAGTAAGTAGTTCTTAATATATTTATTTTTTCATACGTAGTTGGCATGGTTACGCATACCTCAATAAATATTCTGGGAATAAAAATTTTTGCCACAAAAAATAAAAGCATATTATCTCCAAGATAACATCACAAAGCAAGACAGTTACAAATGGAGTTATTTCTAGGATTTACTACAAATAATTTTACATGTTTTAAAAATGGACAAGTATCTTATAATAAAAGCACAGTTTATAAACATACATGTAACGGAGGCCTGCCATAGTAACTGAACTAAAACAAATCAACCAGAATTACACTTGAAATTTATGGACAATAATATACATTTGTCATGGAGTTGGGAAAGTAACTGAAGCAAGTTAAGAAAAGCAAACTAATCTCACTACATAGAAAGCCAGGCAAGTACCGAGAACACTTCAGAAAGAAAATGGGAGAACCGAGTGGCTATATCTGTGGTCCATTCATCTGCCCACTTGCTGCCACCCACTCCTCTCCCTTTTTTGTGCTTGACCATGCACCTTTTCAGTCATGGTCAATATGCAAAGTTTCATTACTGTAATGTCCAGTACAGTGTTGAAAAAAAAGTATCTTCATGCTATGTTATATTGTTCAGAGTATAAATTCATTAAGTGTGAGAATAAAAGAGAATGAGACAAACAGGGAGAGGCAGGCTAAACTAAAACCTTTATTTTAAAAGAAAGAAGGTTTTGATAAACAAATACAACATTAGGTAATCTTTAGAAGTTTACACCCACTAATCAGAGGCATTTACATTCCCAAGAAATGAAATACCAAAATTTTCTTACACAGTCCATAAACAATAACAATGAGTCCAAAAATTTGGAAACTGCAGAACCTACACACGTCAAGGAAAATATAATTCAAAATAAATTTTTCAGAGCAATTATAGACTGTGGACTTTACTTCTGAGAATATCCACAGTCCAATAGCTACTAAGGGGAGGAGAGAGAAATAATTGCAGTGTAACCAGTTTTTGAGATATAAAATACATTCAGTATCAAAAATTTGTTTTTTGACAAAGCAAAGTACATCACTCAAATTATTCCATGACTGTAAATCAATGGAATACCTTTATTTATTCACCATATGAAATAAGTGGGATATAATTATTGATTACTTTCTGAGAATGNTGGTCGTTGTTTAAACACTTATGTACTCTCTGTCTTATGTAACTTGGCAAGATTTTGACAGTTCGACGAAAGTAGCACCAAATTTTTACTTTTCGTTTATGTATACTTTTGCAATCAGCTGATGCATCAAGTGGAGGCTGTATTATTTTATCAACATGCTGTCAGCTAATCCACTGCCATTGTAATGTAATGCTAAACAAATTTTAAGGTATTTATAGACTGGCATCTGTATAAAAAAATTGGTAGGATATAAAAGTAAAAATATAAAACCTTGCAAAAAATTAAATATATCTCCTAACTCTGTTTTAATTTGTCGGAGACACCGAATTTGGGTAACATTTGCGAGACGGCAGTTGTAGCTATTATCACACTTTGAACGTGATAGCTAATATAACTGGAACTAAATGTAATTCAGGAAACTTGATTGACAACGCACTTTTATTCACCAACAACTCACCAACGACTATTGATTGCAAAACAGTAATTCTGCTATTACTGATACTAAACAGTTAGAGTTGGAAATAGGTGACATGCAATAATGCAAGAATTGCTTAATAACTATTCACGCGTGTCCCACTTTCATCGCTTTATTAATACAATATAGTAACAACACGAAAACAAGGAAAAGTGTTTTTGGGAGAACAATTTGGCGTATAATTTACGTAGACAAACAATTACCAGCCGAATAGAAATTATTAGTACTCAAAATCGCTGTACATAAATGTATGTTACTTTAAAAATTATGCAGAGCTTGCGGAAAAATAAAACTATTGGTATCTATTCATAAATTTGTTAAATATTAGACATGAAAGCTATTCTTTTCTGGCTGGTAATACTTTGAGAAAGAGCGGATAGATGGCGTGCATGGCATGACAGCGCGAGGTGGGAGCTGTTTGCATTACTCAACAGGTAGCAGCACGTTAGCCTGCCTCTTGATCCAGTCTTTTTAAAAGTTGACTATTCTTCCACTACTGACTCGAAAACGACACGAATTTGAAATATATTTCGTCAAACTATTAGAAAAAATAATTCAACAATATTATGCAATATTTCTGTATGCTTTTGGAATTAATATCAAGCACTTATGGAAAGCATGGATGGATAGTGGGGATATGACGTGAAAAAGGTTTTTAAATTGTGTTTAATTTGGGTACAAATCGTTTTATTGTGCATTTCATTTTGGAAACCTATACGTTACTACTTTATCACGAAGTTTAGTTTGTAAAACTAACAACCACTGTTTTGTAAACACGTAAAAGAAAATGTATTAATAAATCTAAGAACTCTTTCTTATCGCGTATTTTCTGCTTGTCTGATGCGCGTCGGCAGTGCACTCAGAATAGCCAACGTAATATTAACTTTTGTTCGTTTGTGCATCAGTTGATATAGGATTTTGTAAATGGCGCTTTGTTTCGTATACGCCAAGTTGCCACTTACTGACTGTCAAAATCTCGCCAACTTATATGAGACAGACAATACTAGATACACACATGTGCACATATGTATGTTTATAAATATATGCATGCAAGCATGTATGGACATACGTATGTAAGCACATGTATATAATATATATATACACACACAGGTACACAGGCTTGCTGTTTTGGATGAACATTTTTGAAATAAAAAAATACATTGATGCAAAAAAGTTTCTAATTATAGAACAAAAGTTGTATGCAGATATGTTGCACTAATTGCTTTCTAAAATCATACACACATATCTGTTTCCTAAAGAAGAAAGTAGAATATGAATTACATTAAACACACAACATAAAAAACCCTTTGCATGTTATGCACTCTGTTTTTGAAGAACAGTTTACTGATACAAAAAACAATAAATGCAATGAAGTTAAATTAATAACAGAAAAAGTCATGTAATTTGACAGCATGCAATAATGAATGCATGTGTTTCTTTTAAAAACAAAAATTACAGACACTCCAATACAATTACAACTGTGTGTTCCTTATGCTCACTGCTTTAGATAAAAAAATTTATATGCGCAAATATAAATTTATTAAAATTGATTTGAATAACATTAAAAATGAAACAGTGGCTAAATTTATGGCATAAATTCCCTGTTGATAACGCAGTTTATATTCAGGTGGAATCATTAACGAATAAACAGTATCTTCAATGCAAGAACCCTCCAAGCTCTACATTCTTGGTTTTTCGCCATTTAGCAAACTAAACATATTTAAGATTGTCCCTTTATATTTCTGCACAGTTCCACAGTGTCATAATTCTGCCATGAGTGACAAAACGGCTACTTGTTCAGCTCAGTACAAACTTCATCAAAATAAACACGGTACTAACCTGGGGACTGAAGATATGCAAATGTTCTCTGTCACAAGCTAGACGGAGGAGGGAAAAAGTAATTGGCTACCCGTGCAAGGTTTCATCTCTGTAATCCCCACCCTGAAAGTACCATCGTAGAGAAAGAACACAAATTGAAAGAAAGAACTGCTATATAACTGCAAATATTACCCTGGGGAACAGGGAGACATCTGCTGCTGTGCTGGGGTGTGCAAAGGGTAGAGTATATCAGTCACTCTCAGCCAACGTTACACCAGGCCACTATTTCCCTGCTTAAATCATTGTTCAAGGTCAACAGCAAAAAAGTATTATATGGCGCTTTTACAGTAACAGCTGTACTCTGGTCAAGTTTCGAGGCTTAATGGGCAAGGTGTAGCCNAAAGTATTATATGGCGCTTTTACAGTAACAGCTGTACTCTGGTCAAGTTTCGAGGCTTAATGGGCAAGGTGTAGCCCATGGTCGGCTTACTGAAAAGCGCAGAAACTGAAATACAAGGAGTTATTATAGTTTAAGAAGGAACAGTTTCTAAGTTTTGTAAATTAATTACAGTGGACATACAACAATTTTTCTGACTAGAGTAAATTATATTAGCAGTTGAAGTATTCTTAATATTTAAATCTCAAGTTATTTAGATGTAGTCACATTATTGAAGTGATATCCAACAATTACCTAACAACTTATTTTAGCACCTAGCAAGGTGGCGCAGTGGTCAAATATTGGACTAGTATTCAGGAGGACCCAAGGTCCAAATCTCAGTCCGGCCAGCATTAATATAGTTCTTGATTTT
>NQII01000173.1:475127-493191 GCA_002778355.1 Clitarchus hookeri | reverse complement strand
CGCCAATTTGAGAAAGGGTGGCACGTCTGTCAGTTTAATGATTCTCGTCAGTCGTCGTTTGTCCCGTTCTTTCGCAATCTTTTTCTGGCCACAGCGATGTCGAAGATGTGATGTTTTACCGGATTTCCGATATTCACGGTACACTCGTGAAATGGTCATACGTGAACATCCAAATGTTATCTCTACCTCGGAGGTGCTATGTCTCATCTCTCGTACGCCAACTATAACACCACATTCAAACTCATTTAAATCTTGATAACCTGCCATTGTAGCAGCAGTAACAGCTCTAGCTGCCGACCTCATCGCCTTACTCTGATTGGTTCTATACCTCTGTTATTTGCATATGCACGCCTATACCAGTTTTTTTGGCTCTTCAGTGTATTATGTTTTAGTATCCAATGTCCTTTGACGTTGACAAGATGTAATCATATATATATATATATGTATATATATATATATAGATATATATATATATAAACATTAGCGTTTAGTCAACAACAGCATCTGTCTTCAAGTATGTTCAACGCCTGACTTGCACTTGCTACTGAACAAATGATAAAGTAGTGTCCCTGCTGCTCGAGGGGAAGAAGCTTAGCGAGAGGGATGTGCATGGGATAGAGGAGGGCTCGTACATGCATGACTGCTTAGTCATTGGTGGCAAGAAAAAGCTCTTAGTGCCGCTGACATCGTGAATACCTACTAACACTCATCATTGTGCATTTGTAATGCTTGCATTGATTGAAAATAACTTAAATGTAATGATTCTATTTGTTGTAAAAAATTCCAGTCTGTTAAGTTAAGGTTCATGCATTTATAAATACTAAAAAGGAAATTTTTTTAATAGATATGACTAGGGTGGTCACCCCCCTGGATCCACCCCTGTGCGGAAGGGTACTAGATAAGCAAATGTAAAATAGGAAATTAATTTAAAAACTATAAACAGCTCCTCTATTGTTACTCTTCAATGTATCATTCCCCAAATGTATAAAAACACCTTGGATCATATTATTTTCAGTAACAATACATAAACTTAATAAGAATTTTTTTCTTAATAACATTTTTTAAAATTTGAATACAACTGAGAACAATTTATGCACCCATATTTTCCAATTAAAATACCAATAGAATTATTTTCCAAGTAAAAGTATTGTCCTACTTCGCATAGTTACAAATGAAAGTGATTAATTGGCATGTGTTACACAAGAGAAATTTATTCTCTGAAAAAAGGTGTGACATTGCACTTGAATGGTGACTTTTTAAAGTGTTAGCACGGACAACAAACACCTGCTGTCTATTGGGCTGGCATAGCACTGCCTAAAAGATGCAGGTGCAGGCAGCTTGTGTCCCATTTCCACCAAATTTCCGTAATCTCAAAGCCATTTCTTGCCTCTCTGTCAAGGAAAAAATACACAATACCTATGGCACAGGCCATCCACACCCCTAAGCTGTGGAAAAAAGCACTGTATATGTGTAATATGCAATGACAAAATTTGTTACCTTATAATATAATCTTTAATGGATAAACACTTTTCTTATAAGTTAGAGTTAAAAAAAATTTATGAAGTANGGGTTGCACGTCTGTCACGTTTAATGATTCTCGTCAGTCGTCGTTTGTCCCGTTCTTTCGCAATCTTTTTCCGGCCACAGCGATGTCGAAGATGTGATGTTTTACCGGATTTCCAATAGTCACGGTACACTCGTGAAATGGTCATATGCGAACATCCAAATGTTATCTCTACCTCGGAGATGCTATGTCCTATCTCTCGTACGCCAACTATAACACCACGTTCAAACTCACTTAAATCTTGATAACCTGCCATTGTAGCAGCAGTAACAGATCTAGCTGCCGACCTCATCACGTTACTCTGATTGGTTCCATACCTCTGATATTTGCATACGCACGCCTATACCAGTTTTTTTGGCTCTTCAGTGTATTATGTTTTAGTATCCAATGTCCTTTGACGTTGACAAGATGTAATCATATATATATATATATGTATATATATATATATAGATATATATATATATAAACATTAGCGTTTAGTCAACAACAGCATCTGTCTTCAAGTATGTTCAACGCCTGACTTGCACTTGCTACTGAACAAATGATAAAGTAGTGTCCCTGCTGCTCGAGGGGAAGAAGCTTAGCGAGAGGGATGTGCATGGGATAGAGGAGGGCTCGTACATGCACGACTGCTTAGTCATTGGTGGCAAGAAAAAGCTCTTAGTACCGCTGACATCGTGAATACCTACTAACACTCATCATTGTGCATTTGTAATGCTTGCATTGATTGAAAATAACTTGAATGTAATAATTCTATTTGTTGTAAAAAATTCCAGTCCGTTAAGTTAAGATCCATGCATTTATAAATACCAAAAAGTAAAATTTTTTTAAATAGATATGACTAGGGTGGTCACCCCCCTGGATCCACCCCTGTACGGAAGGGTACAAGATAAGCAAATGTAAAATAGGAAATTAATTTAAAAACTATAAACAGCTCCTCTATTGTTACTCTTCAATGTATCATTCCCCAAATGTATAAAAACACCTCGGACCATATTATTTTCAGAAACAATACATAAACTTTTAATAAGAATCTTTTTCTTAAACATATTTTTTAAAATTTGAATACAACTGAGAACAATTTATGCACCCATATTTTCCAATTAAAATACCAATAGAATTATTTTCCAAGTAAAAGTATTGTCCTACTTGGCATAATTACAAATGAAAGTGATTAATTGGCATGTGTTACACAAGATAAATTTATTCTCTGAAAAACAGATAGGTGTGACATTGCACCTGAATGGTGACTTTTTAAAGTGTTAGCACGGACAACACACACCTGCTGTCTATTGGGCTGGCATAGCACTGCCTTAAAGATGCAGGTGCAGGCAGCTTGTGTCCCATTTCCACCAAATTTCCGTAATCTCCAAGCCATTTCTCGCCTCTCTGTCAAGGAAAAAATACACAATACCTATGGCAAAGGCCATCCACACCCCTAAGCTGTGGTAGAAAGCAGTGTATGTGTGTTATATGCAATGACAGAATGTGTTACCTTATAATATAATCTTTAATGGATAAACACTTTTCTTATAAGTTAGAGTTAAAAAAAATTTATGAAGTATTTATTTGTTGTTAGATGTTAAATTTAACTTAGGAAGAGACATGCCCCTGCACTTGCAGACAACAGCCACCAACGAATCTATTTAAACATTGGAATATCATGGTCCATTACTACGGTACTTAAAATACAAATTTAACTAATCACCTGAGGAAAAGACACAAGCTTTAAAAAGCAGACATTGTTACATCAATTATTCATCACTTGGCAGTTTATTAGGTAGGGAGCTTCAAAATCACATTAAATAAATAAACTTCCTAGCAGCCCCACAAAAAAAAATAATTGCATGGAATCCTGTTGAACTGATTCAATGCTTTGAACCAATATAGGTCATGTTCTGAGACAGCAATCATGATTCATTGGTTGTAATCAACCGTAACCCACGCTAAGGTTCCAGAAAGCCAAATGAAAACTATGTAGGTACATATGGTACAGTTGCAAACTATGCACGTGGCCAGCAGTCACTTCACATACTGAGCACTATCAACTATAATAAATACAGTCAACTTAATGTTGTAAACAGTGTTGTCCTGCAGCCACCTCAAGTTCTGATACTGCCGTGTCATTTCCCAATGATTTCATTCACTGCCTTCAAACTCAAGGGAAGCTTGCACACCAGTGCCCAGCTGTACACTCACCTGTATGTCGAATGGCTCGGTGCCAGGGCTGTGGATCTTCACGGTGAAACCCATGTCCTGGATAAACACCACCTCTTGTTCTTTTTCTTTTCCTTCACTATCTCCCTCATCTTCCTTCTCCTCCTTGGTGGCTTCAACTTCTGCCTTCTCAACCACGTCAATGTTGCTGTCCGAGTGTCCGTTCACCAAGGCAATCTCGTTGGACGGTCGCCCTGAGTGCTCGGTACTCTTTACCCTACCTGTCCCTCCACCATCTGTAAAACACCATACATATTCATTAACAATCTTCACCATGAAGAATATGGGAAAAACATGATATAAGAGACTTACTCAAAATAATACAGGCAGTCCTCTACTTTCATACATAATGTGTTCCTCAAAATGTGTGTAAAAGTTGACTGTGTGAAAATTGAATCATATATACGCATGTTATACGAGGATTTCTGTTACAAGAAAATTAAAAAAAAAAAATTAATTTTGGTAGAAAGATAATATATTTCATTGATAAACATGTTATTTTTAACAAGTATTTCATTTAAAATCACGAATAAATATACATGTGGAATACTTTCTTACCTGAAATGTTGATTTTCAACACCTGTATACGTATTTTATTGTAGGTACTATGTGAATAAATAAGGTAATTAATTAAATATGCTTCCTACTTTCTGTAAAATTGTTGTGCAAATGTAACATTTTATTTTGTCGGTTGTAAAAACAATGCTAAAGTTTTTCAGAGATTCGTATATTATTTTAACAGATGCACTCATTTGATTTGTGGTAATATGACAGTCATATTTAAACATTCATAACATATGATCCACGAAGGCTGGAAAACATGCCAGGCATTAGATTGCAACTAACAGTACTATATCAATATGTTGGTAGGTTGCTAGATGTATGAAAGACCTAATTGGTCGAATGAAAGTTGATTAAGGGGTGATAAGTCATGTATGAAAGAGCGAGTTGTATGATTCTCGAATGTATGAAAGTCGAGGACTGCCTGTACTTATTTTCTGTTTAGTATAGTTATGAAGTATATGACTTTTATAGATGGAATATTACTCCGAAAAGACTATATTAGGTATATATACCCAAGTACACATTAAATGCCATTAAAAATACTAACTGCAGAATCAAAACTTAGTCATTTTCCTGAAGTGCTAAACTGAATTATTTAGAACATTACTTCCAACCATACTAGGACTTCAGAAAATTTGGCAATCTTTTGAAGTGCACTTTACTCCTGTCTAACAACATCCTAATGTTTTAATAAATTCCCTACACAACCAGCAATTCAAAATACAGGACTTGAAATTCTAAAGGCAGAATTATCAAACATCCATCTTCTCATGCATAAACAGTATGTTGCACGATTTGAGGCCCATAAAAATCAATTAACTATTTCACACTACGCAGAAACTGAACGGCACTACAAGTTACGCTTCACTTCCCAAACAATATTTTGAAACAACTTATCATTACCTATAAACTAAATAACATACAACTGTAATAAATCCCCATAATTATCAAAATTATTTTCAGTCCACATGATTGTGGGTTTAAATCTCAAATAATTCATAGCTGTGTGTGCCATTTTTAAAAATAATTTAGGTTTATTTTTGCTTATAGCTGAATACCAGTTGGATGCAAGGGAGGAAGATAAATAAGGAATTAAAATACACAAAAAATAATTTAAACAAATTTTGGTTTAAGAACTTTGTGGGTATGAATGGTAAACAAGCAGCTGAAAAGCAGCATTATTCACCTGAACTTGCACATTTCTGCAACTACAAAATCTACAAAAAAAAAAAAAGATACACAGGTAGCAAAAAAATGCCAGCAGTGGGATTTCATACAACTTTGTCTGAAATAGAAGAAAAAATAAAATACAGAGTGTTTAAATTTTTTCCATCATATCCAAAACTAACTTGTTAATTTTTTCTTGCAAAATATTACTGCTGTTATTCAATACAATACAGAAAAAAATTATTTATTTTAGCACCCTCAACCTTGAAAGTGGTATGCCAAGAATAAGTCACTAAATTTTGCGATACTTTCTCAAATACTTGCTGAATATACACTAGTGGAAAATGGAAAATGAACACCCGGATACAATGGTCCCACATGAATGAAGGATTTATTGAATAATTATACAGGTTATACACTGTATATGATAATTATCACAGGGTCGTACACCTATGGACAGAGGCTATGGAGTGTCTTTAACAACAATGTCAGTATCTTGTGTAGCCTCCTTTAGCAAAGATGCAGTCCTGCAGTCGTGAGTAGAGACAATCATAAAGGTGTCTGATGTTATCTTGGGGAATAGTGTTCCATGCTAATTCCACCTGTTGTTGCAATTGGTGGAGGTATGTTGCCGGTATTGCAGATCGCACCAAACGCCATTCCATCATGTTCCACATATATTTGATGGGGAACAGGTTGGGTGATCGTACTGGCCAGAGGAGTTGACGAATACCTTCGAGAGCATGTTGGGTAACACGAGATGTGTGCGCACGAGCATTGTCCTGCTGGAAGAGGACATCTCCTTGGCGTTGTAGGAACGGCAACAAAATGAACTGGATAATGTTCTGGATGTAGCGTTCACTGTTCAGTGTTCCCTCAACAAACACCAGAGGTGCACGGTCATTGTAGGCTATTGCTCCCAAGATCATGATGCCAGGAGCTGGTCCTATATGTCGCTGCCGTAAACACTATGGTTGTTGTTGCTCTCCTGGTGGACGCTGCACTCGCAAACGACCGTCACTAGCACCAAGGCAGAATCTGCTTTCATCACTAAACACAACTCTGCGCCATTCATCCCTCCAACTGCGTCGTTCGCAACACAATCCAAGGCGCAGCTGCTTTGCGATGGGGTGTGAGAGAAAGCCTGGCGAGCGGCACCCTTGATCGTAGCTCAGTGTCCAGCTAACGGTTGGTGATGGTTCTAACTGACACCCTGAGTGCAACAGTGGCCCTAATTTGTGCGGCAGTTGCCGTGCGATCAGCAATGACTGCTCATCTGATGCGGTTGTTCAGGCGGGAATCCGTATGCCGCTGCCGTCCGGAACCAGGTTGACGAGCATGTGCACCATAGTTGGACCACCGGCACCACCAATGATGCACAGCAGACACTTCACATACTATGCATTGGGCAGTTCGGAAGATCCATCCAGCATCCCTCAGCCCCCCCATTTGACCTCGTTCAAAGTCCGTTAATTGCACAAAGTGTGGTCGTCTATACCGCCATGGCACGACTACAATGCTTACGACACACAGGCCGATACTTGAAACAACAGACTACTCTTTCACCGAGTCCTTTACAGTTGTATTGGGCTCAGCGGTGTTATGCCTAGTATGCAGTTCTTACTCTGTACACAACACAGCACTGTTAATCATTGCATGCAGTGCCCTCTATAAGTGCCCCATGTGCATACAGTGTTTCTACATCACCGCTTTAGTGGTGTTCATTTTTCATTTTCCACCAGTGTATTTTAATCACCAGTATCTATCAACCAAATTACACATCAGCCTAATACACCAACAAAAAACAGGACGTACCAGTAAAAAATGGGTGTTAACATACACCTAGCTAACAAACCATTCACCTAAAAATTCTGACACTGCACCAACATTTTTCATGTACAGTATAACATCACCCAAAAAACATCTGTTGAATGCAGTAACCTGGTAGTCACGATCATGCTCATATGACACGAATGTTCAGCCAGAGCCAAGAGAGACAATCAATCATAATTGATAAACACTACATCTGTTTGTAAAAGTGGAGAGCAATTCAATTGGCAGGTCCTATTAATTCACCCTCTCTGTATAAATACAAAATGTAAACTGCTGGCAATTAAAATTGCAACACCAAGAAGGAAAAATCTGAAGGACCTCTCATTGGAAGAATGTGTAGAATAGGGTAGGCCAATGATGTGATAGTAATTCAACAGAGTGGTGCAGCACATGCGCCAATGGCGAAACTGATAATTTGTATATAAGTGGAGGTCGCAAAGCCGCTGAGAGGTAGTGCATTGTTTCCCCACGGTTCATATGCACAGATGGAGTAAAAAAACTGTGTCGAAGAACATTACAAACAGGTTTCCACCTTCGACTGTGGGAAAATTGTGGCCGATCGGGGTTATAGGTTATACTACTGCAAAACTGGTTCTCGCGTTGGAAGAAATGCAACCACAGTAAAGTGGATATGGGATCAGTGGGTCTAGGAGGGGCAGGCTGAGTGATGTGCAGGAAGCCTACAGCCCCGTCGTACCAACTAATTGTATACAACAGTTTGCCATCCAACGCACATGATGTATTGGCCCAGGAGATCGCCAATGAATCTTCTCAGGTGTTTTGTTTAGAACGATCATCATGAGTTCGATAAGCTCAAGGTAGTCATCTCGTATTTGTTTTTCTCCAGTCACAGCTTTTGCAAGTACCTCTAGGGTACTCTGAGCGAATAGCTCTGTGTCTGGACTTAAATCAAGCCCTTTGTACACGCGAATAGTTCTGCCAAACTTCTCCAAACCTTTTAAACAAAGGAATCTCCGGAGAGTTTGATGAACCAAAACACAACTTAAATACCTTAGCAAGTATTATTTCCAGCATGTTGTAATGACGCAGTATTATTAGTTTTCGGGACACGTGCTCCATTTTTTTCCGCTTTGCCATGGTGGTTCGTTTTATCGTGAGTGTTTGTTTATCAGGCATACGTTTGCAGTTTCGTTTTGAACTGGCAGTTTTCAGTTTCAGTAGCGTCAACATTAGATTAGCTTTTTTCAGACTGTGTCAACAGTTTTGCTTGACAAGTTCCTACGACGCAGTTTCGATAATGTGTGGATAGCGTGCGTGGCATCCAACGCCATGCCCTTATCTGTGGAGAGGGGGGGGGGTGATATGCAGCACAAGTACACGTGTGCCTGTCACCATAGAAGTCAGTTGATATCGAGCAGTTGAATCAAGTCACTCGTTTGAAACAGTCGTCAACTAGTGCTTGCCTAGGCCACGTCGGGCTTAGTGCTAACCCCCACACCGGCAAACTAGACCCTACAAGTTTATTTCTCCGCCGGTGTGGGAGGTCGCTGCATTTGTTATTTCTTCGGGCAAGTTTTTAAGAAATGAAATAATTCGTAAATGACTGTGGCGCTGTTCTGCACTTGTCTGGTTATCTGAAACCTGTTCGTACTCTGAACTTCGTATGTGAACTGTGTCACTTAACTGGTAAATAAAAATATACAACAAATACACCATAACTTGACTTTATTTCATATTTAATTGGCGTCCATTTTACAGAGTCTCATGTTACTCCGTCTTGAGTTAGTCGAGTGGTATGTTATAGTCGAGTGACAACTTAAAGCCGGCTATAACTGTGAACGTGCCACATTACAACGTGATGACGACAAGCAAGCCATAGCAGATTCTGACCTATGCTTGCTTCCAGGAGAGCACATGCTCCTTTTTGGGGTCCGGTATTAGCGGAAGTTGTATTGAAACTCATAGTCTGGACTTGCTCTTTAACATTCCATTGCTCTAACAAGCTTGAGACAGCATGAGCTGTGTTTTCACCCGTTCCTGCTGTAGTTTAGGTACGCCTAGCAATTTTCCGCAATCATTTCCAGAGACAAGAACCTGAAGGCGGTCAATTTTCTTATTCTCCAATACGTCAGGGAGTATTTCGCCGTCCCAATGTACTACAAGCGGATAATTCGGCGCAAAGGATTTTTTGATATAGGCATTAAATTCTGTCCTGCCTTTCTTTCTTGCTCGTTGCATAGTGGTTCGTGAAATTGATAGAGAAGCTGGGTCTTGACCAAGTGCGGCACCTAACGGAATTATTAATTGCATTGCCTCTCAATCTGTTATTTTGTTGCGATCTAGAGCATTAGTAACATGTGGTGTAAAAATTTCACTAGTCGAAGGCAAATTGTCCGCAGCCTTATTTGGAACCGACACATTATGTTTTACTTCCTCGTAATTCTCATTTGCATCACTGGAAGAGCTAGTAAAGCTGCAATCAAGCAGTTGTTGGCTTGAAACTGCCGAAGTGGAGGCAACACATTCAGCAGCAACCTTTTGTCTCAGTTCCTCGGCCCGTCATTTGCGTTTTTGGACGCGTTCTATTTGTTTCTCCAATTTCTTATCTAGCGAAGTCATAATCATCTTGCGCTCACCTCTTTAGTCGATAAGAAAGTCCCTATGTTCTTCAATCTTTATTAAGTTAGAGGCGTATGCGTGGGAAATATCAAAAAGGTCATCCAGTTCTTTAATAAACAAAATTTCTCTGTCGTTCTGCGCTTGAGAAGCTCTTGTTTTATTTTTATTTAAAAGCAGCCACGTTTTATGAATTTTTTCCAATTTTTCAATGCAGTGTTTTGGTTGTTTAGTCCGTATACCAGACTTTTGCCAAATCTCAAGTAATTCTTTTAAAAGAAAATGTGCAGAATATATTACGTCTTTTTTCTCTTTTAAAAACTGGTGATACTGTTGTAGTACTTGTCTTAGCGTCGGAAGCTGATTCAGTTGACATAACAACTCCAGTTCCCGAAAACCGATCCAAAAATTTTCATATTTATGTTTTGAAGAGGAAGCCATTTTTAAGCACTGGTACACTATTTCACTGAACTTTTGAAGTCTTAAAGTCACTTCTGTCTTATGAGAATCTGTTTTTTACAGTACTAAAGTTCACTTTAACATGTAAACAACATAACCTGTAACAAAGAACGCTAATGTTAGAGTTTTTCTAAAAAAAAAACTTCTAAATTGACACTCCTTGAGCACCCTCTTGCACTAAACCTAGAAATTTAAAATTTTACATTGGTAATACAAAGGGTAGAGGTAACAAAATTAGGGGGTGACCCAATCTGAAAAAAAAAAAATTGCTCTACTATGCAAGTAACTTACTTTATTTATAATTGTGTTGTAAAATTAGGATTTTAAAATCTTCAAGTCACAAAATGTTAAAGAATTAAACACTCTGTATTACAAATTTTTTGCATAATTTTTATTACATTATTTGTACATTTTGTAGAAGTTTGTAAAAATGGTAACTAGACGTAATATATTTTTCTACAAACATCTAAATTATGATTATTTTACTCTACAAGTGAGTTTAAGATTTTATGTTCCTCAGATTAATTTCCATATTACATAAATTTTGTATTTCATTTAATTATACATCAATTATGTATCATGTATCATATCATATACTATAACTGTTTCAAATTGTTTTAAATTTCTATATCTTGCTTTGAAAACTGCCTCCCATTTGGTAGATCATTTCTTTACAGCGAAAGTAGCAAAAACTATTGTAGAAACACAACATTTGTACTAGATTACAACATGGCGCTTTCTTGTATTAGAACATCAGACATACCCTAAAATGGGGTAGATAGGAACAAAAGTTTTCAAATATATTTAATGTACTTCCAAATTTCGTATTTAAAATATATCAAATCAGATTTATTGCTAAGCTGCAAAGAATTGCTATCTGATTTAATATCTTTTAATTTAAAAATTTTAATAAAAATGTTTTGAAATATTTTGTTTTTATTCACCCTGTTATACGTTATGGTTCATTTCATATAAGAAGGCCACATTTTGACAGTCAGTGAGTGGCAACGTAACGTATTGAAAACAAACAACGTGCCATTTACAAAATCCTATATCAGCTGATGCACGAACGAACAGAAATTAATATTACGTTGGCTATTCTGAGAGCAGTGCCGGCGCACAACAGACAAGCAGGAAATACGCGGATAAGAAAGAGTTTGTAGATTAATTAATACATTTTATTTAAAGTGGTCATAAAACAGCAGTTTTTAGTTTTAGAAACGAAACTTCGTGATAAAACAGTAATGTACAGGTGTTAAAAATGAGATGCACAATAAAACGATCCGTATCCAAATGTAAGGAAAAAATCGAAACCTTTTTCAAGTTTACAGACTCTCCATCCATGTGCTGCCATCTTGCAACGGACAGGAGCGCCATCGGTTACCAAGGCGCCCATCCACGCTATCTGTTATCCATATCCCGAACTACACCCAAAATATATTATAGTTTTGTTGTTTAGAATAACGTATTTACGCGCATATACACATGGTTTTATTTTACCGCGAGCTCTGTATAATTTTTAAAGTAACATATTTCATGTACAACGATTTGGGGTACAAGTAATTTATATTCGGCCGGTAATCGTTCGTCTACGTAAATTATACGCCATATTGTTCTCTCGAAACCCATCTCCTTGTTCCCGTAGAAAGTGAGACACGCGTGAATAGTTTTTAAGCAATTCTAACGTTATTCCACGTCACATATTTCCAACTCGAATATATTAGCTATAACGTCCAAAGTGTGATAATAGATACAACAGACCGTTTCGCAAATGTTAACCCAAATTCACTATCTCGGACAAATTAAAAAAGAGTTAGCAAATATTTAATTATTTGCAACATTTTACATTTTTAACTTTTATAACATACTTATTTTTTTTAACAGATGTTAGTCTTAAAATATCTTAAAATTTGTTTAGCATTACAGTACAATGAGAAGTGGATTAGCTGACAGCGTGTTGATAAAAAATACAGCCCCGACTTGACGGACCAGCTGATGGCGGAAGGATACGTAGTCAGATGTAAACAGTGGTGCTACTTTCACCGAGCTGTCAAAAAGTGGCCTTCTTATATGGTACAGAATATACCTATCTCACATGTACGAGTTTTAGCAAAATAGAATGGCTCCCAATACATTGCCTATAAACATAATTCCTTTCACAGTTAATTTTTTTTTTTTCGGACTGTGCCCATGTAACAGAATACCTCAAACAATAATATTTCTCGTTTATTTATTCAAGAATACATAGTTTTAATTTATCTTGTATGTCAAGTTTACCTTTTCTTATTAGTGAGCAAAACCATAAATGCACTCAAAGATTGGTAAACCCAATAACACTAAATTGACAAAGGCAAAAAATAATGAGAGACTACAAATATAAAATGAGATGCCAATGTTAAGAAAGCATGCTGAAGACTAGACTGCATGTACCTGCCGACTTTAAACTTGCTGAAATGAATTAATATTTGGGCACGGTTTTTCATTGTGCGACATAAATAGTAGTCATAAGTTGTAACTTGTGAACATAACTTCGACTACGTAGAATAGAGTTAAGAATGGACTGCACGATGATGAGGGCATTTGTTCTTATTTTTAGGATGAGAGTTAAGGAAAATGTAACATTTTATTTGTAGTTGTGTATATAGTCTTTCAATGTCAAAATAACTGTATTGTTATATGGATGAACGTTCTGCCGGGGAGCCGAAACAGGACGGGAGTCGGCCCCCTCTACGCTGCGACTTGGTTATTGTTTGTCGTGACGTGATTTCATATCCAGTGTTGCTGTCTGGCCGGAGAGTGTGCCGCGCCTCGCTATCGCCAAGAAACCTGCGGACAGTCGGGGAACCTTCGAAGTGTGCAATAACTGGAGAGCAGCAATCAAGCGCGTCCTACTGGTGACGAACGTGGTACATTAGTTTACTGGAAGAGCTGCGGGTAACGGAATAGCAACCCGCAGACGCAACTAGCCAGTGCGAAAAACAACGTATTTTGTGGCGTCTTAGCGGACTGAGCAGCTATCTGTCGGCGAAGGCACGCAAGGTATTCATACATGCACAGTGACTACGAAATGTAGCTACTGCTATCGGAACTCGCAAGCTGTGGAACGCAGGCGATTTCGGGAAACCCAGGGAAAATCGAAATTAGGACGGCTGGACTGTGAATCGAACCGAAGTCCTCCCGAATACGAATCCGAAAGTTTACCATTGCGCCACCTCGCATGGTAAAATACGCACCGGGATGAGTATGTTGCAGTAGAATCCACAGCCGGGCCCACACTGTGTATAGCACAATGGGGCGAAAGACTGCTATCAACACCGGGGCGAAAGACTGCTATCAACACCGAAGAATAAATAATGCACTGAAGGAAAATCGTGCTACCTAATCAGCTGTTACCTTCAAGGTTACTTATCCATGCGGCTACATTTAATCCGAATAAAAACGGGCGCACTGTTGCGAAAACCTCGCAAGCGGGGTTTACCGTGCCTTTTTATTCTGCTGATATGGAGATCGTCAGATTCTATCGAGGCTTCGGAACTGTGCACGACAGATAACCCTGCACAGCTCAACGAATCACTCCTCACAGACCCCAAGGCGTACAAGGCTTAACATTAAGGCATATTAGTAGTAGGGAAATGTTCCTTCACCTACACCTGGCGTCCAGGCAGGGACGCGGGGACTAGAGGCAGTCATCTTGGAATTTCCCTCAAAACGGTTCTTTCTTCCGTCAAAAACGCTCAAAATCACTGAAATTTCCCTCCTTTCACACACCCCCAATTCCCCGTAAAATAAACTTGCTTTGAACAATTCGGCTGATTTGTGGCATTTGCCCAGCCTGGTGGAAACGGCAGAAATCGAGCAAATGTCAGCCCAACAGAGCAATAATTTACAACTACCACCTTACGCTCTATCATTCCATGTCAACACCAACCATCTTGTCTCAAGAATGTTCCAGTACATTGCCCCATCATGCAACTTTATGCTATGTCACTCCGCCCTATTACAAATATATATTCTATGACCTATGCCAAGTACGCATATGCTAATGACGCATATGCTAATGCGGCATATGCTAATGCGGCATATGCTAATTACTATACCAATATCGCCTATGCCAACTACACACGCGCACATCAATCACCTGCCATCTTGCCTCGTCATCTGCTGACGTACACTGCAGAAAGCTGCCTTCGTCGTCTGCTAGCACAATACTTCCGTATGCGCCTATCAGAGTGCAGCGCACTTGAGTTCCCTCAAACGCCCGCCAGGATGCGTCGTCATCGTCTCCCTGTCATCGTCCGCTAGGAGCGCGACCATCACCATCTCAGTTTCCCCAGCCCTCTGCTAGAGCGCACCACTATCACCACCTGCCATCGTCGTTTCAGATGTCACCGCTAATGCAGCACAGACACTATTGTCCTGGCGCATTCCCCTATTGGATGAAATGCAGGACACCTCCAAAAAGGAGAAGTGAAGAAATGCCACGAAACAAGCATTTGTTTGAAATATTTCAACCACACCACAATATCGCTAATTGCATTAGATTTCTCATAATAATAATTAGTAAGATTTTATAGTAAACGTGTTGATTCTATGTGGAAAAATTGCCTCTTTTGCAAACATTTTTGAAATTCTTTCACATGCACAACAAAGCATTTAGGTGTTCCATAGCTGCATCTGCATGATAGGAAAATTCATGTACATGCTGTGTCTCACTTGGCCCATTAACTCTCATTACAAGTTAAGAAACATTTCATCCCACCGTTTTTTTTATCATGTGATATACACTGCCGAACAATAAAAATAGTGCACAGAGAAGGAAGCATAGGATAGTATTGAAACTATATAGAGGTAATGATACAGATGGATAATCCACATTGTAACAAAAACAGAGCAGCAGGACAATTAAATATGGATATGTGGTACATCATTCAAGTCATCTTCAATAGTGAGTCGCACCCCCTCGCACTGCGATACATGCTGAACACAGTCCAGCATGGAGACCAGCAGATGCCGGGTGTTGTCCTGAGGCAGACGGGCCCACAATTGTTGGACGATGTATTCCAAATCCCGGATACTATGGCACAGTGGCAGATGGCGTTTCAACTGGTCCCACACATATTCGACTGGGGAAATGTTAGGGGAGCAGGCAGTGATAGTGTTTGGACATGATGAAGGCAGTCCTGGACGACCTGTACCATGAGCAGTATGGAGTTTTCTTGCTAGAATATCGCACTTGGAATCCCGGCCAGCAATGGGCGCAGATGGAGGCGTACGATCTCGTCCGCATATAGTTGAGCTGTCAATGTTCCAAGCAACAAGACGAGAATGGACCGGTTATCGTAGGCTATTGTTCTCCATACCATAATGCCTGTCGTGGGTGGAGTGTGCTGCTCGGTAGCGATATTGGGTTTGTGGCGTACACCAGGGGTCCTCCATCTGGGCGCGATGATGATCAGTCCCCATAACGAAGTGGCAATCATCACTAAATCACACATCGGCAGTCCGTGGCATTCCACATTGCTCTGGCCTCGTACTACTGCAAGCTATGCTGCTGCTGTTGCAGAGTTGACGGCAGCACACAAAATGGGAGCTGGGATCGCAGATTCGCCTCTGCAAGGCGTCGGGAAATGGTTCGTGGGCACACAGGAGTCCAACACTGGCCAGTATCGTGGACCAGGTCGTCGTGGTCTCTACACGCCTGGCGCACGATCCATCGAGCCTTTCGAGTGGTAGTCGACCTCTTCCATCCTGAGCCGGTCCTCCGTGTGTGGGTGTCTTCACGTATACACTGCTCCCAACAACATTGGAGAGTATAGATTTTGCTTTGGATTTGAAAGGGCTTATCTACAGCCTAACTTAAACTAGCGCCCATACTTTACCTAGGATTCGAACCCAGAACATCCTGCACCTCAAACTGGCGGCGCACCAACCGCTTGAGCCACGGGGCATCTGCATCTGACAGTATGGTCCGAACGATCCATGTGGTGGTCTATACGGCTATACGACCACCTTGCGATTTTCAACCCGATTATGAGTCCTCTCTCGAAGTCTGTCAATTGCGTAAAGCGAAGTGTCTGGCATCTTATCGGCATTGTTCACTCAATAAGCTTGCTTGGTATCACCTGGTATTTCTCACGTTAATGCGGCTTCGACTACAAACCAGTGTCTACGATCGCTGATAGGTGCTGCAGCGCTTAATACCAGGTGTGCGGTCAAATGCAAACGCACGGACATGGGACCTTGTGCATACCGGCCTGTGCTCTCGCTATTTACATTGTTTCGTGATTGTTGCATGGTTTCTTCGCGGTGCACTATTTTCGTTGTCCGCCAGTGTATATTTGAATGCCACAACACACTCCTTAATCTGTCAATTCTGAATTGAAGGATCCAATTGGATCAAGCTCTTTATTAGGTTTTATTTCATCCATAGGTAGCATTATATAATTTAGGATACAATTTAATGTGTGTTCTCAGAGTCGAGATTCCACTAGGACATACGGTTATGCGAAATAATTAACTTCGATGAAAATGAATCAAGAGGCGACAGGGAAAGACACTGCGTTCACTAGCAGCTACCATCGTACACGTCAGGCCTACATTCCTCCTGTCACCTTTTACCTGGTGGTAGAAAATTCAGACTTCACCACTGCCCACCGCCACATAATGCGAAGGTCGCTGTGAATCAGCAAAGATGCAACCATTTTTCGTTATGTGGTTCCATGTCAAATCTTTATGGGCGTTTATCAATAACCAAATGGTCCAATTCACAAATCCATGGTGCGAAAAATATATAGACTGTCTAACATTGTCGGTCCAGCACTTTTGTTCACAACGACTTTGGAATCTCTTAACCAAGTAACTATACTTTGCAACATTTATTTTTAAATAGCTTTTGACAATGTCTCAGTTTTAGTCTTTTATCCTTCCATTTGTAAAATCAACCCAGTCTCAAAAGGAAAACAACGTAATGAACAAAAACCCATTCATACGTACGATTTCAATCCAAAACTCTCACACAGAAATGAAAGGTTGTATCAAAACACCAGTGACGTAAAGGCAATATTTATGAAAACAGAACGTTTTATTGAAATGTAGTGTATTTATATACTTATCAGATTTCTAAGTAGATTACATGTGATAACATAAAATTTTGTTTCAAAATTGATCTTCATTTTATTTTGTGTGCAAGTTTACAACTGACAAAAAGAATGCAGTGCAACCGAAGCATAATAAGTCACCAATACTAGTATTAGCAGGAAAAACGTTTTAAATAGCCTATCTGATAAATAAGAAGAAAGTACAGCAGTAGCAATAATACATAAAAATTATTTGGAGTACACGAAAGTACTACAGCTTTTGTAACTTTTAATAAACTAATACTATTTAATATTAAAAGGAAACTGTGCCTTACGTCTGAAATTCATTCATCGTCCCTCACACCAAGGCAGTATCCTTGTTACGATCTTCAAACTCCCCCACCCCCTCCCAAGGCGCAAACAATGAACACGGCGGAAAAAATTACCACGTGCTCTACTGCTACTGCCGCAGCGCTCCTAGCGGTCGTCAGCCAAACCACGCGGAAACGAAAATAACGACCGGTTTATATTTGGAACTGCACTGAACACCCACCACAAAGGCTACGCTGTACGACAAGGAAAGAGAGGATGGTCTTAGAATGTAGTT
>NQII01000173.1:432050-475083 GCA_002778355.1 Clitarchus hookeri | reverse complement strand
CGGCTAGCAGTAGCCTCCAGCGAAACCCACTGGCGACTCAAAGCCTAACAATTTCATACGAGCGAGATGTCATGTTCAACTAGACTAACACGATCAAATGGCGGGTTGATAAACTGAGCTGTAGTATCTTTAATTACACAGTTTAACTGTGACACCTAAGAACTTAAGCTGTTTCTTTGTATTTCTTCCAGCGAGAACCTACCATACATTAGTGTTATTTTAACAATAGAAAGGTTACAAACTGGACGATAAATGTTTACAAAGTCAACATATTACTACAACAACCTATCCCTCCGAGAGCAGGACGTTAGAGTAATGTAATAAAGTGTAACCACCTCTTAAAGTGCAAGTGCCTCTAAAGCCTTACGGCCTTAAAGCAACAAGAGAATGAGTGCGCGTTGTTACTAGAGTATCGCAACATAAAATAGTCTAACCATAAACCCGTGAATTTGTTAAAAGATTATTTCCCAAGTTTTATGAATGTATGAACATTTGGAAACTTCACTTTTACAACAGAATTTAGATTGCGAAGGATGAAAGTAGAAAGAAGCCGGGGAGAGGGGAGAGCCAAAATAAAAAATAATACACTGGTAGACACCATTTGTATACAAATAGTTAATACAGACTCTAAATTGCTTGCAAAGAGGCTAACTGGGTGACTATGTACACACTGACAGACAAGCGGAGAATCGCTGCTGCCCATTTCTGTTTGGACGTTCTCACCATTATAAATTAAATAGGCCGGGATCGGTAAGGGATAGAATTGCAGACGTCCGAAATTAATGGAACTGTCCCCTTAAAAAAAATTGCCTTAGTGCCGCGAACTACAGTATAAAAGAATACCCCAACTTTGAAGGTCTATAATATCAAAACCAAACAACCTACAAACTTGATTGACCAATAAAATGAACCGTGGAACCGTGAAGTTTGTTTACTACACATTCATAAATGTTCAATGTGACCACCATGAGCGGCCCGAACGACATCTACGCGATAATCAAACTCGTTCCACACTCTTGTCAGCATGTCCGGTGTTACGGTTTGGATGGCGTTCGTAACTTTCGGTTTGAGGTGGCGAGGGGGTTGCGAGCACGCATTTGACACGTCAATGTGAAGGGGACGGTCTGATGTTTCCTTTATGTGCCCAGAACGAGGTAGACGATGCCTCCATGTTTAAGCTGGTATTTAGCGATGAAGCGACGTTTCATACTAATGGTAAGTGAACCGGCACAACGTGCGGATATGGGGTCAGGTGCCTCCACATGAAACCACCGAACACGAGCGCGCTTCCCCCAAAGTGAACGTGTTTTGCGCTGTATCCAAAGACACTGTTTTCGGCCCTTTCTTTTTTCAACGGCCCACTGTTACTGGAATCCCTTATTTGGACATGCTTACAGAGTGGTTGTTTCCTTAGTTTGAAGCGGGGGAGGGGGGGGCTTCATTTTCCAGCAGTATGGTACGCTACCGCATTGGCACCTAGTTGTTCGCGGATCCCTGAACGAGACGTTGCCGCAACGCTCGATTGGTCGAGGAGCAGCTGGTGACCAGACTCTTCATCACTGGCCCCCAAGAAGCCCGGATCTTACCCCATGCGATTTTTTTCTATGGAGGAACATAAAGGATCAAGTGTTTCGTCCACTATTGCCGGCTAACATAGACGAAATGCATTAACAGGAATCTGTACTGACGTGAAGTATACAACAATGGGCATCACAGGTCCAACTTAGTCGCCACGTGGTGTCTCCGGTTTATTGTGTGTGTACTGGTAATTTGTGATGAGTCGCAAGTGGCGTAACTTTGGTTGCTTTCGTGGTCCAAATAATGTGCCAAAAGTAAGTAGGCCAAATGACTTTATAAAAGGACGTGATTTCATTCGAAGAGGTAATAATGACAATGAAACTTCATGCGAGTTAATGCAGCTGGCTTTCAGCATAGCTTATGACGGGAAAATAAACATTATACAGCACTTGCTTACTAGCAAACACAAAGAACATCCCCGTCTTCTCAAAATCTGTTAAGTACCCACTTATTAACAAAATATACAACTGAAGAAAGCAGAGTTTCTGCAGTTGAAGTAACCATGACCTACCATACTATCGAACACAGCCAGTCATTTAATACAAATGTCTGTAGGAAAATTTTTTTCATGCTGTATTGAGAATCCCCAAATTCAAAGATTGATGTTAAATTTTTCAATGCTCAAAATAAATTTATGGTTTTAGTAAAAAACGAAATTGCACCAATTTTTAAAACATGTTATTTAAGACATAGAAAAAAACAATTTTATGCAATTTTCCGATGATTCCAATTGCAATAGCGAAGATATTTCCTGTGAGTGTACAGTACTTCGGCCCTGAGAATTGAATGGATATAAAATTGTTTCTTCGCTGCCAAATGAAACAGTGGTTTATTGTTGAACTATACGCCAACAGAATGGAAACACATGGATTATATGCAAAAAAAAAAATGCATTATTTTCTGTGGTGATAATTACTGTATTGTAGGTGAACGTGAACATCGAGGAACCGACCGAAAGTGTTTTCTATAAATTGATAACTGTTTTAAATGGTAGGATGGAGGGTATCGGATGTCCTGATATCTGGCAACTTCGGCGCATAATACAGAATGATCCGCCTAACGTAGGCACACCTAAAATTTCCGGAACTGTTGCAGATCACGAAATGCTGTTTTCGATAAATGAAATTACATCGGGGGGAGGGGCAAGTCATTTACCGCAAAGTAACTATTCGTAACACGTGTATGGACAGAAATAATTAAACCACATATGATATTTCCCTTGGAAACATACATTTATTGCAACGGCATCTTAAAGGACGTACAAAGAGGAATTCAGTGATATAGGATATGCAATGGAAAGTAACACAGAAACGACAATAACTAATGTGCAAATATTATTAAGTTAGGTGGGTCGGTAGCATGGGGCAGTGGACCTGTACTCACGCGCCGTGACTCATCATGGCGGGACCGCTTCCTAACAGCAGCGCAGCACCAGTCCCCGTAATCTGTTATGGTAAGTGGTATTGCAGTGTGTGGCTGTACGTACACAATGGAATTCACGAATGAAGAAAAACTGGGCGCTGTACTTATTTATGGTCAGTGTGGCAGAAATGCCAAGCAAGGCGTCCAAATGTATGGTGAAAGGTATACTAATTGGACGCCCATGTCACGGCAAACGATATAAAGAATTTGCACAAATCTGTCACAAGGTGATTAGAGTTCCACAACACGAGTGCGACGAAAGACTGCTACGGGCGAGACGCATCAATACAATGTGTTGGCTCGTGTCGATGCAAACCCCCACATGGGTATACGAGAACTTTCCAGGTTCGTAGGAATAAGTAAAACAAATGTGTTACGGATACTGCACCAACGGAAATTCCATCCATATCACGTAGATATTCATTAGGCATTACATGGAGGTGATTTTCAGCAGTATGTTCAGTTTTGTAAGTTTGTTCTGATGTCTGTAAGGGATGACAGCAATTTTCTGAAGAACACACTATTTACCGATGAAGCTACCATCACAATCCATAGGTGCGTAAATTTACGAAATATGCAATACTGGGCGGCGAATAATCCCCGTTGGGTCCGGCTCGTGGAGCATCAACAACAGTGGAAAGTGAACCGGTGGTGTGGAATCGTTAGAAACTACGTCATAGGGCCATACTTCAATCAGGGGACAATGACCGGTTGTACATACGCCCATTTCCTCAGAGACCTTATCGGCACTTATGGAAGACATACCGCTAGACATGTCGTGATATGTGGTTTCAACATGATGGTTGTCCTGCGCATTTCCCTTTGGTGGCGAGGCAAGTGTTAAATTAAACGTTTCCAAACCGGTGGTTAGGACGTGGCGGTGTTGTAAGATGGCCAGCTCGTTCTCCCGACCTCACACCTCTCGATTTTTTCCTGTCGGGAACACTGAAAGATAGGGTGTACAACACAATTCCTAGGATGCTGGAAGACATTTATGAACGCATTGCGGCAGTTTTCAGAGTCATTATACCAGAAACATTTCAGGCCGCTCGCTACATGTGCGTTTACAGAGGTGTATTACTGTCGATGGTGAGCACATGCTGTGAAAAGACCTAATGTGAAATGTTTCAACCATACCTGTGCTCTTTTGTACTACGCATGTGGATGCAATTGCATTTCCCCTTAGGTTAGTTTGTTCTATTTTTGCTGTGCGTCTGTACGCACTCGTTACTCAGTACAGTTAATGACTAAGATACAAATCTCCTGAATTACGTTGATAACTGAATAAAATGTAATGTATTGATGACTTGCACTCGCATTGCCCGTTTTACCTCCGCCGTGGCGCTCTCTTTTGTCTAATATCGCATTCCGTGCCCATTGCCCCATTAAATTTTAGCGCTATGCTGTCATAAGGAAGCGGTCCCGCCAGGATGAGTCACTGCCCGTGTTTATTGCTTACAGCTGTGAGTACATGTCCACTGCCCCATGCTACCGGCCAACTTAACTTAATCATATGGCGTTTCTGTGATACTTTTCATTGCATGTGCTATATCACTTAATTCCTCTTTGCACGCACTTTCAGATACTGTTGAAATAAATGCATGTTTCCAGGGGGAAAATCATATGTGGTTTAACTATTTCAGTCCATACAAGTGTTACGAATAGTCACTTTGAGGCAAATTACTTGCCCCCATACGCAATTTCAATTAGCGAAAATCGCACTTCATGATCTGCAACCGTTCCGGAAATTTTGGAGGTGTCCACGTTAGGAAGACCATCTTGAATATTGTGTACCACTGCAGATACTTCATCAACATATATTTAAGTCACTGTGATGTAAATATTTTCACACTTAAATAATAAAGGGTGGAAATGAACTCTATCGTCAAACTTCGGCAGGCGATTCCTCGTCAAAAAATATGTAGAAAATATACACCTACATATACAACCAATAGCTCAGGTCTATTCAGGTGCAACCACTTCTGAAATTGTAATTGTTGCTACTTTAACCTAAAACATACATTCCTAGACAACATTTGACAAATAAACTATTGTAAATCGGTCGGGATACAGTAAATGCGCTGTGTAATCGATATACTTTATTTTGTAAACATTTGTGTGTACATTCTTACTTGCATAGTCAATGTAAACAAATGGTCACCACATTGACTTCAGAATGTGCACTCAAAATCCAAGTATACCTGAATGTCTGAATAATAGTTTTATTTATAGGAAAGATAATTTTGTATAAAGACATGAATAATGCCAATTAGTCAATGGAAACATTCACTTAACATAATAAAATATACACTAAAAACCAATTAATAACATGCTATAATACAAATCTGCGAAGAAAACTACAGTATTACTTTCGACAGAAACATTCAAGGTGGTCGTCTTTGCAGCAGGCACAAATAATCCCTTCTGGGCTCATCGACACCACCTGAAGTATCACACAGAGCCCGCATTTCAGATTGCGAATAGGCATCTCTGTAAAATACAGAAGTTACACCGTACAAGATCGACAATCACCAAAATATGTGGTACAATGTTGGAAGGCCTGCACCTTGGAAACTATCGACTTTACGAGATATGCTCACGGGGATATTTGTGTTGTTTTTGGGATGTACTATCCACTACTCCATTACTTACGTACACTGAAGAGCCAAAAACACAGGTACACCTGCCTAATATCGTGTAGGGCCCCCGCGAGCACGCAGAAGTACCGCAAGACGACATGGCATGAACTCCTCTGTCTGAAAGTATGCAGGAGGCATTTCACACCATGAATCCTGCAGGGCAGTCCACAATCCATAGGAGTGCGAGGCGGTGGAGATCTCTTCTGAACAGCACGTTGCAAGGTATCCCAAATATGCTCAATAATATTCATGTCTGGTGATTTAGGTGGCCAATGGAAGTGTCTAAAACCAGAAGGGTGTTCGTGGGGCCACTCGGTAGCAACTCTCGACGTGTGGGGTGTCGCATTGTCCTGCTGGAATTGTCCACATCCGTCCGAATGCACAATGGATATGAATGGGTGCAGGTGATCGGGCAGGATGCTTACGTGTCTGTCACCTGTCAGAGTCGTATCTAAACGTATCAGGGGTCCCATTTCACGCAAACTGCACACGCCCCATACCATGACAGAGCCTCCACCAGCTTGAACAGTTCCCTGTTGACATGTAGGGTCCATGTAGGGTACACGTCCATCCGCCCGATACAATTGGAAACGAGACTCGTCAGACCAGGCAACGTATTTCCAGTCAACAACTGTCCAATGGCGGTGTTGGCGGGCCCAGGTGAGGCGCAAAGCTTTGTTTCGTGCAGTCAACAACGGTACACGAGTGGGCCTTCGGCTCCGAAGGCCCATATCAATGATGGTCCGTTGAATAGTTCGCACGCTGGCACTTGTTAATGCCACAGCATTGAAATCTGCACCAATTTGAGAAAGGGATGCACGTCTGTCAAGTTTAATGATTCTCGTCAGTCGTCGTTTGTCCCGCTCGTTCACGATCTTTTTCCGGCCGCAGCGATGTCAAAGATTTGATGTTTTACCGGATTCCCGATATTCACGGTACACTCGTGAAATGGTCGTATGCGAAAATCCAAATTTTATCGCTACCTCGGAGATGCTATCTCCCATCTCTTGTGCGCCTACTATAACACCACGTTCAAACTCACTTAAATCTTGATAACCTGCCATTGTAGCGGCAGTAACCGATCTAGCAACTTTGCCAGACGCTTGTTGTCTTATATAGGCGCTGCCGACCGCATCGCGTTACTCTGATTGGTTCCATGACTCTGTTATTTGCATACGCACGCCTATACCTGTTTTTTTTTTTTTTTTTTTTTTTGCTCTCCAGTGTATTTAGTAACACAACACCCTTGCGAGTTTCAGCAATGTGACAAGAAAAGGGGGACGCTACTAACGCCTCATATTCTTACATTGAGCGGTGTAATTTGTGGTTGTAACAGAGTAGATTAGAGCCTGGACATTATGTAAAGAATAACAGAAAAAATCGTTCTGACGACCACTTTTCGACCATACCCCGTGAGATATTCAAAGCCATCACTACTGTTTACTTCTTAATCACACATGCTCGCACAGTAGCTTTCCCACCACTGTGTGACCTGCGACCATCCGTAACTAGGTATCCTTATCTACGGAATATTGTATCTGCCTAGTTTTGTGCTGTGTTAAAGAGTTCCCATAATATTAGTTACAACATGTCAGTTGCTATGCTAATAATCTCACTGTTGTTAACTGTAATTTGTTACATATATCTAAGCCTTTCCGTTTAAAAGAGTTTACTTGTGGAATAAGCTTCTGAGTAACATTTTTGTCACATGTCATTTTTACTGTCTTATATAGCCACAACATTCAAAACTAAGATATTTCGCTCACTCCATAGATTATATAACAAAACATAGTCCTTTTGACAAAATTGCAAATGTACCACTTAGTAAAAATATCACTCCACAATTTATTTTGTGCACAAAATATTTTTTTTTNTTGACAAAATTGCAAATGTACCACTTAGTAAAAATATCACTCCACAATTTATTTTGTGCACAAAATATTTTTTTTTTCTGCCAAGCATTTTTTCTTTACTTTATTCGTGTGTTCCTGGAACATATGATTTTTCAATTAAAATATATATAATTTAGTTTAATGCCATATGAAATAAGTTTTCTCAAAATTATTTTGACGTGACAACGTCTTAAATTAGGTTGCGGCTGGGAGTCACTTATGAAAAAGTGTAACGCTCGGTAACGTTACGATGAGTCACCGANCTTTCCGTTTAAAAGAGTTTACTTGTGGAATAAGCTTCTGAGTAACATTTTTGTCACATGTCATTTTTACTGTCTTATATAGCCACAACATTCAAAACTAAGATATTTCGCTCACTCCATAGATTATATAACAAAACATAGTCCTTTTGACAAAATTGCAAATGTACCACTTAGTAAAAATATCACTCCACAATTTATTTTGTGCACAAAATATTTTTTTTTCTGCCAAGCATTTTTTCTTTACTTTATTCGTGTGTTCCTGGAACATATGATTTTTCAATTAAAATATATATAATTTAGTTTAATGCCATATGAAATAAGTTTTCTCAAAATTATTTTTAAAGTTTATTTTTTTTTTAAGAGGAATGTCTTGACTGGTTGCTTACAGTCAACATTTGTGTCACTAAATTCAATATTATGTAAATTACTTCCAGCATTTGGGGTAAAAAAAATTTCCCATTTGTTAATAAAATTATAAGCGTACTTTTTAACACCAAACTATTGTTTTATTGTAACTGTAATGCGCACATGCTCGCACAGATACTTAGAACATTTGAACTAATTTACTTGCACAATGCTGCACTTACGAAAGGAGTCAATCTTTTCTGATCATATAGTACGACGAATTTCGCGCTATGTTCTCAGGTTACCTGCTCCTCCTTCCTAGCCACTCCAAGAGATATTTACCGATAGCACGACTGTTTGTAACCGTCGTCCAGACTCGAAGATATATGGCGTGCGCGGTATACAGGTCACCCACTCAGATTGTTATTACTAAATCATCCACTTTGCTTTTTCTATTGACGTTTCTTTATCAGGCATTCGTAGACCTACGCACGCTGGTCACCTCTGCCGCTCTACAATCAGCCTCTCTAACCTAACACTGATCTTACACAAGAGTCTAGTTGGATGACCTGCAACTGCTTTACATATTGTTAAATGCGGTCGCTATGCGTCCCTCCCTTGCTTCATCCACGGGCATGCGAGGCGCTGTGTTTCACTTGCGCGGATAATTACAAAGGGCGCTGCCACGCTACTTGAAAGCGTGTCGTTGCCGCGATAAACCTATAGGGACTCGTGCCGCCTCCTGTCCTTGGGGAGAGTGAATTACTTAGATTATTGTTGCAAGAATGTTCTTGTCATCGCCTTCGCCCTCCCTCAGCGCGACTCGGGGTAAGGATAACCTTCTGGATCGTACCAGCGGGTCTATACATACGCGCTGCGGTCCTCCAAGTTGACAGTCTGAAGTCTGGAACTTTGTACAGCCTGAAGTGCCAGGTGTGAGAAGACACCGAAGCGACGAGTGACCAGCGATAGTGAAGTCTGCTGACTGTGAGCATCGGTAAAGTGGAAAGGAAGGCCGATGGGCGTGACTAATGCGTGAGTGACGGACATTTGGAATGATGGCTATAGGCAGTTGGACTGAATGTGTGTATAGGCTGTTCACGGTAAAGTGAGCACTTTTTAGGTTCTAGTTACTTTTTCCTTTCAACCATATTTTATAATTTAACCACCTTTTTAAATAAATATCGTCGTGAAAGTAATAAACACAGTGTGTATATTCCACCTGACTCTGAATTTAATGTCTAAGCCTAAATAAAAATATATTTATCGGCTATTATTCCAAACGAGAGGGCTTTCAAAAGTGCTCACTTTACAGTGAATAGCCTAAAATTAATGTTTGAATTAAGTGACTAACCAACATTGCATGGACCTTAAAATAGAATTGAGATTGGCATTAAATATTACATTCACTGAGAATAACAAGTGTTAATAGAAGCGATAGGTAGTTTAATGTTGTAAATAATAGCTCTGCGTAATTTTATAGCATTTATAAAAAAAATTTAAAAATTAAATTTAGTTATTTTATTTTTATTTAGACCTCCATCCGTCACGAACTCGGATACGCCCCTGGCGACTTGTAAGAAATCTCCAAGCGTTGCTCCGCGCAAATGCTTCTACGGCTTAAGCAAAAAACGTATTACAGGAGGTCCAAGAACGACACTTAACAGCAGCTATCTACCATAGTAACGTGGTGGGAGGCAGACGACAAACATGTGGTTTTTGCCTCCTTGATAAATCTTCATTTTTAAAGCGTGTTGCCTGTTCATCAGCATTAATGTAACTCGGTCTCCTGCTGCACGCTATGAGAGATTAAAAAGTTGCTTGAACCAATGACTAATAATGAACCAATGACTAATAATATACCCTTGCATCCAGTCGAATGGATGACCGGTCACAAAGTTCCATAAGATGCTCCGTCCAGCTGCTCTACCTTCCTTTGCCTGTTAATAAGACAAGAGACTGTCTTAAGTTTCCTCCTGCAGAAATTCATATAGGCCTAACATACGTCAACAGTAACTTCCCTTCAGTTAAACAGTGATGTACGCAACATGTCACCTATTTTTTAGTTATAATAAAGTATACTTTCTGCCTAAATAGAGATATTTCCTAGGAAATCAATCTTGTCTTTGTTAATGCAATTAAAATAATTGAATTGCCGTATATATTACTACTAGGCAAAACTATTTCAGTGTGCACTTTATTATTCAAATTATCACACTCAAAATGTAAAATGGCCTCCTTTTTAAACAATGAAAACTGTTTTCTTGTGGCTAACGTGTGACGCAGACGTACATGTTTTGGTTTAGCCGTCTTCACTTCAGCGTGGGAACGTGTTGGCCGGTCGCCGTGGATTGCAGATAAACGTCAAAACGTGCAAAGGATATATTCGTTTTTAAAAACTTTTTTTTTGCAAAATTTATTGCTATTTTTAAACTAATTTCCCCTCAATTTTCACCGTCGTCGTTTCAGAAGTTTGTTTGAGAATCGGAGGTGTTTCAAAACGCCAGTTTAGTACACCATTAGGAAATAAATTTATAGTTTGTAACTATTTCATTCAAGAATTTTCTCTCAAGAATCACTACTGTTCTGCACTTTTATTTAGATCCATGTCGTTACACTTAATTAATATCAATTTCTACAACATACATGTCAAAAAGTCAATAATTTAGCCCAGTGACGTAACAACTAAGAAAACTATAAAAAAGGGGGGGGAGGCGGTAGTGTATACATTAACCGACCTTAAACTTAGTAAAGGACGCCAGAATAAGAATAAGTGAGCAAACAAACTGTTTTTGTTCACGAGATGCGTTATTATTTTGATACAATTTCTTTGTTACATTACTTTCTCTATATTTTATGCAGCGTGTAATTTAGATTTAGATTGCACGAAAATTACATTTATAAGAGAAGAAAAATGTTTTAAGAGGCCTTTAAGCGCCCCCTTCAAAGTAGGAGAAGTTCTTGATTTAGGCACATTTGAACGTATTTTATTTACATAAGGAAATTTAGTTATGTTTTTCTTGTATCGTAACGGTTCGAAATAAGCCCTAAAAAGCTACGGATAGATAAAACCTATATCGTATAAATTTGCGCGATATGGACGTATTATTCCGCGTATATTTTAATCTTACATATAAAGTTAAAATTTTATGGTGTTTCTCAGATATTTTAGTTGATTACCATTCCTGCCTGCAGTTAAAAAACATACCATGTAAACCACACTATAAGTTCTTGTGAAACGAAACAGCAATCTCTCGTTGGTCGTACAGGTACCGCCTCTAAATTGTGCAATAATGTGTTAAGTATTATGTCAATGCAATTACCATTAGAAAACAATAGATTTACTTAATGCTGGTGTCGCTGATTGCTGAGTGTTTCGCGGATCTTAATGCGTTCTGACACTTCGAACATTTGCATGTGTTTATTAAACCTACCTGGGCAAGTTACAATTCTGTGATAAATATGTTTTTCTACGGCAGGAATAAATATACTGTAAGGTGCTTCGTGGCCGCTGTGTTACGTTGTGTGTGTGAGCGCGCGCGTGTGCGAGAGAGAGAGAGGAGAGGAGAGAGAGAGGAGAGGAGAGAGAGAGAGGAGAGAGAGGAGAGGAGAGGAGAGGAGAGGAGAGAGTGGAGAGGAGAGAGAGGAGAGGATATATATATTACAAATATCGGCCGATCGGCCGTGTGGAATGTATACATTTTAACCGTGAACTGTTCTTAATACCAAATTAATTGTTTGAAAGTCACGTTTATTTATCACATCGTTGTAATCTTGCCCTAGGTGTTTGAAATACAATTGTGCAACGTGCGTACTTTTCTGTGATTTGAATGTTTGCCACAACCCCCACAAAATACTAAGCCCAGCCAGATAAATTTAAATAAATAATGAAATAATTCTAGAAAACAATCAGTACCAATGCATACAAATACGAGCACAATAACAGTTACGGTAGGTCTATTTGTGTGCATGTTCACCACTATGTTTTAGGTTTGTCGTTGCTACATACAATAAATAAGCGACACGAGTTGATTGTTTGAATTTACTGTTGGACTGTCTTTTCGTTGGACTGATTGTCCCTTCGTTTTAATTTTTATTCCAACCGAGACCATACTTTTAACGAAATAACCAAACACATTAATAACAAGAGGTTAAAAACTACAGTTCTTTACACCCCCTGTTATAACAGGGTTAAACACAGTCGCTGTAAAATACTAAAGTGTATTATATGTAATGTGCTATGTCGTGTATAACAAATATGTTAACAATGTCAAATAATAACCGCAAGAACTATCGTCAACATAGACATTGTTAAAAAGTCATAAAGCTGGCCAAGATATGGTTATATGCCTAAATTGTGGATATTCTTATCGAAAAGGTTTTTTAAATATGACAATTCTTTGAACAGTTGAAAACAGTAAACAAGCATGTGACGGTTAAAACGTAGTCACACGACAGTGTTTAAGTTTACATGTAGCGGAAGGATACGTAATCGGTAACTAAAAATACAACTTTAGCAGGGCTTCAGAAAAGAATGAAGTAACCGTGAATGGTCTATACACTAAAAATCTTAAGAGAAATGTTTATCCTGGAGCACTATAAACAGCTCAAAATATTTAACATTTGAATCATATGCCCCAGCCCTTGCAGTAATTGACTCCAGTTATCTGATGCTTAAAAGCATGGCGAATTGGCGTTTAATAAAAAGCCTCTCTCAATAATTCTCATAATTTGCTTTTCTTCGTGAAAGTGGTGGGCGAAATAAATTTCAACTGAAAACTGGAATGGTAATCAACACCACAAAATCTTACCTTTACAAGTAGCAAGTGGTCGACGATCTCCTTTTCACCATACAAGGTATAAATTACCACTTTTTTTTTTTTGACGTGACAACGTCTTAAATTAGGTTGCGGCTGGGAGTCACTTATGAAAAAGTGTAACGCTCGGTAACGTTACGATGAGTCACCGAGGAGGGGTAATCAAGGGAGGGAAATGAGGGGAGGAAACAGGAGGGGAGCCGAGCCGGCCAAGGAGAAAGCCACCTTGCATGGAAGCAATTCCAAAGACGAACGACGCGGTGGAGCCGGTCTGCCGCGCGCGCAGCACTACGTTGTCACGTAAAATCTTCGCCCGTAAAACCGACTTTACAGGCAACCATTTTTTTTCTATTTTCACAGAAAATTTTGTCATTGTTGATGACGACGACGACGACGATGATGATTATGATGATGATGATGATGATCCTCCTCAAGACGGCACGTAGAACATTAATGTACATTTCAGTCGATGAAAAAATCATAACTCAATTTCTGGCAGCTTCAATAGCTCTTTCCATTGCCACTAGGGAGTACCGTATTTAGTTTGTAATTTCACTGTCAGAAAAAAAGCGTAAATTCTAATTTTACATTTTTGGTATACATAGGTTTAAAAAACCTGACATAGCTTAATTTTACACAAATGTCTCTAAGAATCTACGATAACATGTTTCTGTTCAAAATACACTAATTTATAGATAGATGGGCAACAACATAGGTGTTGAATTGCATATGCTATCAACTGTGTGTACAAATACTGCAAAAAAAATGCTTTTTTAAACACATAAGGTCTGTGTATTAACACAAACATGACAAGACATTGTAATAGTACCGTTTCCAAAGTGGAGTTATACAACGACCATACATGTGTAAATTTACAACAAATTATGTAAGATTACAAAAAGAAAAATGTCAATTTGCACATGAATATGTTAAGAATCAGAATTCGAACAATTAATATTTTCCGGCATGGGATGGCCTTCGCATTGCATGTTAAGTGTGCGAAGTTCTTTAAGACCTCATTGTTCTCGCTGGGTAGATAGAGCCTGGCTGTGTTGAAATGTCTTGGCGCTGCATTGAGATAGGTCCTAATAATTTAAATAAAGACTGAAGGTCTTTGTGAAGTGGTGTTCTAATAATACACCATTCTGCCTTTTTAAATTTCATTAGAAAGACACTTGTGTAATCATTAACTACAGCACTTAAAAGAGTGTGCGTATAACGTGTCTCGGTATAATAAAAATTAATCTAATCCACAAAAACAGACAATAACGGTACGTTTTATTTGTGTAAATGACAGTGGGGAAAAATCGCCAGTTCTATAGGTAACGATGAATTTTCAGATCACGGACAAAATAAGTCACAAAACAAGATGTTATCAATATTACAATCTGGCTTACTTTCCTCTGCATTTATGCCAGTAAACTTGATGAAATATGCGATACTTCTTACGACTCAAATAAAACGAACATGTGCGTTAAAATAAAACGTTTACATATAAGTAATTTTGAAAAAAAAAAAAAAAAAGTGTCCGATTCACTTAAAACACGTATGGCCTACTGCAGTAATTCTTGATTGCCAAATTAGATTGGAATAAGTTGTTTTCCTAGATGACATGAAAGTAGAGCGCCTACAAAATGGTGGACAAAAGAGGCTCTGTGTAGGCACATTTGTTGGTTGTAATATCGGCTACTGCCAACACACAAAGTTTGGTTGAACTTGGTTATATGGTTTCGTACATATAGCATAGTAATTAAAAAATGTTTATATGGTCGACATATTAAAAATTAAGTATATGACCCACACAAAACATATCAATTTACGTGGTGTGCCGTAGCATTGCTTGTTTGCCAAATTTGGTAGGAGCCTGTTGATTGTTTCCCGAGATATGACACAAAAACTATATACTCTTATGTTCATGTAGTGCTATCTTGCAAAACGGTGGACAAAATAAGCTATGTGTTAGCATATTTTATGTTTGTAGTTGATACTTTCAGCGTAAGAAGTTTGGTCGAAATTGATTGAACGGTCGAACGGTAGCGCGCGCGCACACGCACACGCGCACGCACACACACACACAACAAAATATTCTTATGGTCGCCATATTGAAAATAAGTGTTTTAACAATTTAAATCGTATATGGTAATATAGCCTGCCATATTATTAGTTACCTCCGAAATTTCGCGGGAATGTATCGAGTTGTTTCCGACATAAGATTTAAAAGCTTAATTTTTCCATGTAGTGCTACCTTGCCAAATGGCGGTCTAATAATAATAATATAAGAAGTCTTGCCGTGATGGCTATTTGACATATTTCTACAAAATTTTACTGCAATCTCATCAGTTATTAAAAAGTTAGAGAAAGAGGGGAGGATAGAGATACACCCCACAGACGTTCGCATGATTGCATAAGCCTGTATTTCCGAGGAAAGCAAGCTAAACATTCGATTTAAACTTAACATTATCTTGCATAGTGATATTAAACGAAACTCAAGTTACAATACATCACATCCCCGGCCGGGTTACAGGATTTTCGCATGTCGGAATCGTGCTGGACGATGCCGTTGGTCGGCGTGTTTTCTCGGGGATCTCCCGTTTCCCCGCCCTTTCATTCCGGCGCCGCTCCATACTCACCTCAATCACCCTCATCGGCTCTCAAGATCTCGATGTTAAGAGCCGTCCAAATCTCTACACTCTTTACCATTCACAATATACCATAATGTTATGTGGACGCCTGAGAGGCGTATCCGAGTTCGTGAGGGATGGAGGTCTTAATAAAAAATAAAATAATTAAATTCAAAAATTACATTTATTCTTAATGCTACAAACAGTCAAACATCTGTTATTTACCAGTCTGAGTGTCCTATTAACTCTTATTATTCTTATTGAGCGCAATATTTAATTACTATTTCCATTCAATTAGTCTTTATCACAGTCTTTACGCTGATAATGTACCTTAAACGGATCCAATTATTTTCACACGTTTAGTTAAAACTGTCTATTTCCATCGTCCAGAATGTCGTTTCACTCAGGCATCCAGTCAACAGTCCCAATCTTCGCTGCACACAGGCTAGCCGACGCGCACTTGCAAGATAGCTGCAGTTGTCCCTCGCCGCTCCGGAATCGCCCAACTGTCGCTTAAGGTCGCACGAAACGTCAAAATCTCAGCTCTGAATAACTCACTCTCAGAGGGCCACAGGTTGTATTTATATTTGAGGAAGGTGCAATCTAGAACGTTCTCTGCAATCCAAGTTGTTCTGGGAAAGGTAATGGTGATGGCATATCATTGTATTCGTTGGCCAATTGCAGGGGTTTTGTCGGCTTACTGCAGAAATGTGTAGTTTCTTCCCGGCTGCCCTACCATGGAAATTGGCATTATGTAATACATTTCGTACAGTTTGAGGACTTACAGAGTATGTAGACGTTGATGCGCTATCTTCAGCCAAAGACGATGTACTTCGGAAAGGTTATTTACGTGCTTAGGTGACAAGGTTCCGTCGTTTGCTGTACAAACGCTTTTGGGCGTCAGGATCATCGTTCATTTTCTGTTGTCACTGTTTCTTTGTACTTCTTTAGTATGGAACTAACAGTTCCAAAACAAACTGAAAGGGTTTTCGTAATTTCACGATAACTCCTGCATTTCTTATACAGAGAAATAACTTCTTCGCATTCCGTCACAGACAGTTCCAGTTTCTTTCGCCCCATTCTGACTGAGCATTCATTACCTCTCACAACCACAACAGTCTGGCAACTGATGTGCAGGAAACCCGCCTTTGTACGTACAAATGCTGGAGGTGGATAACATGGGCGTTACGAGTTACGCTGTATGAATACTGTTTTGACTATCACAGTTACATCTTTCCCAATGAGTGCTCGTCCTTCTGACGTTGGTGTGCTTTTAACTAGTACAACGGGGCATACTATTCCACCCCTCTTTCTGCACAGGGCTTATGACTTTACATTGCCTCATATATACACGCTAGGACTAAACATGTAACTGTATAAATACTTTTGTGAGTCACTGTAAGAAAGTTTGCTCCAGATGCTCATCAACTACCTGGCATCCATTGGAATCAACACAGAGGCGCCACAACTGCACGCCAAGGAACGCATTAGTACTTCTCAAAATCGACACGCAGGGTCTTCGATCAACATATTTTGTGTGCATCGGATGTTCCTGCAGTTTTTACATAATAGTACTACAAGGTCCGCGAGGTGGGAGATTTTTTCACGTCATTCACAAAACAGAAGCCAAATCCTATGTATATTGCAGAACTACCAAAACACATGTCAAAAGTGTTTTAAAAATATTACGTCAAACAATTACTAACATTTTTCAACCGGCGAATGGATTTTCCCTGGCTTACCCATGAAGGCGACCACTTTACGTCAGAATTAGATGAGTGATTATGGTGGCTCTTAACACCGAGAGCCGGGCCAGAATTTTTAATAACATTGAAATTATCTTAAGAGATCTAGCAGAGTAAAAAAAGCGGTACGTTAACATAGAGGTGCTAATGGGTTGCTGATAAAAGTGGAAATGAAGTAACGGTATGAATTTCGTGGGAAAAAATCACTAACTGACCGGAAAAAATGTGGATAAAGTAACCGATTGTCCGCAACCACTGAACTGACCTACATATTCCATGAAAGATTGCTTGACACGCTACTAAGAAAATCTGGGTAAGTACACACTTTTAGGTTGAAAACTGACATAGAAAATGTGCTTTCCGTGTGAATTCTGTTACAGCGACATCCAGTTCCGTCTCCACAAACATTTCACATTCTCCGTATGGATCAATGACCAAAAAAGCACACACGGAAAGCTGAAGGTCTGTTGTGTTTTCAACTTCAGAGTGGTGTTGTACTTCCACCAAGCTCTTTATTTTAAGTCTTTAACGAGATAACTGAAGCCGGTTTAACTCGCTAAACATAAGACGAGTTACATGAATAAATCATCGGGCGTTCAATCGAAACAAAATTAACACGAAAACGGTTCGTGGAAGGGAAGGCCCGCCTTTAAGTCATGGGTCTATGCAGACTTTGCTGGCGTCGCTTCCTGAGCTACGATTTTATACCGTGAGCACGTACTCAACTCTGAAACGATGTCGCCGATGATCGTGCAGTGGGTAATAGTGTAGGCCCTGTATAATGGTGCGTTGAAAAGTGGGGAAACTCCCCTGACGTCTACGTAGAGCGGAACAGTTCGCCAAAGTTCGGAGAAAAGCTGAAATAAAGCCCTCGCCGAATCCAGGACGAAAGGGAAAAAAGTGAGAAAGAATGTTGTCACAGAAGTTCTTCCGTCGATGGTTTTCTAAGGCGCAGATTCACCCCTTGTCGAGGGGAGTAGAGCGCAAGTTTCGGTTACTTATATTTTTCACTTATTTGTCAAACATCGGGTATTGTTTTATCGAGGGTCAGTAGTCATCGAGTCGAGGGTCAATGGTGGTCAACTGGCAGTTATCTTACAATCATGAATTCCTTACTTCACCAAATTATTAAATATCACAAAGCCTTAAGATTAACTTCCAGAAAATATAATTACTTTCTTAAATGTAGATCTGTATGAGCCGATTATTAAAATATGCAACCATTGTGGTCCCACGGTTGGCATACTAACTAGCATCTAACGTTCGTGAAGATGATTCGATGCCATGCGGGACCGAAAACGGATTTTTTACCATGTGTAAAACGCTGCGGACGTTGCAGATTGCCGGCGAATTCTCGCGGGGTGCTCTCGTTTCTCCTACCGGTACATGTCTCGTCGCTTTATAGTGGACGTCTCCCACATAATCCCACCAAGGGATGACGGCTACTCCCCGGGATGGCTGACAAGACAGCCATCGTTTCGAGGAGGAATCGTATCGCAAATTGTTCTCCTTGCATCACTAGTATTCTGTAAAAAATATTCCGTAAAAAAAATTCAATCATTAACATACAATTGTAGTGACAAGGTAAATATTTACAGACGTTAGCTGTTATTAAAACCACGCCCAGCTAAAAACTAAATTTTGGAAATGTATCCTATCATTAACATATATTTATTTATACACTATAAACTTGTGACCCCTCGGAGACTGAACCAACATCGTGTACGACAAGAACTCCACCACATGAGACCACACTCGCTTGAGGTTTGAGGTAGTGAATATGTACATTCTCAACTGGGATGCTGTATTTTTAATTTAATTTTTATTGGTAGAATAGATATGAGCTTTTCGTATCTCCTCATCCTCTACCACATGAATAAGGAAAGCTAATGTAAATAATAGATAAAATACTACGAATGTGGAATGAGTATTACTTCTACGTTATAGTTGACATATCCTAAGCATTCAGAGGAAAAAAAATATTTATAATGTTTTGGTTTAGGAGCCTTACTAATTAGTTTAAGTTTGTTAGTGATTTAGAAGGATATTCCTTTGAATTCCGGGGATGGTATTCTGTTGTATGTTGGTCTTAAACAATTTTAATGGTTGTATGTTTTCGCATGTTTTTCTTTTATATGTGTTTTCCTGGAAGGATACATGTTGCATTAGTGTTTTTTAGTGTGCACTCTCACGAGAATTTCCTGTGATATAGGAGATATAGGAATGGTTGTGTATATTAACAGAAAATATTCTCTTCCACTCGCATCGGTTTTGTTTAGATGAGTGTTATCGCGAGTGATAAACGATTGAAAATTTACACGATTGATCTAGTAATATGTTGTGTTTTGGTAGGAGTCGAGTGGTTTGATCGCTGCTCCACAAAATGTCGGGCACAATGTTCCTGTGTGGTGTTAAGAGCTAGGGATTGCCGGAGCGATAAGTTAGATTGTTCGTTTCTTAACTAGCAATGGCAAGTATATGTAATTGTGGTGATATCTCACATATCATCCTTCGTATGTAAGAGTTATTTTTGGAAACTGCTCACATTATTTTTTAAAAATTAAAATTAATTATTATAACTTATTATGACTACGAGTTCTATAAGTAGTGGTTTATTCATGTGTGTATGATTGGGTGAAGCAACATGCGTTTCCCGTTTGTTTTAAATCTTCTTTAGTTGTATATACATATGAGTTATGTCCATATATCGCAGGGTCTCGATAGCGAGAACATTAGAGACTCAGAAAGTTGTTCAGACACACAGATACGGGGAGGAATCGGGTAAGGTATGTAGTATGGAACCATCCCAGTATTCACTCTGAGTGATTTCGGGAAACCACTGAGGAAAAAATAAATCTGAATGTTCTGTTTGGAATTCTTACCCACGTCCTCCCGAATACGAGTTCAAATACAGTATTTGCCACTGCACCACCTCGCATGGTAGGCGAGTAAGACAAACATTGTTTATTTTTTGTAAGTAAATTGGTCATGGAAAACTTTTTTTGAAGACTTTTGCACAAACAATTTTTTTTCCACCGTACATGATGCATCTTACAAAAAAACTTTAATTTCCCAGGGGATGATTTTCATATATGTCATTTTGTCGCCATGTTAATGACTTTACGAAAAGTATAAAAGGTCGATGTGTATAGCTATTTACTTCATTCCGTTCGTGGGCGCTTACATGTAATAATGGTATCAGTAATTTTTAGGTAATTTTTTTTTTACGTGAAAAGCATATAGCCTACTCGTGTTTTATATGCGAAACATTAACAGTGCGGTAGTAGGTACACCATCTCAGTTTGTTGTGTCAGAGCTAATGATGTCGGATATGCGTTCTTAAGAAGAAACTTCACAACAAACATTGGATTCAAAACAAAAGTGTTGTGTTAAGGAGTATCTCGATGTGAGTAAGTTAAGTCGCCATGTACGGTTTTTTCGCAGTAAACGTACTCGCCATCTACATCGTTGTTTGAAACGTCAAGTGTTAATTTGATAGTAGTGGTGAACTGTGTCTGCATGGCGTGAGATGTTGCGGGTTTAATCCTGCAACGGGTAGACCATCGCATGGATTTCAGTACCAGCTCTGTTATAAAATATTTAAGAATAGTCGTAGCATGCGTTGTCATGAAATGAGCAGTTGTTTAAAGAACCCTGAGTGTATTAGATATTGCTGCGCAAAGTGTTGTTGTACCTTTACGAGAAATTCTGCATTAGAAAAGCATCCAGCGGTATGTAGCGGTAGTGCTCGAGCGGGAATAAAGCCTGTGTGCCGTTTCTGTGGTCAAACATTTACCGCATTTCGTTATGTGCGGCAACATGAAATAAGGGTATATTCCGAGATTCGTAAAACGAAACTATACCGTTGTACACTAGGTCTTCGTTTGTTTAAGAATGACAATGCACTAAGGAAACATGTGATTTGCAATTTTTCCTAAACAGCAACTACTAATTCGAATACGTCTCCAAATTCGTCGCCGCAAGCTACTTTGGAAAATAATAAAAAAAAAACCTCGACACCAGTGTGTATACTGCGGCAAGAAATTGAATTCAACTCGCAATTTGAGAAGACATAAAAAAATAAGTGTTTGGGAAAAACTGTTAGAAATAAAGATTGTTGCGATAAATGTCAGTGTATATGTACTGACCGTAATCAGCTTGATGACACGCGAACAAGGAGTTGCGGTGGAAATCTGGCCAGCTTCTGGACATCACTGTCGTTTTTGAGGAAGTTATTTACTTTACGTAGCAACATGTATCATCACATCAGGGGATGAACCCTGAGTGTGGTGTATAACGGTGTATGTTGTGTGGACTATTGTTTACAAGAAAGTCTGCATTAGTGGCCCATATGGCAAAATAAAACGCAATTTTTTGCAGAAATGTTGGTTTTTTTCACGAGTTCTGAACATACTCGTGGGAAATATGTATGGCATTTTGTACCTCTGTATTCTTGTATATTGTTTGATGTTTTAAGGATAATAAATATGATTGTGATGATTGTTTTTTTTATTTGGTATAGGGTATTGTTTGGTTGGTTTGAAGTGTGGTATGGTATATAAAGGAATTTTTTTTTATTAGTGTGTTGCTAGTTTTTATTGAATTGGTTACACAAGGTGTTTGTGGTTTTGCCGAATGGATATGCGGTCACTGTCCGCCCGGAGGGTTTTCCACTATGAGTTCTTGTGAGGGAACGATGTTTGGGAATGGAGTGAGCTGTTGCCAGTGAGGGGTTGAGGGCGTGGTCACTGAGCTTGGGGATAGAAAGCAATTTAAGCAATGACAGATTAATAAGTATTACTGTATGTAGCAAAATATGTACACGACTTGCGGAATGTGTGTGTTGTAGGATGTCATAATGCATACACAAATGTTTATATCTCTATACACCAACAAACGAAAATTGTTCAGTCACAGAATTTGTTTTCTGAATTGAATACCTGCTTGCGATATGCAAAAAACTAAAGTATGGAAACAACAAATATTTACTTTTAAAATAGAGCGCAGCATTTGGTTTTCATAACTTCTTAACTCAACAATATCGGGAAACCACGTTTTGTATTTGTTATGGTTCTGTGTGAAGCGATTATTTCATTTGGAGCAATACGAGGTTTTGAATTTATTTTAATGTTAATATGTGACAACTTAAAAAATTATTTTTGAAAGGGGTTTTTTTCCCCTGCTTTTATTGACATTCTACAATTACGCATGTGTAAGGAATTTTACTTGTAACGCTGTGTTATCTTTTACGAAGCTTCAACCATGATGGTCCTCCCCAAAGAAGGGATACACAATGCGATACTACCGAACATTGGTGCTCACACCCACATTCACACACACGTTTTAAATTAACATTGCAATTATTAATTTAAGTTTCGGGGACAGATTCCACATTAATGTAGGAGTGTGTCTCGCTGAAAGTTTCGTGTACGCTTCTCCGCGGTGTATTCCCTTCACTTACTCGCCAGCTTACAAGCGGTAAGCGATGTGTGCTAGTCGCGGAGATGGGTGCCGGAGGGATGCATCAAGCGCTGTGACTGCCTTCATCGCACATGTCGCACCTATTCATCAACGAGTCTGTCTCGGTGAGTTACGACCTCTGGGGAAGGAGTGTTGTCTCCCCTCCACGATCTCCGCGCGCCTATCGGTATTCAATGAAACTACGCTTACCCCTCATACTTCCTACACCTTTCACTCATTCATCACGGAGCGGCCCGTTGTTCGTTCGCTCATGTCTGCTGGGGACTGGGTCTCTGTGCTGCACAGCGCCCTAGCGGAAAAATGTCAACACACTCGCCCGACAGCAGGGAATCTCCGCTAGACACCCATGAGTTCCTCGGGATTTATTCTTGGTTAAAGTATTCCGACACTATATCAGTGTGGTTGTGGGGGTGTTATTTACACGATATACTTAGATTAAAGGTGTTCTTTAGAATTAGGATTAAAATCACATCTCTTTAATACAATGTTTGGCAATGACTACGTTACTTTTTAAAATATTTCCCTTATTTGACGTTAAAGATGGTGGGGGTTTAAGCAAAGGTTATTATTGTTTTATATTCAGTCTGCATCCAGGCTCCGAGCTGTTCGGTTGTGTTATTCCTCCCTATATGTCTGTGTATTTACTCTCGATACGCAATTACTTGAAATATTTTTTTGGGTCATAACTCTGTGATGGGGTTCAGAATGGTAATGGTTCTCATAGAGGTTGGATGTGTAATTACAAGTAGTTGCTCAAATGTAATTACCCTCTGTAATTATGCTTTAATTTCCTTCTACAGTGTGTGTATAACTTTATTACGATTTACTTACCCTCTACAGGAGTCTAACAAAGGACTAAATTGGTTCACACGTATTTACCCTCACCAGGATTTGAACCAAGGATTATGACACTATAAATGTATTTACGTTTGAATTACCCTCGATGGGGATCAAACTAAGGACTACCTCAGTATAAATGTAATTATGTTTTAACCTTGGCCGGACTCGAACCAAGGACTAACTCAATACAAACGTACTTACGCACTAATTACCCTCGGCGGTAATTGAAGCAATGTTTAGGTCAGTATTATTATATTTATGTTTTTCTTACCCTCGACGGGGTTCGAACCGAGGACTGGTCCAGTATAAATGTATTTTCGGTTTAATTATCCTTGACGGGAATCTAATCAGGCAGTAGACCATTATACATGTAATTATTCTTCACTTACCCATGGCGGGAATCGAAACCAACCAAGATGGCGGACATGTAACACAAACATATTAAAGATTCACAGCTCAGTTGCGTTTAAGCAGTGTTCGGGGTAGGCGTGTACTTAGTGTGTAATTACTCTCGGTACATAATTATTCTCGGTATATGTAATTACTCTCTGTACGTGTACTTACTCTCGGTATATGTACTGATACTCTCGGTACTCGTAATTAATTATTACGCTATTTCTCATTTCACAATTAACATCTGATTACCCTGTACGGGTCTCGAACCAAAGGCTGACCGACTCCTCAACCCCCTTGGTCCAACCCTACACCCCCTTTCCACGCCTCTAACCACTCGTCAACTAGACTTCTTCGAAAAATTTCAAAGTCCCACAAATGTCGCTTGGGTGCATTGTCCACCGAAAGGGTACCCCCACTAGCAACGGCAAATTACAGCACACCTCAGAAGGGTTGGGAGAACCCGTCAGCCAACCACAACACACCTCCCATGGCATTGAAAAAAAAGGGGGNCGGCAATTATTATGTCTCTCTGACCCCATTCCCAGGTTAATCAAATGGCACTTACGCCACTAATGACTCCGTAGCGTCCTGACACCTACTCGCTACCCCAACTGGTAATTATTTTAATAAAAAATTTATTCAAGCCATTTTTATGCTATGTAAATAGTCTTATGTTTTTGCTTTGCTCATACATCATTTGAGTGCAGAATCTTTTGTAGATTTTCGTCTTTTTGCTTAGGATTAAGCTTTTATTTATGTTTTTTCATGGCAAAATTCGGGTTAAAAATGTTAACAGCGCCATAGTCATAAAAGTTTACGACATAAATTTTTAATGTGAATTACAGTACATGTTTTAACTTTGAAAATTTCACTACTACGATTTGCATATATGTATACAGTGCTATTTGCATGTTATAGTTCACTTTACTTCATTTCAGATTTTCAGGAACACTTTGTTAATTTTAATTTTAATTTTTTTGCTTAGGGTCAAATTTTGAATTTTATTTTTTTTTACTGCATAATGTGTAATTTTTCCAAGACACACTATAAATATACCGTTGTGAATGTAAACATTATCATACATGATTAAACAAGCAAATCATGTAAAATGAAATATGCCTTCAGTATGTGCTGCGGGCGCGCGCGCATGTAGCGTGCCCTAACAACCAGCAAAAAAGAGGACAAAAGATTTGTTGGAGGGGGTGGGGGGGGTTCCTTGCGTCATACTATCTAGAGGGGTAGGCACCCCTGTAATACACGTTTTTAAAACAAACTATTTCACAGGTGCACAATCTGTTTCCACACGATAATAAACAACACTTCAGACTAGGGCGGAATAGAACTCTCAACAGATCGCGCTAATTGCAAACACTACTTTGAAGCTCCTCAGCAAGGCCGAAAACGAAATTTTCAGACTGCTATAACTTAAAATGTTCAATATGAATTCTCGCAAAACAAGTATATGACCCTGCATTGAACTTTGCTACAGACTTTTCACCAATAACATTAGAGGTTCATCGGTTAAAATGCCATAGGTACACGCAGCATGATGAGAACACTGCAAGTCAGTTCAAGACCTTGCGCGGAGCGGCGATGGCGCACTTAACTCGCGTGGCAGTGCCGCCCTTATCGCTCCCACGCTTCTCTGCCTCAAACATAGAAAACTCTGATATTTAAATAGTGTTTAGATTATCAAAAGTTAAACTGTATGCATAATTATACAAATATGTGGCAGGTTCACACTTTCCCAAATATATTAAAATCTGAAACTGTAGAAAAAGACCAATACGGCGGGTGAAAGCTCACTGTAACAAATAGTGCCTGACAACGGAGGCGGGTGATAGCTGCTAGTAACAAGTAGTGTCTGACAATGGAGTGTGACACCGCACTCAATATTCTAAGCTCTGCCTACCTGCAGCTGAAAATACTTCCCCAAAAGGTCAGCGAGTGCGTCTGCCTCAGTGCGTGCAATGTACAACAAAAATAGAACCACATAAGAAAAAATGCAATCGCATCCGCATACACAGTACAAAAGAGCACAGTTATGGTTGAAACGATTCACATTAAGTATTTTCACATCATGTGCTCGATGTATTTACCATCGACCAGCAATACAAGTCTGTAAACACACATGTAGCGAGCGACGAGCGGCCTGAAATGTTTCTGGTATAATGACTCTGAAAACTGCCACAATGCGTTCATAAATGTCTTCTAGCATCCTAGGAATTGTGTTGTACACCCTATCTTTCAGTGTTCCCGACAGGAAAAAATCGAGAGGTGTGAGGTCGGGAGAGCGAGCTGGCCATCTTACAACACTGCCACGTCCTAACCACCGGTTTGGAAACGTTTCATTTAATACTTGCCTCGCCACCAAAGCAAAATGGGCAGGACAACTAACATGCTGAAACCACATATCACGACGTATGTCGAGTGATATGTCTTTCAGAAGTGCCGGTAAGGTCTCTCTGAGGAAATGGGCGTACGTACAGCTGGTCATTGTTCCTTGAATGAAATATGACCCTATGACGTAGTCTTCAACGATTCCACACCACACGTTCACTGTCGCTGGTGCTCCACCTGGCGGACCCAACAAGGATTCTCCGTCGCCCAGTAGTGCCTATTTCATAAATTTACGCACCTATGGAGTGTGATGGTAGCTTCATCGGTAAATAGTATTCATCGGTAAATAGTATGTTCTTCAGAAAATTGCTGTCATCCCTTACAGACATCAGAACAAACCTACAAAACCGAACACACTGCTAGAAATCAACTTAATGTAATGCCTGATGAAGAGCCACGTGATATGGATGGAATTTCCGTTGACGCAGTGTCCGTAACACACTTATTTACGAACCAGGAAAGTTCTCGCTTACCCATGTGGGGATTTGCATCAACACGTGCCAACACACCGTATTGATGCGTCTCGCCCGTAGCAGTCTTTCGTCGCACTCGTGTTGTGGAATTCCAATCACCTTGTGACAAGAGACTTGTGCAAATTCTTCATATTGTTTGCCATTAGATTGGCGTCCGATTAGGATACCTTTCACGATACATTTGGACGGCTTGCTTGGCATTTCTGCCACACTCGCCGTAAATAAGTAGAGCGTCCATTTTTCCCTCATTCGTTCGTGAATTTCATTGCGTACGTACAGCCACATTGTGCAATCCTAACCTGCCAACTTTAGGAAATCATAATTAGGAAGATTTTGTAAACATAATAAATTATTAAATTTTTTAATAAAAATTACACTACACAATGCAGGCGTACCATACATTCTGCCGCTTAACATGAAAAAGGCCCATTACGCTTTATTACACTAATAACATAATATGTTAATATTTTATTACCTTTACACTTTCAGTGGAATGTAAGACGAAGCATCAGAGCACAGCAATTTTAAAGATGTAACTAGCGCCCGTAGCTTTCTCCAAGACATCTGTATTACGTTGTTTGCTTAATTGGTTAGATCTGCACTAAATAAATGAACTAAAACTATCTCCCTACTTAAGTTAGAGCACTATGGAGCCATAAAACTATTATATATTTTTGCTATGTTGTATTCTGCTGTTTATGTTAAAATGGAACACTGTGGTTTTAAAAAAGCAGCCGTGGCTTCCTTGGCTACCTTTAAGAATTCTGCACTAAAATTTTGTTCATAACATCAGCATAATTTCCTGCATTTCAACAAACGAAATTGATTCTATCTATAGTGTCATTAGACATGGAGGATCTGAACTGGGTCCTGTTTTTTTTTCACCAAACTGAAAACACGCTCGCATTCTGCATTGCTGTGTGGAATGGACAGGATAGACAACATTATTCTACATATTCTATTGTATTTTAAAATACCATCAAAACCACGAATCCTGGATAACNGGACAGGATAGACAACATTATTCTACATATTCTATTGTATTTTAAAATACCATCAAAACCACGAATCCTGGATAACGTGGCCCACCTAACATCATCACTATCTCCTTTAGCACTAAGGGCTGAAATGTCGTCTATCTGAAGAGTTGAGAATTGTTTTTCAGTTTCGTTCATAGCTGCATCCCNGGACAGGATAGACAACATTATTCTACATATTCTATTGTATTTTAAAATACCATCAAAACCACGAATCCTGGATAACTTGGCCCACCTAACATCATCACTATCTCCTTNTTGTATTTTAAAATACCATCAAAACCACGAATCCTGGATAACTTGGCCCACCTAACATCATCACTATCTCCTTTAGCACTAAGGGCTGAAATGTCGTCTATCTGAAGAGTTGAGAATTGTTTTTCAGTTTCGTCCATAGCTGCATCCCTAGTTTCACTTTCCTGTATAGACAAAATTAAGGGAAACAGATCCACAAAGTAGCGAACAGAAGAAAAGTTGGCATTGTCGAGATTATTCACTCTTGCCACAGCTGCATTTTTCAAGACTTCATTTTTATGGGGAATTTGTGAACAATGGAGTCGCGTGCTGAAACAAAATAAGTCCAGGCAGATGCAAAGAAAACTACTTTTTCCTTTTCTTCAAGTGTTTCCACAATGTTTGATGCTTTACTTCCTATTACTAATTCGGTGTCGTCTTTCTGATTCTGAATAGAGTGATAGTTAACTTCAAATAATGAGCAACTTTTCACAGCTTTTGCTTTCACAAAATTTGATAGCAATACTTTTAGAAAATCAAAGAACAGTTCTCTCAAAATATGAATGTGTGGAGATGCTGACTGAAGAATTACATTCAGTTTTTCAAATGTTGGGAATACACCTAGAAGAAATGCACAAAATGCTTTATTTAGGTCAGAAAAAAGGAACATAAATAGTTTTTCTTCCTGATTTACAAAAATACACTTATTCTTCAGAATAGGAGCATCACTGTTTGCCGATGTCAAAGCAATTCTCTTTTTTGCTGGCATCAGTAGCAGAATCCAAATTATTCCTTTTCTCATTTATGTTTTTCTGACATATCCCATCAGAGGTTGAACAGGATGATAATCGTAGTTTGGGAATTTTGTAAGAGGTGAGACTCGAAGATGAAGGTTTCTCATATACAAACTCTCCCTTAAAGGAACTAAGCAATGGTTCCCACTGTTCAAAAACCCTCAACAAACTTCTTCCAAGAGAAAACCATCTTGAACTGACATGCATGAGTATTTTATCATGGAGCTCTTGAAGTTTTTGTAACCTTTCTTTTCTCTTTAAACTTTTTTCCAAATAATACATTTTTTTTTACAAGAATGTCATTAACTTTTACTGGCAAAGAAGATACAGCCTTTTCTGCAGATAAATTTATCAGGTGACAAAAGGAAACAATCACAATAAGCCCAGGGTGTTTCTCTTTCAACACTGCTGCAACACCATTTTTATGACCAACCATTACAGCTGCATTATCTGCACAAAAAGTCACTCAGTGTTCAACAGGAATGTTATTGGATTCAATCTGTGCAAGCACTAAATTACCTATATTCCGTCCAGTAGAATCTCCTTCCAAGGCAGGGGTAGAAAGAACAGAGTTCACAATTTTCTCCTGTGCATCATCGTAAAACGTCACTACAATGGGATACAACTTTGAATTGGTGTCATTGCTTCCATCAGTTAAACAGAAAATTGTGCATTCTGCAAACATTGTACTACACTAGATTTTGCATCAGAAGCCATTTACTTTACAATTGCTGAGGTTTACTTCTTTGCAATTTCAGAGTCCGGGAAAATTTTTTTAGTAGCAAATCTGCATGATCTGCGGCAGTTAGGGGAATTGTGCTCTACCAAAAAGAAGAAGAAAACAAGCATTCTACTCGTGTAACGTCCGAATCGGCATTTTCAGGTTTTGCAAAGAACTTAGAAACTTTCTGATTTTCTTCCTGGCACTCTATGTTGGCGACATGCTTTGCGCTTTTAACGTGTACACTTATATCTGTTTTCCCACCATGTGCAATGTTTATGTCGCATCGGCATATACTACAAAAGCCAAACCTATCGCCCTTGTCTGATTTTATAATGCATGGAAACTCTACACCTTATGATTCCCGGAATGTCTGGTAGTAATACTGCTTTTTTCTACTCATCTTTAGTTTTAAACTTTGCAGAGTCGACAATATGTAACCTATAAAGACCTCACAAAAACATGGCCGGCAAGAGACATAATACACACCACATTTTAATCACAATCCATACGTAGTTACATACAGCTGTTATCGCTTACGGCATTAAAATCCTTTAACACGTGTTTAAACTAGACTTCGAATTGAAACAGTGCACGGTAAAATCAGTGTCCATACGTATTCGTATTCACAAACAAATCCGGTAGATATCAAAAACTCCACAGACGACAAAATGCAACTCGCAACAAACTATAGATATGAGAAAATCGATTGTCGGCTTCTCGCAACGTGATCTATTGGATGCAGGAAAAATCAGTATCGATTTATATCGTCACAACATTACGATTTCCATGTTTTAACGTAAAATAATCGCAAAAAAAATTTTGTTTACTGAATGAACTAACTAAAAATCGGAAGAATGTACATATTTCCGGAAAACAATATATGGCAGCTTTTTCCGGAAGACTTCAGGGAAAATCGGAAAGGTTGGCAGGTATGCAGTACTACTTATCATAACAGATTCCACAATAAAATTTTGTAAGAATTTGCTTTTTATTTATTTTTAGTATTACCAAGATAATCCTGACAAACAGTACCCAAAGAATTGTCTGTAAAAAAACAAACATTTTTTTGCAATGCACTACTTCACGGAATTTTCAGCCGACAGAAGTGAAGCTGGTCAGGCTTCGTGATGCTCGTTTCTCGGTGCATCAACCTTTCACTATTCTGAAGAAAGTAGTTGAAGTAGCCAGCGGCGTATTATTTTTCATTCGCTTGAAAAACGAAATTGTTGCCTTTTATACTAAACCTAATTATCAAACCCAGTAAAATTTTGGACGGTAAAAATTGTTCGCGGCCTGGCTTACAAAAAAAAAGTCGACAAAATAATTAATATTTATTTCACGCTTTACCCCTGGGCGGTACAGTGGCGATGGGGCTAGAGTTGTTCCTCACAGAGCGGCATTAATCACTCGCTGACATCGCATCGATTGGTATTTACGAGCTGGAGCCGGTAGTAAAACAGCCCAAGGGCAGAAGAGATGTACTAAGTGTGCCGGGATCAATACTTACCACCGGAACGTGGAGTAGCGTAAAGCTAACAGCCAGTAACACGCAAGCTCCACTACGGTGCATCCGTTACCACGCATCGGTCGTACAAGAGCTAGGCTCGAGTCTAGCCTCGGGGATCCGCGTAACTTCTGCACAGACTAGTTTCAGTACTGCCAGTTGTTAATCTGTTTTAAATTCGTCTGATAAAAACATTACTTTTATTTTTCTGGCAAATAAACAAAATTTCTAGATGCATATAACGGCGATCCTAGCAAATAAAACGTGTTCCATTCAATTTGGTTTTTTGAAGCAGTACGCAGGCCCTAAACACAGTTTGTACCGACTAACGGTAGGAGATCGCACGCTTATGGCACAAAAAAAAATCCAAGGCGACACGGTGGAACCTCCTGATCATAATGGACTGCAAACATTTCGCTCATCTCGTCAAAAATGAGTACGGGTTGTGTTCGAACCGTTAGCAGTTTCGCCTACTCGCGAGGCCTTAGCGATCATGGACACAAAGAACCCTTGTCAGTATGTAAACGAGTTAGTAAGATATTTTCTGACGTGTCTTGCATTACTAAAAAAGGTGACGTACGTTTGTTCATCTCCTGGGCAGCCTAGAGAAGGCTGGAGTACCTACAGACCAACTCAACCTGGTCTAATTTAAGCCGCCAAAATCTAAGCGGCTTTTATCAACAGAGCCAATTAAAATTCATCTATTGCTTACACTTATCACTAAACAAGCATTTGAAAATTTTTGTAAAAACAAGAATTTCAAAAATTTGGTAAAAACAAGCATTAAAAAAAGGTTGTAAAAACCAGCATTTCAAATTATTTTAAAAACAATTATTTCAAAAGTTTGGAAAAACAAGCATTTCAATTTTTTTTTTTAAACAAGCATTTCAAAAAATGTGTAAAAACAAGCACATTTTAACAATTTTGTAAAGCAAGATGAGAGCTGAAAAGTTCGAGGAATAGCAACAGGTAATCTGCCTATATTCCTCCCTTCCGCCAGATCTGGTCGCCGCTTTTTGACAGACAACCGGAGATAACATTTTTTATCACTAAATTATTTCTGTGGAGTAGAGACGGTGCACTTGGTCAGACAGAAGGGCACAGCTGAGCAATAATCATATTTTTGTATTTTGAATGGTGTTTATTAAAACACAACTCGCTCCACGGTCGTTAACACAAGTCACCTGGGTCAACACCTCGCCAGACAAGAGGTCACCTCCCCAGGGGTCGAATTCGTAATGGTAATATATGTGTCACTTCTGACCATCACTCGTGCGACTTTCGAATACAGAATTAGATACTGAAGGAAAGAATACATTGTGTTCGGGCTTCACCTACCACATCACCTCACAAGTTACAGAAACTTGATACAATTCAATTCCTCATTTCTGCTTTAATCCTCAAAAATCAAGTATAATTCATAGAGTTCCAAAATGCCAGTTTCTATTAAAATGTGAAAAGGGAATCGGGGGTGGTTTGACATCTGTTGTTTGTATCCTTGCTTCGCTGTCAAAGTGTTCGGGACGCGTTAAGTTTTTAAATAACGATAGTTTGTCCATAGCGAAATGAAATTTAAAGACTTTTGCATTATATCGCAGGTAAAGTTCTTCGTAAAATGTGAGATTTCTATATTGCTATAAATAATTTCGGTGTAGCTTTGGTCTCTACAAATAAGGACTAGTTCATGCGTATTCAGTGTCAGCTCAACATATGTAGAAAACATTTTTTCCTCTTCTCATAAACTAATGGAAAACATTCTCAAAAGTAATACATACCTCTGCATTAACTTATATCTCTAGTAAAAATTTAAATAAGGATTGTTTTAAATTATTTAAGCTCCTCTGGCTACTAGTCGGGAAAAACGCAGAGGGGGGGGGGGCCTCCTGGTTTCCCCTGTTACTGCGCTCCTGGCCCGGAGTAAGTCTATGACATAGAGAACAATAATAATGGTTACATTAACAACAAAATAATACATTTTGAAGGCATCGAAGCTAGCAAGGATCTTAACTGAATGTGCGCCGACCTCCATAAAATATATAGAATATCCCAAAATCGGAAATGCTGCATATTTAACACGGCGAAATTTGGAAACTAACTTCACTAGCACTACTTTGTAGGCTACGAGTTGTTTTGAAAACAAGGCGAGGAATTCACATTTTTTGCTTATTAACCCGAAATTTTTTTGTCGTTTCACAACACAACCGTTCATACCGGACGCAGTTTTAAAACGCGTTCCCTTAAGTTCGCTAATACAATGAGTTGCCCCTGTACTAAAGTGGAGTCTGCCTACATGACATACTTGGCTGTAACACCAGCAAAGTGTGGATGTGTGTGCCATCTTTATATTTAACATAGACCTAGCTTTAAGTTTATTTTGTACGCAAGAGGCGTGTTAAAAAAAAAATTAAAACTACATAATTAGGGGGGAGGGTGGAGTATGGTGAATGTAACGGTATCGGCATTTATCTTACATATGAATGAAAAATCCATTACCTCCCTACAAGCAAGTGAAGTATACTTTCACAGGGTTAAACACTCGCATTTGTACGGGAAAGGGAGGTTTGAGGGGAAGTGAAAGAGGGAAGATTTGGGCGGCTCTTAACATCGAGGTCTTGAAAGCCGATGAAGGCGAAACGAGGTGAGTATAGAGCAGCACCGGAATGCAAGAGCGGGGAGAATGGAAGATACCCAAGTAAACCCGCCGATCAGCGTCATCGTCCGGCACGATCCCCAAAAGCGAAATCCAGGAGCGACCCCGACGGGAATCGAACCTGGTTCGTCTTGGTGGGAGGCGAATAGTCTGACCACCACACCATCGCGGCCCCGGGGGTGTAAAGACTCAAACATTACAAAAATAGGTTCGTTAATAAAAAATTAGCTACTTTTATTATTTGTGTGCTATACACACAGTCGTTTATACACTCAAGCAGACGTCAAGTACACTGTTAAAAATGTTCGTATTTTCACGGAAATTTTTACGGAAATGTACAGTTAATATATCGAAACGTGAACGGTACTGACAAAAAAACGGAAATGAGCCTCGCGACCACGAAATATGGTAAGTCTCCGTATTTCCATAACTTCCCGTTTCGAGAACGAGCAACACTGAGTCTACACGAAGCGTTCAACCCAACTGTAATCAAACACCGCATTTGCTGTAACCAGAAATATTATAGTTTCTGCTGCTACTTAGAACTATCCCTTTACTATAAAATAAAACACAATGCGCCTGAAACAGCAACACTTCTAACTCACAAGTTCGTGTCACATTTCTAGATATAACATTTTATACACAAATCTGTTAGGCCTTCACAAAGGTTTTGGGTGAGTAGTAAAAACCATAGGCTCCAAAACTTTTATTTGTGTTGAAATATCGCTCCAAAATAAAATAGTATAACATTTTTTTAATTTTTTATATTTATGCACATTTGCATAACGAAAAATGATAATTTTTTGTAACCTCTTTTTATAAACAAGTACAGAAAAACTAACTTGCACATTTATGGATAGTTTCCGTGAATTCTCAGAAAGTTCTGTAAAATTTACGGAGAGTCCGTTCGTAAAAAAAAGCCTCGCATCCCTAATTTTAAGGAGATATCTGGATAATTTTTTACCAGTACTTGTTCGTAGTTTCACCTAATTATTTTCTGGCAGCATATTTGCTGACTGCTTCCTACTATAGAGGCAGGCCACGAATGATAGTGCATTTTGTTAATTTATTATTGCGGGTTAGTTGCAGCAGCAAAGAGCATTTGAAAACCAGCTTGTTTCCAAATTAATCATGCGACATTTTCGTCCAAATACCCATTATATTTTCTCTCAGTTCTCAACATTGGCATCCCAGTGATTCCAGTCAGTAATAACTACATTATATACACAGGAGAAAAAAAAATGGTATAGGCATGCGTCTGCAAATAACAGAGGTATGGAATCAATCAGAGAAACGCGATGCGGTAGGCAGCGCCTATATAAGACAACAAGCGTCTGGCAAAGTTGACAGATCGGTAACTGCTGCTACAATGGCAGGGTATCAAGATTTAAGTGAGTTTGAACGTGGTGTTATAGTCGGCGCACGAGAGATGGGACATAGCATCTCCGAGGTAGCGATAAAATTTTGATTTTCGCGTACGACCGTTTCACGAGTGTGCCGTGAATATCGGGAATCCTGTAAAACATCAAATCTTCGACATCGCTGTGGCCGGAAAAAGATCGTGAACGAACGGGACAAACGACGACTGACGAGAATCATTAAACGTGACAGACGTGCAACCCTTTCTCAAATTGGCGCAGATTTCAATGCTGGGGCATCAACAAGTGCCAGCGTGCGAAATATTCAACAGAATATCATTGATATGGGCTTTCAGAGCCGAAGGCCCACTCGTGTACCGTTGTTGATTGCGCGACACAAAGCTTCACGCCTCGCCCGGGCCCACCAACACCGCCATTGGACTGTTGATGACTGGAAACACGTTGCCTGGTCTGACGAGTCTCGTTTCCAATTGTATCGGGCGGATGGACGTGTACCCTACATGTCAACAGGGAACTGTTCAAGCTGGTGGAGGCTCTGTCATGGTATGGGGCGTGTGAAGTTGGCGTGAAATGAGATTCCTGATACGTTTAGATACGACTATGACAGGTGACAGATACGTAATCATCCTGTCCGATCATCTGCACCCATTCATGTCCATTGTGCATTCCGAAGGACGTGGACAATTCCAGCAGAACAATGCGACACCCCACACGTCGAGAGTTGCTACCGAGTGGCTCCAGGAACATTCTTCTGACTTAAGACACTTCCATTGGCCACCTAAATCACCAGACATGAACATTATTGAGCATATCAGGGATGCCTTGCAACGTGCTGTTCAGAAGAGATCTCCACCGCCTCGCACTCCTATGGATTTGTGGACTGCCATGCAGGATTCATGGTGTGAAATGCCTCGTGCATACCTTCAGACGTTAGTCGAGTCCATGCCACGTCGTCTTGCGGTACTTCTGCGTGCTCGCGGGGTCCCTACACGATATTAGGCAGTTTTTTTTTTTTTGGCTCTTCAGTGTAGCTATACGACTAGTAAATGCTCAACAGTTACTATAGGAAAGGTATAAAATATTTTATATTAAATAACACTACGCTGATAATAAAACCAACGAAACTACTGTCCTGTAAAATGAGAACTTACAGAAAATGTTATCAAACTGAATAAATCTCTGAACTATGTCAATAATTCTGGAGAATGTTAGCCAACATTTTTCCAGAATACCAACAATTAATTTTCCTGAGGCAGAAAATCTCCCTGGATTACGTGGGCGAGAATGTTTCAATACTGTTTTTCTTCACGGTATTGAAACATTCACATTTTTGGTGGGAATCGCGGTATTAAACTTCTTATTTCGAGTGACAGGTATTTAAGCGTGTGGGGGAGTCGAAACGGTAGGGAAAACTTGCTGTATTTTTGTAGAGATGGTATGACGACGTGTGAAGTAACGTGTTATCGCTCAACGAGTTTACTACTACTTCACTAAAGTGACTGACAGCTCTAGTTAATTTATCGCCACGGCCTTTAACAAGAATATCCATCCATACAGTTGACGCCAAACAAGCCGAACCGGTATTTTAAATGATATCTGCGTCAGTGTCATATTTATATCCAGAAATTGCAGCGAACCTTTCTGGCATGCGTTTGTTTGCTAATCCACCTTTCGGAAACAGTGTGTTATTTCCTTGTAAGCATATTGACTATGACTTTCAACTGGCGGGACAGTGAAGAGGTACATATTACGTGTATTTACATTGACTATGACTCTCAACTGGCGGGACAGTGAAGAGGTACATAATACGTGTATTTACGTNAATAAAAAAAGGGGGGGGGGGTCAGAGTTTGCGAAGCCTTCGTTCGTCAAAATTACACATGGGGAAGGGAAGAAATTGTAAAATAATTTTTAATAACTTACAACTGGGGGAAAGTAGAGACGTATTAAATGAAAATAATACGAAAAAAAAACATGGCATAAATTTTACGAAAGAAAATAAAATCTTATGATTGTCACGTTTCGCAGACATAATGAGCTGACATTTTCTAATTGAAATTTCTCGTCAAAGGGCAAGTGAGGAGGCAGAAGACTGGTGCTACTGGTCACCAAAAACAACTTTACATGAAACAATTTTTTAAAATATTTCTTTCTTATTCAATTCCCCCCCTTTTTTTTTAATCATCTACTGCAGTAGCAGGGTTAGGAAACATGTTCCAATGGATTCTTAAGGGGTATTTTGCACATCACTATATGTTATACACATTATATACCTATAGACCTACACTACACACACATTCATCATTGAAATGGAAGTGAGGGCGTAGAATAAATGTAGGCAGCAGGCCAAGACTTCAGAGGTGAAAAAAATCGAGGAACGACCATCGTCCAAGAGGAATGTGCCGTTCTGGGGGTAGAAAACAAAACTGTAGCAGAAATGTTTAACTTTCATTGAAAATAAAAGCCATGTTTATACTTAAGCAAAAGTATTATTTTAATAAATTAGTAAATAAAATTAATATGTAAAAATTATAAATACTTAAAACACAAACATAAAAAACAGGTCCCTACATAATGGAAGCATAAATGTCATAACCTACAAATTTAGAACCGGTAATGTCGAAACGACATTGCCACTTCCACGTCTTCGATAGGAACGGTATAAGAACATTTGAATATGGAAGAATCAGGTCATCTTGAGATTACACAATTTTCAACGTGATGACAATTTTGCACGTTATTACGAGTAGCGCAATTAGTGATTTAAGTACCAAAACAGTATTTACGATAAATTTTAATAAATATGTATTTCCATTTACAATGTTTTAAATTTCTTCAAACGAAACTATTAGGCAGAAGGGACTTGCGTCTTAAAAAGTACATTTCAAAAATATTTCCGACAAGCACCCAAAAAGTGCATTTTTATAGGGGCGAGAGAGAGCGCGCGAGAAAGAAAGAGAGAGATAAAGAAAGAGAGAGAGATAAAGAAAGAGAGAGAAAGAAAGAAAGAGAGAGAAAGAAAGAGAGGGAGAAAGAGAGAGAGGGAGAAAGAGAGAAAGAAAGACAGAGAGAAAGAAAGAGAGAGAAAGAAAGAAAGAGAGAGAAAGAAAGAGAGGGAGAAAGAGAGAGAGGGAGAAAGAGAGAAAGAAAGACAGAGAGAAAGAAAGAGAGAGAAAGAAATAGGGAGAGAAAGAAAGAGAGAGAGAGAGACAGACAGAACGGTTGAAATGGTTGGGTCGTAGATGACTGGTCAAGTGGAAGTTCTCACGCAGACACACAAAACAAAAATATTCCACCGATGCTTCATTGCTGGCTTGTGTTTTCAGTCCCTTACATGTTTTTTTTTTTATAAAAATTATTTAAACCAACTGTTTTCACACTTAGCTGTTGAAAGTTCTCCTAGAAATTATGCGCGCATTAATCTTGCCTCATTTCTTGCGTCAAAAACTTAGTTAACATTTTACAGCAACATTGGAATAAGTAAACATCTGACCCCTGCGCGTTACTTCACACGTCGCCAGATCATCCCTACATAAATACAGCAAGTTTTCCCTACCATTTCGACTCCCCCACCCACGTAAATACCTGTCACACGAAATAAAAAGTTTAATACCGCGGTTCCCAACAAAAATATTTAGATGTCCATTGAGTCCACCTATGCAAGTAAACCCGTTTATAATCACACAAATTTTTCCTGCATGAATTACAGGTAAGTATAAATATTTTAACCGCAAACAAATATAATGTATTTGTTCAATTATGGAGTATTCAGTTTCATGTAATATGGCCCACGGGTTATTTTTTTGAAATATAAACACTATTCCATGTACCAAAAGAGAGATTAATTCCTTTCTCTATGTATGGAGTTTTCTATAAATAGTATATTTAATGTGAAGAAATATTGCGTTGTTAAAAAAAAGTTGAACATAAGGATTATTTTTATCTATGTACTTGATTATATGATTTTTACGCTTGCGACACGCGGACAAGGCCACAAAAAGGGTTGCGATCCTTCGGGAAAAAAAAACCTGTTCGACACCACTGGTTTATACAATCTGGGGTTACGTTTTTAGAGTTTGCTAGTTACAGGTGTCAGGGGCTCAGGCGGCAGTCACGCAGGATACAGTACTACTACACTTCAAATACGTTCATCACTACACACGGTTACACTGGCCCCGAACTTGTTCCGATCGCAGCCACTTCTTGTTCAAAGTAAACAGATTGTGTAAGTACATTGGAACTACTTTTCTTCTGTGTTGCCCTCTCATTGGCTGTTATGAAGTAAATATACAGTACAATCAAAACGGCGGAAATTTTCGGGTATTTCGAAATAAATAACAAGCCAGGTAAAAAAAAGCAGTGTTCGATATACTGTTACAATAAAAATGAGGCAAATTGTGTTAAAATTAATAAAATACTCGACCTCAGTGAGTGATTGAAACGATTATAAATATGGAAGCGTTTTTTCGAGGTTAGGATTTCCATTGTTCGCATCCTGTTATTGAGGTGTAACCACTGAAACTAGGTCAGTTTGCAAACATGTTGAAATATGGCTGCCGAACGAATTTATAATATACACGTTTAGACCACTCGTGTGACCACGGTATTTTTTGTTGATGAAACACAAAACTGTCCAGAACTGACATTTTACAGCGCTAAATGGTAGCACACACAAACTGTGCATAGAAGCTCACGACTTAATACTCTACCCCACGTAAACGTCAGTACCTCTGCTGTAAGAATTCAAGCAATAGGAAAACACGAGCGGCGCAGCACAATAACCTCGAACGCATGTTCCCACGTGGCGTGTACGTTCGTGGAAGACTACTTAGGCCGCTGTTTAGCGCTGGCAGAGAAAGTGGCCGGCTCCTCCGCCGCCAGCCGCCCAGAGGCAAACTATAGCAAGGCCGTCCTGCAGGGTCGCTCAAGTATGTCCCTTCACAAGTACTAGTTTATCACTGCGCAGTCAAGGATGCCTGATAACTACCTGACAGACAACACAGCTTGAAAGATAACGCGCTGGTTAAGAATACACTGCCATCAACAACTTTCACAGCTGTAACGCCCGACAGCTTAACGTGTCCATTTAGAGACAGAGCGAACCCGCTCAGACAAGCGAGAAAGGGAAGAAATCGACCATGGCCTGTAGTAACGAACCATCCCAGCATTGGCCTGGAGCGATTTAGGAAAGCCATGGAAACCCGAAATCACGATGGCCGGACCTGTAATCGAACCTGAGCCCTCCCGAATGCGAATCCCTAACAAAATAAGAGAAATGCGAATTTTAAATGTTCATTTAAGACGTATTGATGAAACTGAACCAAATTTAACGTGATTTGTTCCTGATCGTAATCTGTTTTATCATCTTCCATATTCAACACAAGATCCGCGTCCATGTTACAAAACTAGTGAAAATTAAATGCATCTAAAGGTACGGAGATATAGTTTTTTCCGCGTTTCGTAAGTTACCCAAGCTATAAGACACAACATGGCGGAGCTGCAATTACCTCTTAGATAATCCCTATCTGCAACTTATGAGGCCTTCGTAATTAGCTGGTCACGTCCGAAGGTTAGGTAATATCCACACATTGGTGAAAAATTATATGTGAGTTGCTTACTTTTTAGCAAGTTGATACTAAAAACCATTTTACATTCTACATTTCTAATTTTAGACGTGGCGTAATTTAATTCTTTTTTTATTTATGTGTAAAAGTTTTTTGCATAATTATATGTTCAAATAAAATATGTACTCTTTTCTTTTTAATAGGAATACACTAAACCTTTTCCACAAATTAAGAAGCTGAAAGACATTGTCTTAATTCATTTTAAAGTAGTCTTCAACAAGCAATATTTTCCCTAATATCCTGAACAGCCACAATTCAAAATACACAAGAAAAAACTATTTTAGTAGCACATAGCAATTTCTTTTAACGTAAATTATATAATTTATACAATATGGTTTTATTTGCGAGTCACGAGAAAGTTGTAATTTTGAAATGTGCAAAAACTATGCAAATTATTTTTTTCCTATCCGAGGGAAATATGTCAAATGTAATGTCTAAAAGTTTATAGTGTTTGGCACACGTGTGTGTATGAATGTGTAAGAAAGAGTATGCGCCTGCACGCTTGCTATTTAGAACCCTTACAACCCTGCACTAAGCGAGACATCTTTTTTTTCTTAGGGGAAGTGGCAACGTCGATCAGGCAAAGAAGCTTCTCCCATCTTCACAAAGAAAAGCGGAGACAGGCTGGAGCACCGTGAAGGTCGCAGACCGCAGTGATGACCGAAATGTCGCCCAAGATTCAANAAAAAAAAAAAAAAAAAAAACACGATAATTTCTAGAATGGCCCGATGTATGATGGGTCAAGTTAAATGTGCCCAGGATATCACTGAGCGCATAGCCACGTCAAGATATATCGCAATGCGTCCTTGTCTCGGAATGATGGATGAACACTATAAATAACACAGAGTCTACCTATCGGCCAGAAATGCGCTTTCCTGATAGGTTTGCACACAGGTAACTGGTAAGTTTTTAATGAAACGAGCGAAAGCAGTTTCTGTGGTAGACAGCCGCCTTGGGATCAACCTCGTAATACTTTTGTGACAGCTCGCTTGGCAACAAATAACCGGTACGAAACTTGTGAACGACGAAAGGGTGCGTGCAGAGCCACCATACGTCATGGCGATTTATTTTATGCTTGGGTCGGTATACAGAAGGGAAGAAGCGCTGTACTATTACAAGTAGTTCGCGGCTGCACGTGGATTGTGTATGGCAGTCATAAGGCGGCAGCTTATGAGCAACATCTAGCACAGTCGACCTTGTTTATGGAACCCTTTCACTCATTCATTCCACTGCTTGCAGCTCGCACTGGATCACAGTGTGTGTTACACATACGACCACGCGTGATGCGAAATGAGACAGGCTATACACAACCCGTAAAAATCTCGATATCGGCGCATTATAGCACAACTACGTCCCGACAACTAATCCTTTCCACATCATACCATTACAAGGACGAAAACCAAACTGTATACACAAAAATTCTTGCCTCATTTATTTAAACTATAATAAATTACTTGCACAATTTCGTTTAAACCTTCCGGTGTAAAAATTTCTGCGATGCCTTCTGCCATAGGTTTTCATATGGCATCATTCTATAGCAATATGAATGAAAATATCAATCGAGGAAAGCTAAAAATCAATGCTACTAAGGAAACTGACAGCCAACATAATTTGTGAAAATTCTATACAATCTGATATCAGTTGGCAACTGCGGGCGTATTTCATTGATATATATATATGAAGCAAATAAAATCTTAAAATACGGCATCGCCAGTTGGATTAAAATTCGTTTTCAAACCCTCATTTAGGCCTAAAAGATCACAAACCAGTCATCACTTCCACTATGGTGCTTTGGCAGCCTTGAACTGAGGGCTGATTCAGGGTTTCAGCAACGAGTCTGAATCTTTGCCAAGTGGCTAGGCGCCTATTACATTCAATTAGTTCCCGCCGCCTCGGCTGTTTCTGTGCACAACTCGTGCGGCGTGAAAACGCAATAACACGCCCGTATTTCAAGAGTGTCCCAATAAAAACACCCAGTATTGAGGATCCTGTCTAGTCCGTGTTAGTTGCACTGCAGTGCAGGCCAATTCTGCCGGAATATTTGCTGTGCGGAAGTCACGGAAGTATCGACCAACGAACGGCTAGGCAGATGTCACGCAAGACGAACCGGTCCGACGCAACCGAGATCGCGACTTGCTTAACAAGTGCTGCCATCAGCATGGACGATCGATTGGG
>NQII01000173.1:386885-432004 GCA_002778355.1 Clitarchus hookeri | reverse complement strand
TGGGGGGGGACCTCTCGGTGATAGGTTGGTGTAACAGTAGTAGCGATACCCATGCATCAAATGCATTATCGTTGTTATAATCACCACACGCAACCACAATCGCCAAACAAAAACACATGCAGTTAGATTTCGTGTGATAACCTCACATTTTTGTGGAGAGTTTTCTCACAAAAACTGCCTTCAACGTAATTATAGTGTTTTCAATTGCTAGAGCTTCAATCGCTGGTATCTCACGGTGTTAAAAGAACTTTCGGACGGCGAATCCCATGTAGATAGTATGGCAAAAACTAGAGTGCAAAGTTTTTTTTCCTGTGTTCTCCATTTTATACCTTACTTGATTTAACCATTAATTCGAGTTGGCTAGAAGTCACATGATTATCCAGCTGTTAAGACAAAAAGTGAGTGAAGAGATTTGAGCAGCTCTTAACATCAAGGTCTTGAGAGACGATGAAGGTGATTAAGGTGAGTATGGAGTAATGCCGGAATGAAAAGGCAGGGAAAACGGGAGATCCCCGAGAAAACCCGCCGAACAGCGGCATCCCCACATGCGAAAATCCAGGAGTGACCCAGCCGGGAATTGAACCCGGTTCGCTTAGGTGGGAGGCGAGCATGCTAACCGCTCAGCCATCGCGGCCCCGTTAAGAAAAAAAGGTGCGTTCAAACAGCCATATATTTTGAAGTTTTTTTTGGGACACGAAGCCAAATTGTTATCCTTCCAAAACACCTCATAACATTAGGATGCTCACTCTATTTCTTTCTGCTTTCAATACCTCGATATTAAGAGCCGCCTAAATCCCTTCACTCATTCTCTCACTTTCCGGTTATCCCATGGTCTAAGTCGTATGTGTCAAAAACTTTTCCTTGCCTACTGCAAATAATTCCAACCGAGATTAGCATTACAGATACGATGCAATGGCCACACGTCGATATTTTTTATAGCTGGTAATACTGCCGACAACCGTTCAAAATCTTTATCGACGGACATTGTAATTTTATTTAAATTAATCTTAGAAACAGAGAATTACTTATAAAAATCGAGGCATGTGCCGAATAAATCTAAATTTTAACATGCTTGTCTCTCGTCAGTTAATTACAATAGATAAAAGTTTCGCGAAAATCCACCCGGAAGTCAAAATTTCAAAACGTGTAACACAACGATATTTTTGGCCTGTACTTTTCTTGTGAATAAATTACTTTCCATCAAGTAGAGAGGGAAGTAGGGTCTAACGTCTCGTCGACAAAGGGTCCATTAGAAATAGAACAAGTTGCTCAGACAAGCAGTAACGGGAAAAGATTTGGCCATGGCCTGAATTTAGCGACCATCGCAGCATGCAGACACTGCATAACGGACAAGGAGCCACATTAGAAAACGGGAGGTCACATTAAGATTTCTGTCCTAATAATGATGTTGACCAACAGTTTAAATTTTTTAAGAAGTGCGGTCAAGTGATTATATATTTCTCGCGAATACCAAATTATTCTGTTTCTGCATAATTCGGTGAACATTATTTCATCTTTAATTCAGGCGAGCTACGAATTACCGACAAAGTATGGGATTCACAATACTGTTATAATTTTTTTCAAAGCCTCTGGGCGTAACCAGGTTCTTTAAGGGATGGAGGTCTTAATAAAAACAACGATAATAATACATAATGATAATTCCCTCATTATTTATAAGCAATCCACAAAATAAATATTAAAAACTAAATACCTTGGCATTAATCACAATCTCTTGCATTTACAGCTAATTTTACATAATCTTATCTCAACTAACATAAACTAGTTAAAAACAGTCTCTATGGACAGTTTATTAAAACCTATTGATTACTATTAAAATTACGTATTTGATATCTGACAGTTCCAGTATTTACAACCAAGCCTGTATGTATCACCTGTCCATTCAGTTCCACATTATTTCAGTCCAGATATCCCGATCTTCGCTAGACACTTGTCGCAATCAAGTCAGGTGGCTATCACATAACGCCGACCCTCCGACTGCGGCCCTATTTATAGTGTATGTGCCCTAACCCAGAACATTTTTCACACCTCGGGACACGTTGAACGAGGTGTTAGCTGGAAGGTTCTTAAACATGCTCTCAAATCGTTGACTCATCCAGCAGGATGGGGCAGGAACGTCAATCCAGGTGAGCTATCAGTCATTCCTCCTCTGACCAGGTGACGTAGCGGCAACTGGGCCATTCTGGGAGAGAGGCGGGTCGTGGTGAGTCAAGCCTCACCGCACCGGACTGGCCGCGCGTAACGTTGTAATGACTTTATTTTATTTACAAGTCCGAAAACGACCTCGTTTAAATTACTAATTCGATTAATCGCCCAATAGTTGACTCTTTATGAGGAGGGGGGGGGTAACTACCTAGCATTATATCCGACTTAGCTGGGTAACTTTTAGGACTCAAAAGGTGCTCGCTTAAATAGCCGAAACGTAACTTGCCGTTAAATTTGTTTACATGTTATGTTTGTACTGTGAAACTGATTTATATGGGTGAAAGCACTAGAAGGCTTCGCAATCTCCTTCCCCACAATATGCACGAAGGAAACGTTAGTTCTAACCTTCCACCATTAATTTCAACCATCTCCAGTTCATACACGCAACGCGACTGGTTCGCCACAATGTAGAAATACGCCGAAGATCCTTCCCGGAATAACTTACCTTACCGCTACCATAACTAGAAATCTTCCTATGATGTGTGTTTAATCACTGTGTCTTGGATTGTTCGGCAACGGAGCGCGATCTCGCGTATCTCGACCGATAAGGACCTCATGTGCGAGGGGATTGCGTGTTCCCTATTCCGCAACTCGCAGACAGATAAGGCCGCGCTTGTATTGCGTTATCAGCAGCGCGAACACAGGTCGAAGTGCAAGGCACGAGCTACTGGGGCCGAACTTCGATACTGTAGGGATGCGAACTACGTATAGCACACTAACCTGATAGCGTTATTCAACCGTGGGAATTATGCAAACTACCATGAGAGCGAATCGGAATGTCACGTAATCTAATTCCGGTACAATCTGACATCATCACATTAATTTGACAACATTCTGCTAACAAATCACACACACACTGCCAGTTACAAGATACTATTGAAAACACTGAAGGCCACGTTTGGTGGTGTTAATCATTGTGCCGGTTAATTCTTCAAAGCTTTCATTAATTTTTCTTATTAGTTTCCTGCTATAGTGCGCCATTTCGAAGAAGCATCACGAGGTATAAGAAAACTGCATTCGAACTCTTGCTGAAAACATACCTGCACATAATGCATCAATAGTAAATTCGTCAAAAAAAAAGTGAACATTACAGCATTCGGGAGGTTTTTATTGGATTATGTGTACATGTTGGTAAATACATTGCCTACTTGGAGGTAGCCAAAAAGGGCACAGCAATGCGCTAAAACATGAAGGCAAGTGCCGTAGGAAATCATACTGTGAAACATGCCAAACGTGTTTACACCTCGTCGTGATGTCCAAATAAGAAATACAGCGTTTCATCCCACAATGTCTGCCTAAATAAATCGGAAGTAATTACAAATACGCAATCTTCAATGAAAGATTTTATACTGTATTTTTGTTTCCTTGGCTATTGCACTATGTAACATGATTCTTAATGGAGTAATCTCAATTTAATTAGCTGAAACAAAAAATTGGAAATGTCCACACGTGGCACAGAAATGGCATAGGACAGATGCATAAAGCATTTATACTGTATAAAACATGTGAGCCATAGATGGGCACCAGTAATTTTAATATGACATATAAAACACGTATGACAGTAATTTATGAGTGTCCATTTGCATATACAGTCGCCCCAAAAAGTATTGGCACCCACATGTTAGAGTCAAGTGATTTGGGCGGCTCTTAACAGTAAGGGCTTGCGAGCCGATGAGGGTGATTTAGGTGAGTATGGAGCAGCGCCGGAATGCAAGGGCGGGGGAAATGGGAGATCCCCGAGTAAACCCGCCAACCAGCGGCATCATCCGGCACGATTACCACGTGCGAAAATCCGGGAGTGACCCCGCCGGGAACCGAACCCAGTTCGCCCAGGTGGGAAGCGAATAATCTGACCACTAAAGCATAGCCCCCCCCCCCCTCACACAAACATATTAGAGGCTGATTATGAAGGAATCCGTAAACAACACCTTTAATTGCTGACATGCATAAAACGAAAGTTACTTCTGCACAGATTGCCTATCCATGACAAATAAATGCAAATTTGACAAACAAATGCCTCTTTTATGAGCAACAAAAAAGTATTGGCAAAGAGAACTGTTTCTTTGCTGCTTCTCGGTTATGGTGTGTCATACGCAACGTCATCTAATGCAGTGCCCAAGGGAGGTTATTTACAAATAATTCACTAGTTTCAAACAGTGTTATAAGGCGAGTAGTTATCGTGAGTCCGAAGCAGAAGGAACATTCAGTGTCGACACGATAGAGCAGTGTTGCTCCATCCACAAAAGAAAAGCAATCGTAAGATTAGAGACAAACCTTCTGTCAGCTACACTACAGTAAGGACAATCATTAACAAATACAAGAAGACTTGATACAGAAAATAAGCGTCGACCCGGGCGTCCGGATGTACTTACAACTCGAGAGCGTAAATTAATCGTCAATTTTGCGCAGAAGAAAACCTATAACAGTGCGGGATTTAATTGCTTCAGACATCCAGAAAACGTCCAACAAGAAGATGAGTGCTCAGACAGCATGAATAAGTTTCGAATGGGGCTAATGTTCATGGCAGATCTCTCAAGAAGCCATACATTCAGGAAAATAACCGTAAGGAACGCTTCTAATTTGCTAGACATTGCATCAACAAGCCAGCAGATTTGGAACAGCCATATTTTCAGAAGACTCTTTTCAGACGACTCTTAAGTTCATTTTGGGGCCGCGGTGCCTGAGCGTTAGCCTGCTCGCCTTCCACAAAAGCGAACCAGGTTCAATCCCCGACCGGGTCACTACCGGATTTTCGCATGTGGGAATCGTGCCGAACGATGCCGCTGGTCGGCGGGATTTCTCGGGGATCTCCCGTTTCCCCCACCATTTCATTCCGGCGCTGCTCCATACTCATATATATCACCCTCATCGGCTCTCAAGCCCTTACTGTTAAGAGCCGCCCTGATCTCTTCACTCAATTTAAGTTCAATTTGTTCGAATCTGTGGGAATGAAGAAAAGTGCTGCGCAAGTCTAACACATAACTCTAGTCCAAACATATTCTCCCAACCGATAAACATGGAAGATGTGGTATAATGATTTGAGGAGGTATGGTAGGCGACTTCTGGAGTTACAAATGTAGCTGTAATTCAAGGTGCAATGGACCATATGAAATACATCGAGGTGTCGCGATGAAATTTACACAATAGTGTGCAAAAATTGAGACTTATGGGGTCTTTCAATTACAGCACAAAACGACTCGAAGAACATCGCCGTGGAAACTCGAGTGGTTACCATACGACGCTCCACGAGTAGTTCGTGCCCCACCTCAAAGTCATGTTATGAACCCATTTGAGACATGTGGTTGCGATCTCAACGTCCAAATTAGAAAACGTTTTCCGTCTGGGAAAAAAAAAAAACAATTTGAGAGGTTACCTGCTTGAGGAATGGTATAAAAAATACACCAGTAGTGACACATAATTTGATCAACAGCATGCCACGACATCTGCAAGCTGTAATAAATGCTACGGGTATGCACACCTGACTATTAAAATGTGCATACTAGCGAAGTGTGTTGTGATGTTGTGATGTGAGTGTGCCAATACTTTTTTGTTGTGCAGAAAAGAGAAGTTTGTTGCTATAATGAATTTGTCATGAACAGGCAGTCTGTACAGAAATATATTTTATGTTTTTTATTGTTACGTGGTCGCTGCTTCGGATTCCGCGCGAGCGAGAGGAAGTGAAGAACAGAACAGTAATATGATAGCGGTGGCGGCAAGACAATGGAGTGTTTTTAATTACAGGCGAGTGATAAACCAAGGAGCGCGTATCTGTTACTCAAAGCATCCCGCCAGGCATACCTCTGCATGGCGCTGTGACATCCATTTTGTGGCGCGCGCGCTACTGACCTTGGCGTGTTAAATTTTTTCATCAATCTCAGGAATTTTCTAGTGGTTTACTGCCCTAGATTCTGTCAACATGACTCGGGGTGCATCGAACTGTCCAGGTCAAGGATAGCATAATATAAATGTTGCGAAGGACCTCAGGGCCAGGAGCTGTTGTTGAATGGGTGAGTTTTAGCGATAGAAGACTAGCTAGAAGAGATGCGCGCGGCCAGCGGGAGGAGAATCTGCGACTGCGAACATCAGAGCAGTGAAGAGTACGACTGCAGGCTAGACTATTGGACAAGATGCATGAGTAAAAGACAATGCAATTGATGGCAACAGATAGACTGAACGTGTGTTATTGAGTTAATTAACTATAATCAGAGACTTTAAGAAGGATTTTAATTAGAGTTAAAATAGACATTAAATATTGCACTCACAGAGAAATAAAGAGTAATCGCGGAGAGAGATAATTTAGTACTGTAAATAATAGTTGTGTGACTAAATTAAAAATTTAATTTAGTTCTTTTATTTTTGTTAAGGCCTCCATCCCTCATGAACTCAGATANNCCAACCCGCGACCACAGGCATTCATGTAACACTGGTGGCAGAAGTGGGATGGAGGGATTATTAATTAATCAATTATGAATCAAGTCAGGCAGTAGCTTAGTAATTAGTGATATTAGGACAAATTAATTAATTGTGATAGCTGTAGGCCGCAATATTAAATACTAGTTTGCACAACCATCGCAGTGAATGTTAACTTGAAAAATGTCTGCAGAACTGGAAGCACTGCAGTATTGAGGAGTTAAGTAGCGAAGTGAGTAGAAATGCAAGTAGCTTGAGGGAAGATGTAAAAAGTGAAATATGTAACGTAAATTGCAAACTTAGTAGTGTGAACGATAATGTAAATATAGTAAATGAGAATGTAAGGCAGGAAAAAACTCTCTGTAATGAGAATGCAGACAGGAAAATAAGACTCTGTAATGAGACTGTAGACAGCAAATAAGACTCTGTAAATGAAAATGTACACAGGTAAATAGACGGCATTAGCGAGTTAGTGAATACGAGAAATGACTGTGTGGACGAGAAATTGACAGTGTAAATAAAAAAAATGGACAGCGTCATTGAAAGGATGAACAATGTCAAGAATGAAATGAAACAGAAAATGAGTGCATTAGAGAAGGAATGGCAGGAATTTATTGAGCAGGAAAGTTCCACAACCACCACATCGGTAAACGAGGAAAGAGGGGAAGCAGTGCACGTCGTCACCAATGCAGCGAACTGTAAGGTTAGTCAGCCGCTATACAGCATTGGTGTCGCGCAACCAGGAGTGGGGACGGAGGTCTCAATTAAGCCCGATTATGACGGCCAGACTTCTTGGCGAGAGTGCCTTTTGTTCAGTTATTCACATCCTGTGCAGTCAGCTGAAGAATGCCGAGTAAACAACTCCGGATCATGAATAATTTACAAAAGTTTCAAGTGACTGCTGATATAGTAATGCCTGACGTGACTTTATTGTCCCACTTGTTATGAAAGATATAGAAAATGAGTGATCGAAAGGAAAAAAAAGATTAAAAACTGCTCACTCCACTACACCCACCCTCCATCTCGCTTCCTAAGCCTGATTGCTCTCATAGTACACCAACAGAAAATGAAAGTATAGTCCATCCACAGATGAGCGTCTCGTAAAAAGGAACTAGGTAATTATAAATTTATTACAGCCTAACAATTAAATTTAATATTTTATTAACAGTCGTACACCTTATTACATTAATACCATTAATTTTAACATATTTCTTCCGCATTTTGAAATTTATAAGTATTAAACCAGTAAAGTCTAGCTAGAACTTAAAATTTTTACACTGGATAGGTATCATACAGACCTTTAGGTCTTGTAAGTTTCATGTTTTCAGCATCTCCCACAGCAGAGTTATTAAGTAAGAAATTTGGGACTGTTTGAAAAAAAAAAAAAACATTTTTAACCCCACGTCTAATGAGAATGGTGCATCTCTAGAGGATCATTGTGTATTTACATGCAGTGTGGGTAGAGGTGTACTTGTGGAAAAAATTTAATGTCCTAGACTTACTTCCTTCTCATAGCAAATTTGATTTGAAAATTGAATTTTGTGCCAAAATATGCTTAATTTTAGGTACATATGCTTGGATGCTGAGATTAGAAACAGGGTAAAGTTTATTGACAAGAAAGCTAATTATTTAAGTTACAAATTGGTTTTTGTTTCAAGTTTCTAGCTGTTATAGATTCTGAGATACATAGCTTTTGGTAAATGTTCACATTCTGAAAATATTGCTTCCGCCATATTTAAAAAAATGGCTGCCATCTTAAAAAGATTGAAAAAAAAAAGACAAACTTTTTTTGTTATTCATTTCCATACAGAAACACTTAATAAAAATTTTGGAATTAAAAAAAAATGTCATGCAACCTGTTAAAATAAAATTGGATGATAAAATATGGAATGACTCAGAATATAAATATTGCGATGGACCTCCGGGCAGGGAGTAGTTTTAGAATGGATGAGTTTCAGCGATAGAAGACTAGTCAGTAGTGGAACGCGCGGCAAGCGGGAAGGAGAATCTGTGATTGCGAGCATCAGAGCAGTGAAGAGTACGACTGCAGGCAAGACTATTAGACTGGATGTGTGCGTGAAAGATATTGCAAATTATGATAACATATATTGACATTAAGGACGTTAATTAGAGTTAAAATAGACTATTATTGGGCTCACTGAGAAATAAAATGAGTAATAGTGGAGATATATAATTTAATGCTAATAGCTCTGTAAATAAATTAAAAATCTAATTTAGTTCTTTTATTTTTATTAAGACCTGCATCCNAAACCCCCAGGCATTTATGTAACGGTATGCTAGCAATTACAGGTGGTGTTTATTCAAATGTAAAGTTTTATTCATAACCAGCCTTTAAAATGTGAGTGTATCAATACTTTATGGTGACTGTACATGAAATGATTTATATACACTGCTTGACGAAGAAAATGCCACACCATAAAAGTGTGAATTCCGTACCATGGAGCGTGTAGAGCGGATGTGCATATGCCTATTAATGCATTTGATTGCAATTTCTGGCCAATCTCTCAAAACTGCACGTCGAATACAGGTAGACAAGTAGTACGTAAAGCAGTCATTCGTCGCGTCCACGTGAAGTATTTTGGCCGTCATTGTGTCTGGAGAACTAACATGGCCCTGCGGTGGTAAGATTCGTAGCCAAGCCATATATGGGCACAATAAGCAGCTGAATGTGTTTATCACTGAAAAAATGAACACCTGTGTTTATTTTGATTATAACTAATATATAAATAAGGTACACAAAAAAGAAACTAGCCGATTACTGGTGTTGCCACTGTCCTAACAACCTCTGACGAATTCCACGATTAATTCGTTTTGCAAAACATTGCTTTCGAATAACTGATAGCTGTAGATGTTTCAGGCGTATTTAAAAAAGGACAAGTCATTTCTCGACACGTTTTCCGAGAAAACCAATAACAATTATTTAACAGACGTTTAAAACAAAGTGGCAAACCATCCCCCCCCCCTCTTTTTTTCCAAACTTTTTGTTTTGCCAATCGATGAATGCCAGAACTGGATTTCTTGCAGCAACAAGAAATCTCATAATGAACTTGCGTGCTAGTTTTTCCTCCATCCTGTATGGATTTTTTTGACGAAGTTGAAACAAAATTCCTTAATTTCCATACCGACCAAAATGCAATGTCACAAACAGAAGCGGCATCTAAATTCTGACCGGAAATCTCTGTCAAAGTTCTCGAAAACTTTGCTGAGAAATCAATGGCGAAAATCATGGATGTGCAACTCTCTAAGATTTCAGAAAATATACTAACGAATATTAGCGCTTCATTGCGAAGAAGTCAATTTATCCCCATTACGTTTTAAGTAGGTAACCTGCAAAAAAAATTGTCCCTAAAAGGTAACGATTACAATACTTCCGCTCAAATCGCGTGCGTGACTTCAACGATGACTGACGAAGGACGTCAAGTCTGTCACTTATCGATTCCCTGGTGGAGTGCCTACCTTGATAGACTGTAAGAAAAGAAAACCAAAGCGGCTGGGAGAAATAAAAAAATAAAATAAGTAACGGACGTTTAGAAATACAGCAGCTTCTAGGGATGAATGAGCTCGTTATGGTACTCTATACCTACTGATATTTTCTGTCCACTTGAAATAGCAGTAAGTCATGCGGAATATACCGACATACGGGGAAAAGTCCATACACAAGGTGAAATGCGTGAAGATATTTCAATAAATACAGTTACAAGACCTTTGTATTAACAAGAAGTTAACGATGTAACTAATGAGCCTACTTTCCTCAACATGGGTGCAATTCATTTTTAAATAACTTCTTAAAAGCTGAGGTAGGAAGTACTTGTTTCGTTGGAAGCAATATCATTAGAAATGAAACCAGAAACATATGCAACAGTAGTGTGGCAATTACAAATACACACGCGCCTTACCCGGGACTCGAACACAGAAAACCTCGTGTACCATAAGCTAGGGTACAATTATCTGCATAACAGAGGTCGGATTCGGAGCATCAACTTTGGATTCAAACAGCCTAATGTTTCGAATGATAGGGTTTACTAACCTAAAATATATACAGGGCCGTCATTTTGATAATAAACGACTGGGCTACTTAAAACATGTAATTTTACATGGCCTAACATAGCGCTACTTGTGTGAAGAATTCGGTGAAAAATCGGTTGTTTGGTCCTTGAGATATGGCATAAAATCTCCATAATTGCAATGTAGCAATATTCATAAATAGAGGACAAAAATAATGTATTAGGCCAGTAGCACATTCGATGATTGTATACTGCTAATATACCAAGTTGAGTTAAAAAAGATCACATAGTTTCGTAGATGTAGCACACAAAACTAAAATGATTTTATAGCCGCCATTCTAAAAATAAGTGTGCCATACTTAAAAAAAACACACACATTAATATGGTCTACCAGAGTAAAACATATTCATCCAATTTTGTAAAAATAGGTTGGTTGTTTCCTGAGATATTAGATAAAAAATTTATTTATATTGGTACGGATATCTTACAAAATGGCAGAGAAATGAGGCTCTACATAGACAAATTTTATGATTGTAATAGGTACTGCCAGCATACATAATTAAGTTGGAATTTGTTTCGTTAGTAAAATATACTTAGCTAAAATATTTATTTAACCACCATTTTGAAAATAAGTGCCACGCATACTTAAAACATACCAGTTTACACCACCTGCTACAGTAATATTTATTTGCCAAATTTGGTAGAGATCTGTAAATTGTTTACCGAGATAGACACAAAAACTTTATTTATTTGTGTGGTGCTATCTTGCAAAATGGCGGACAAAAGATGCACTTATATGCTTAATTTGATAGGAATTGGTCAATTGCGTCTGGAGATACGACATAACTATTTATTCGCATGGTACTATTTTACAAAATGGAGTACAAAAGATGCTTTGTATAGATACAGTTTAATTACTTTAAGCTCTACCAGTATACAAAAATTTGGTTTAAATCAATTGAATGGTTCCTAAAATATGACATCTTCCCAAATATTTAAATTGCCGCCATTTTGAAAGTAATTGCCCGACGTAGTCTAAAACTATAAAAGTCAGGTGCCTTTACTAAGTATTATATGTGTACCAAGTTGGGGGAACGCACGCACGCGCGCACATACACACAGACAAGAAAGCGATTTCATAAGACTTTCTTCCTTCGGAATGTATGCTAAAAAGTAGATACACAAGGTCTTTTAACATATGTAAAGTAATTTACATAATACCAACCTTCCTAGTAGAGGAGATGAAAAAACATTTCATTTAAATACATACACCACTATCGAAGTACCTACGGCTAACTGAACAGTATTTACTATATTATTTATATGAATCACAAATTAACATAACGTCCAAAGTAACGAACATGAGAACAATTCGTAACATTTCAGACAGGAAAAAAAGCGACTATATTTAGGCCCTGTTTTCAAGTGCGATACGACGTATGTATAGTTGAATCGTCCACTTGAGTCATTATGCGATTCCTCAACTTCCAAGACAGTGATGCTTCAATTTACACCCTGCTTCAAGGAAATTCGATGACTTTAAAATGATTTGTGTAAATTAGTACGTAAATTATGAATAGATTATTAATGTGTTCCACTTCATGCCTGGATACGTAGCAACAAGACGATTAACGCCAATTTTAAATACAAACATTACCCTTGCCCAAGAGAGATTGGAACCAATGTCCTCCCTGGTTGCAGACATTTTTTTTGGCTAAAGTTACAGGAAATGGTAAAAGGTAAATGTATTCAATCTGGCTGTATTAATACATCGTCATTAGGGCGCCAGTTACATCCTACGTTACTATAACCAGCACAGAACTCCTTGGCCACTAGGCCAGGTGATCTGACTTGCTACTTACTCCCACAGCTGGTGCCAGTAGCCTATCATGACTGTGCGCTGTTGACTAGTTCACAGTGTTAAAATGGCAACAACGAGTCGATCAACATTCTTCTAAGATGAGCTCATAAAAATCTTGAAATATTTCATTAAAATCAGGTCACTTTTTGCAAGAGGCTCATTTTGCTGAATAAGTAGGTAAAATATCCCAAGTTTGTATCTCTATCCGTTTGTGTTTTACATTAGTATGAAGTGTGTATGACTTGTCATAAATTCACATCTATTTTCCAGAATAAAAGATATTCTTTCGTTCTTCCCTTGACAGGGAACAATATTTCGTAGGTGTATCTAAATGTGTCTGCCTTGCTTTGAAAGCAGGCGATAACGAAGTCTGAATCGTGCTTAGTCGGCATAAGGTAATATGTAGCACAGCTGCCTCGTTCCACTTCCAAGCAGTGTTGGTTGTCCACCCTGTTATGTAACTTCTGTATCTCTTCAGTTCCAACGGGCTTTAAACGTTTCTCATCGTTTATGCATAGGATTGTAATTTATATTACTACAATTCAGATTTCATGGCACACACATTATGACGCGACGGACGCTTGATTGATGTGGCAACAGGGCTTGGTAACGCTTGCCGATAGGCTGTGACAGAGCGGCCAAGAAGTTATGTGCCTGGTATAGTAAATAATTTCGCCCTCCCCTGACCATCCACAAATTCGCACTGTCTTCCAGGCTGTTGAGAGCTTGTCCAAGTTCCTATGGAACTAGTGTAGGCAAATGCGATGCTTTACACAGTCCACTTCTTCATGTTGATGTATGCACTTCCCTTAGGAAAATACCCACTTAGGTCTTAACAACAGAACCAGCGCTCTGAATTCGGCACTGTTCGGCGGGCCCTTACATACCTTTCCAGGTGCGTGGCTCTCCAGAGCTTCTCAGCCCTTTCCAACATTTTTGACGGCATGGGGACGTATACAGGGTGGAACTGAACTCTACCGACAATCTTTGACTGGTGATTCCTCATCAAAAAATAGGTCTAAAATATACACACTACATATAGCCTAAGTATATTCCGAAGGGGTGAAAACCGCTTGAAAGTGTAGTTAAGTAGATATTTTTGCTAGTAACACAGTCAGAATTTACGACGAATGCCTGAGTTTCTGGATACTTTATTAAACGACGAAGTACAAAAAAATTTCGTCTTGTGTTTTAAATAAAAATGCCGCCGTTTTCGAGAAATTAATTAATGCCGATGAAGGTCACATGGAGTGGAGATGGAGAAATGTCGAAATTACATAATAGTGAAACGGTTGTGCCCCCCCCCCCAAACCACTGGTTAATGGTAACGTCTGTCACGTTTCCCAGATACCTACGAATATTTGTGTCGACCACACCGGGAATCGAGTCCGATTCCCCGTGGTGGGATGCGAGCAGTCTGGCCACTGCGCCACCACGGGCCATACTTGAATATCAGCGATAGTTTGTTGGGGTAGGTATGAATAAGAATTGAAACAAGACTTGTTCCAACATTACTCGCTGTCTCATGTAACTTGGCAAGATTTTGACAGTTCGACGAAAGTAGCGCTAATGTTTACTTTTCGTTTATGTATATTTCGTCATCAGCTGGTGCGTCAAGTGGCAGCTCTGTATTTATTTTACTAACACGCTGTCAGCTAATCCACTTTCCATTGTAATGCTAAACAAATTTTAAGGTATTCATATACTAAAAAAAAAAAAAAACAGAAGGTTTTAAACGTAAAAACCTTGCAAAAAATGAAATATTTGTTAGCTATTTTTTTTATGTTACCGACAACGAATTTGGGTTAACATTTGCGAGGCGGTAATTGTAGTTCTTATCACACTTTGGATGTTACAGCTAATATTTTAAGACTGGAAATAAAAATAATTCGGGAAACTTGCTTGACAACGCTCTTTTCATTCGCCAACAAACAACTTACCAACGACTTTGACAAAGCAGTTATTCTGCTATTACTGATACTAAACAGCTTGAGTTAGAAATATGTGGCATGGAATAACGTAAAAATTCTTCAAAACTACCCACGCGCATCCTATTTCCTTCGTTTTATTAATACAGAATAGTAACACGAAAACAACAAAGATTTGGGTTTGAGGGAGAATTTTGCATGTAATGGACTTTAGCGGAACAAAACCGTTTGCCGGCCCAATAGAAATTAATAGAAATCAAAATCGCTGTATACGGAATACTTAAAGATTTATACAGTGCTCGCGAACAAATAAAACCATTGGTATCTATTCGTAAATTTGTTATTTTAAACAAGAAAACTATATTTTGTTTCTGGCTGGTTGTAGTTCGGGATCTGGTTAACAGATAGCAGCACTTTCACCTGCCTCTTGATTCAGTCTTTGTAAAAGTTCGCATTTCTCCTTTTATTGGCTCAAAACGACAAGAGTTAAAAATATATTTCGTCAAATTATTAAAAAAAATTATTCAACTATACCCTCCGATATTTTTGTAAGCTTTTGGAATTAATATCAAGCATGTATGGAAGGTGTGGAGAGTGGGGGTGCGACATAAAAAGAACTTCCAATGTTTGAAGTTGCATTTCATTTGAATACGGACCGTTTTAATGTCCGTTTCATTTTCAATACACATAAATTACTACTTTAGCACGAAGTTTAGTTTGTAACATTAATAACAGCTGGTTTGTGAACACGTAAAATAAAACGTATTAATTCATCTAGGAACTCTTTCTTATTGGCGTATTTTCTGCTTGTTTGATGTGCGTCAGCAGTGCATTCAGAAAAAGGATTGTTGTATTAAGTAATGGGATTTGTATAGGGTTAGATGGGATAATACCATAATAATATTATAATAATATTAATTTTCATCTGTTCATGCATTAGCTGATACAGGATTTTGTAAATGGCACGTTGTTTGTTACGTATACGTCAATTTGCCACTCACTGACTCGAAATCTCGCCAACTTATATGAGACAGACCATGCATGGTGTCATTTAAAACAGCAACACCATGCACCAACAGCAAATTTTTTGCTATGTGCCAGGCGTTGAGATTCATTGTTTGAACATTATGAATTAATTTCTCGAAAACGGCGGCATTTAGCTTAACAACACAAGACAGAATTTTCGTTCACCATGTGCGGTAGATTACAAATCCACAGGAAACAACAAACAATGCGATACAGTTACATTTTTATTTGCACAAATGTACTGCTAACCCCTCACTTTTCATGGATGGAGGTTGATATTTGATATTGGAGCCCATATGTTTGTGCTTTGTACTTCGTCGTTTAATAATGCAGTATCCAGAAAACATTTATCGTTCATTCTGGCTGTGTTACTAGCAAAAATATATGCTTCAACTACACTTACAAGGGCAGTTTTCACCCCTTCGGAATAGACTTAGGCTATACATCGTGTATATATTTTAGACCTTTTTTTTTTTATAAGGAATCACCTGCCGAAGGTTGTCGGTAGAGTTCAGTTCCATCCATATTTCTGGACCAGAAGTATGAAGGCATGGGCGGTATTGCTATGCGAACTTAAGATCCACCTCTAAAGTTAGCGTTAGTCTCTAAAGTTAGCGTTAGTGCAATATTTGCACTATATGGCGAGTTTGTAACATGTATGTATTGTTTTGCATTCAAATTCAAACGGTTTTCAAAGAATTAATTTGTCACTAATGCCAATAAAATATATATATAATTATATTACTTGTCACGAAAAAAAGTTTGTAATAACATGTTAATATTTCCTCTCAACTCCCGATACTCTCAGATTACACTCGCTGGCCACTGCTGTCGCTCGTCCGTTGATGGTACCACACACCTGACGCTGATGGCCGTCCACGGCTCCAAAACTCTCTACATAGACACACGCCGTGGCTTATATAGCTGTTGATCTGACTGAGAGGGTTCTTCGCACTACGAGCGCCGCTGAAGGGAAGGTCGGGTGATGACCACAAAATTCACGTAGCAACTTTCCCAAAGCATCCAATCCTCCAAAGACGCGAACGGCACGAGTCCCGATAGCCTTATCGCGGCACGGCACACTGATATTTAAAAAATAAATACCCTTTAGCAAAATTATGTTTCGCCAATACAAGATTTAAGATTACGGGACCTATTTTAATAATACGATCAACAAGGTCCGCATCATAAAATAATGACCAAAAAATTATTGTAATACTTTCATCCTTCTTCCCCCTACCCCAACTGATGATACTTGGCCCAGAAGTACAGACGTGTAATCAGCAGATATCTATCATGTCGCCTGTTGAAATGACGATTCACTGATAACGACGTAACTAGAGAGTAAAGGGCATGTAGACACACCTATACAGATACGCAGATAACAAACAGTAATAACTCTAGCAACCAATGATTATGTATGTGCCTGTAATATAGTTAACATATGGGTACAATTTAAGAAGAACCTGCCAGTAAGCAATATGTTCCAAACAAAAGCATTTACAAATATAAGCAAAGATAGTGGATATCGAATAAAAATTAAACACAGAATGAGGAAGTACAAACAGCTATTTTATTCAACTACACATGTATAGATCATGTACCTGATCCCGAAAGGCTACACTAAGGGTGGTTTCTGATACTTAATCCGTATATCAAAATAATTCAGAATGCTGATGGAGCTGCTTACTACACGCCTACCAAAATTCCTGCTCCGCCTTTGACCCTCCAGTGCCGCTAATTAGGTACGTCAATATCAAGACCGGCCATTGACGTACGGACAATACAATAAATTGTATAAAAATCGCAAAGTGGCAGACTTTCTAACGGCTAACTAACGCTGCTACTTTTCATTAACGAGTTCTTAAGGGCCTGTCTTGGGCGGCCTTACTGAAGTCGCAGGAAAATTATTTGGTGCCCCNACTTTTCATTAACGAGTTCTTAAGGGCCTGTCTTGGGCGGCCTTACTGAAGTCGCAGGAAAATTATTTGGTGCCCCTGTTATATTGGTTAGTTTAGGATATATAACAGATAGGTTAAGATAAGGAAATTGGGTTAAGTTTAGAATAAAAGAGTTAATACAATAAATACTAATAGAGACTTTACTTTATACTTGTTGAATAAGTGATACATCGAGTTAAATGGTATTATAGACTTGTCCAACGGTAGAGGTAGAGGGATGGACAGAGGAAAGTGGTTAGGAGGAAGATTACATTGATAGAAGGAGCTCACCCTTAGCCTCGTCCCCTGGAGTCGGTTGACGGACACCGCCCTCTGGTGTCGCTGTGGTCTGGTAGGAAGTTCGGCGAAGACAGCCCCTCTCTAGGTCGCAGACAACTATATTACTCTTCTCGCCCTCCCACGTGTGTATCGACGTACTTCACTCTGATTGGTTCCCGTTGAGTGTCGGAGGCGGGTTTGTTCTAATTACCCCAAATGCCATTAGATCAGCAGGCCACGCGTCCTGTGCGCATTTCCATGCCGGTTGCCGCAATCACTCTCCGTGTGGTGTTTGCACTTCTGTGCCCTCTTTGCGTAATCGTTGTTGCAATCCTCGAAGCGCGTCTCTGGCCTCTTTACTACTTCTGCTTAGCTAGCATTGCTCAACGGGGCCAAGCGTAACACCCCGCATTGCAGACTATCTCGCTTATTAAATACAGGCGATGTGACAACAGAACGATCTCATAGATACAGAAGTANACCCCGCATTGCAGACTATCTCGCTTATTAAATACAGGCGATGTGACAACAGAACGATCTCATAGATACAGAAGTATTACGTAGCTACTCGACCATAGTCGCAGATAACGAATGTTATCTCAATTCATGAGTGGAAGGTGATAATTGCATTTGGAAAGCAAATAGTTAATATATTATTGATGAATGCGGCTGACGGGAACAGTGATGCTAAATTATACGTGTAACTTAAGCTCACCGACAAACTCTGATAGGTTATTCCTAACGGAAATATAAGACTACAATGTATGCATCACTTTTCCTTAAAGTGATTAATAAGGGATCTATGCCCCCTCAAGAAACCGAAATTTGAAATTATTTTTGTTACAAATATCAGGAGCTACTTGAGATTAAGCAACAAATCAGTGAAGTGTTTTGTGGAATGGAAATCCTACACATGTGAAAATGCAATTAGTAATGTCATCCCCTTTCATTAGGAAAATATGGGTGCTGATCCGTAACACAACACAGGGTGGTAACCCTTATTTGACTTGAGGAAGGGGAACCAACCGCATTTGCACATCTGTTAAGATTTCCATTCTACAAAACACTTTTCACCGATGTTGCTTAATCTAAAGTCTTTCCTGATATTTGTACCAAAACTTATTTCAAAACTTGGTTTTTTGAGAGCGCATAGCTCCCTTATTAATTACTTTTCCTTAAAGTGGTACATATATTTTCGTCAGGAATAACATGCCGGAGTTCGTCGGTGATTTTTAGTTACACGTTGTATAATTCCAAACGTAAATAGTGTCCAAATCCAGATAATCCAAGGGAGACAATATTATATATATATAATTAGTTTCAATATGTGGGCAAAGGCCGTGCCATTCTAATATAATACTGATTTGCTTCCTTTAGAAATTTGCCTGACATTTCCCTAATTTTCAGACAAACAAATTTTCCCTGGCCTTATTTATTTTGCAGTACACTTCTATACCAAAATAACAACTCAAATTTTGCGACACCATGCACCTGAACAAAACACCCTACGTATGTAGCAAAGAATAACTAAAAATTTCGTCCACAATCACCAAAACTGTATTTGAGTTCGGTTATAAATTTCGTAACCACTTCTCTCCACAGCAATTATACTTATAAATTACGAAAAATCATAATCCGCTTGAAAAATGTTATAACCTTCATGAAAATGTAACTAGATGGCTATACTGCTGTAACTACACCACAAAATGATTGCAACATGCCAAAAGTCAAACTGGCAATACAGCAACTAGGAGTGCTACTTAACCAAGTAAAATTCAAACTGACTTGCACCAGAAAATCACATATACAATTTAAAAAAAAAATGATTTTCGCATGGGATGCAAATTCACTTCCATAGCTACATAATATATTATAGGAAAGCCAGATATGGCTTGCCTATCACAAAATTACCAGACTATTCTCTACAATTCTCTGATTGCTTTCTAACTCCTTGTTATTTCCTTGTTTCCAGATTACCCACACGAGTGGCAACCATATAACAGGAGAAGAGTTTTGGGAACAGCAGTCTATGAGATGCATCTGTACAATGTCAAATTTTTTTTTAAAAACTTCCAAAACTGTAATGAAAGATTTTAACAAACACACAGTATGGAAAATTTACCATGCATCAGGGTGAAAATATGCTGTAGAAATGTTACTTTAGTCTATTGCCGGTTTTTTCACACTTTTTGAAACAAGCCTCTGAAAAATCANAAATATGCTGTAGAAATGTTACTTTAGTCTATTGCCGGTTTTTTCACACTTTTTGAAACAAGCCTCTGAAAAATCACCCCATGTATAACGTGTTTGGTTGTTTCCTGGATATATCGTGTATCAGAAGCGTTTTACACTGCTGTCAACATTAAAGTATCGTGTTTTTGGTTAAATTGAACTTTTTCTTATATTTTGTCAACAAATTATAATATTTCACTCGTAATTAATGCCAGTAAAACCAGGGNATAAATTGAACTTTTTCTTATATTTTGTCAACAAATTATAATATTTCACTCGTAATTAATGCCAGTAAAACCAGGGAGGAAATAGTTGTGTTGGTAATGCCTGGTAAGAAATAGTTCTTATGCAAAATACTATTAAACTTAATGCGGACGAATGCAGTGCGTTGTCCTTTTGGTGTAATTTTCTAGACTTGGTTAGGTAAGCTTTGCTTGCGTGAGACGGATCAAAAAGGTCTGAACGTATAAATGTACGAGGGCTTCAGAAAAGTTGGAAGTAACCATGAATGGACTATATAAACAGTTAGGTACTTCATTACGCATTTGACTCTTTCTACGTATTGGAAGAAACTTAACCATTCGTGGTTTCTCAGTACGCATATACAATGATCTGCTAAAATTGAGGGAAATGTCTTAAGAGTGTATGCCTGCGGATAAATATATCCTCACTTGACTCGAGCATCGATGTAAAACACATTAAAATGCTCGTCTTTATGGCTGCTTTTTAGGTCCTTAACAAGGTCGTCTGCTATTCCCCAAAAGTATCGCCTGGCAAAGAGCGCCAAANTAACAAGGTCGTCTGCTATTCCCCAAAAGTATCGCCTGGCAAAGAGCGCCAAATAACTGTGCTCTCGTGGCGTTGCACTCTTCGTACGTCCAACGTTGTATGATGATCATATTTCCACCCTCCCGGAACATGCATCAGGTCGTGGAACTGACTGCGAGATGCGCAGTGCTTGAGACACCAGTGCTACAATTATTAATTATATTGGCCAGTCTCCAGACTTCCTCGCGTAACATTGTCGACGTCGGTTCTTTTAACCACTGGGGTCAAATGAACACCAACTGCACGTCAAGAACACGCACAATATTAGTTCTGTTCTGCTCCTCCTATTGCATAATTTACACGTCGGCTCTGATAGATTTTACACCGTTACTGGAGCCTATTTCAACACCGCTTGTACACACAGCTCGGGAACTTAACACTGTACTTTTTTACTGTCGGTGCGAACGGTGTAGTCCACCCTTGCATTGCATTTTACTATCATCATTACTTTTTGCATTTAACGTGTGCACGTTGGCAACTTCTGACCTTGTGGCAAGAGCAAATTTAAATTGTCGTGGTCTAACTAAATGACAACAAGAATATTGGCTCGAGGAAGATCCTCAGACTGAAGCCCATTCGCCGCAACTGCCCATTTTACTTTTATGTAAGCGGTAAGCAATTTTAGGCACGATCATGAATAAATTTTCTGTTAAAATGATTTCTTGCTGCCATACACTGCTCTCTAGCATACGGAAGGTAAAAAATAAAAAAAATTATTCCATTTCGTTCAATTCACACTGAACTTTACGTCGTATGATTATGTTAAGACGCGCTCGTATTTCAAGGAACCCTACCCCTGATGATGCTGTAGACGTCATTTACATCATGGGATATTTCTCAGAATGGCCTCTCAAGCACCACACAGTTTGTGTGATGTANCTGTTAAAATGATTTCTTGCTGCTATACACTGCTCTCTAGCATACGGAAGGTAAAAAATAAAAAAAATTATTCCATCTCGTTCAATTCACACTGAGCTTTACGTCGTATGATTATGTTAAGACGCGCTCGTATTTCACGGACCCTACCCCTGATGTTGCTGTAGACGTCATTTACATCATGGGATATTTCTCAGAATGGCCTCTCAAGCACCACACAGTTTGTGTGATGTAGAGGGTCGAGATGGCCCCTGGTAATTGAAGTGTCTATAACCGTTTAAGTTGTGCCCTGCGAGTCAATTGATGCCAGATTGAGCCTAAATAATGATTGTCTGTCTCATTGGTCTACTACCACAAGAGGGGACGAATCCACGTTTTCCGAGCGACTCGTCAAAGAAACACGACGGTCTAATGCTCATGGCAGGAATTCACTTCGCATTTTTCTTTCGAACACAGTAATAAATAAAAGTATACACAATACACTTACTTGAATCAGAGTGGCTTTTTAGGTTCATTACTTTTCACGTGCAGCCTGTCACGCCGAAGCAAGGCGTTCCAGCAAACAAACATTTCAAAGCATTTTGGTGAAACGACTTTATGTTTCATGGCTTCAAGTTAAAAGTTGTGTGCAATCCAGTTGAAGACGGAGGGGTTTTAACTTAAATACTACTGTTACAAGAATGCCTGAGGGGCGTATCCGAGTTCGCGAGGGTGGAGGTATTAATAAAAATAAAAGAACTAAATTCAATAATTATATTTATTCTCAATTCTCAATGTTACAAACAGTCAAACATCTGTCTGAGCACCCTATTAACTCTTGTTATTCTTTTGAGTGCTATATTTTATTACTATCTCCATTTCAATTAAAGTCTTTATCACAGTCTTTACTCTTGCTAACAGCCATAAAATTGATACAATTATTTCCACACGTTTAGTTAAAACTGTCTATTTCCAACGTCGCGAATGTATTTTCACTCAGCATCCAGTCCACAGCCCCGCAGATCAGTCCCACTCTTCACTGCACACGAGCTNTCCACACGTTTAGTTAAAACTGTCTATTTCCATCGTCGCGAATGTATTTTCACTCAGCATCCAGTCCACAGCCCCGCAGATCAGTCCCACTCTTCACTGCACACGAGCTCGCCGACGCACTCTCGCAGATCGCTGCTGTCGTCCTTAGCAGCTCCAGAATAGTCCAACTGTCGCTGAAGGTCACACGAGACGCCAAACACTCGGCTCTTAATCACGCCCCCTCTCAGAAGCCCGCATGTGGTATTTAAAATTGAGGTAGGTACCATCTAGAACGTTCTCAGCAATCCAAGATGTTCTGAGAAAAGCAATGGTGATGACGTCAACGTTCCTGCGTGATAAATGGATAAATATAAGCTTCTCAGGTTCAGCTAGGCGCGAGATGAGATAAGTTGATCGGCATGTACAGCGGCGTCCTTTATGATAGACCGCTTGTTATCATATAACTGACGTACTTCACTTTCACTCGCTCGCGCGGAACACTTCTTTAACAATTTTGCTTGTAAAACATTCGCTTGATTTTCATTTGTCCGAAAAAATTCAAAAATATAGTATGCTAGGTGCAAGGGCATACTCTTACTCAAATACAAATAACCTATGCATGTGGCCCTGTCAGTATCTGAGACGACGTTTAGACGAAACGACTACTAAATTATCATTGTACGCGAAATGATTTTAGGTTTACTGCCTCCTCCTCCCCATACCAATATTTTGTACTGTAATTATGCGGTATGAGCTGAGAGATGAAGTTACGCATTCGTCTAACGACACAAATTATATGCATCAAGGTCAAAGATGAGCGGGGCTGATAATGGACCCAATTCGCTAAGATAGTGGTTTTGCGATATAATATTCACAAATCCTTAATATTTTTGAAGGGGGGGGGNGGGATTTGGCTTGTCGAACGCGTTAAAATAAACCTACACGGGCCGTGGTTAGTGGTGAGGAAGCCAACTGAATCCACTCGAATGACATACTTCAAGGCCACGATGTGGCTGTTAACTAAGGTAAAAAAAAAAAAAAGGGAGAGAAAACAAGATTGTAAAGCACAATAGGGGCAGGACAAAGAAAAAAAAACCGCGCAAGACGCAAGGCGCTACATACAAAAGAAAAAAAGCGCTCACTGCCACAAAGCATGTATATAGTTGAGCGAAACCGCAGTGTGAAACTTGAGCTCGCCCATCGCACGACGAACAACTCGCAGCACGGCAACGTTTTGAGAAAGTAGAAAATAAAAACTCTGAAAACATTTTGGCACAGAATAAATAAGTATTATTTTTTCTGTCCTTTCGATCCGAGCTGCGACCACGTCAAAGAAATGCTTCTGAACATGCCTCAAGGTGAGAACAAATTAGGAATCACTCATCAGTACAGATTGTGTATGGTCACGTGTCCGCATGTCCGACTCGCATTAGGGAGGTCGTGGGTTCGATTCCCGCTTATTGCAGAGGAGAACCTCCTCCCCAATCCCAAAAAAGTGAGTTTCCCATTCTCAGCAAAGCTTCCCATTCTCATTTATATTAACCTTCCAAATTCCTCATTTATTTGTGATAGATCATGACTGACCTGTGTGTAGAAAAGGAAATTATGCCGGTCTTTTACTGCTGATATGTCAACTATTTTAACGAAATATAGAATCCACTTCGGTTCGCAGTTAACCACCATAATCCACATTTAGCCACCGATATTTTTCACAGCGCTCTTGTGTTTTACGAGAAACACATTAGGAAGTAATTAAACATGGAAAGGTCAGATCTTGGTTGGTTCCTTGCTAGTGCTAAGCAAATCAAACTCATACGCCTTTAAAAATTACATGCAAATTAAAAAAATACATATTGACTATTTACACAATTATTTTTCACCTATGTTCGCAACTACCCGGAGCAAAAGTAAAAATGTATTAATGATGGCGTAGATCTGAAAGTGTATATAGGCTGTTCACGGTTAATTGAGCAGTTTTTAAATCAACCTTTGAAAAATGTAATTGCTCCTACCTGCATATACATATTTGAACAGGCACACGGACTGGCCACCGCCCTGTAAAGTTGGTAATAACGGAGAGAAAGTAGTTTCATGTCTCAACATGTAATTAAATGTGTTAAATATTAGTGGATACTTAAGTTATGTCTTTACATTTCTGAATATTTAGTGCATACATGCATAAGAATGAGCAAATTTGTAAAATATTTACTTTTCAAATCATTTAACACATTCATTAGACCAACGCATGAATAAAGTGATTCGGTAGGCCTTTGGCAACGATAATTTAACATATTGTGGAAGAGTACACAATTTCCTACACCTATTCGCACCCCATCAAGTACGTTCTCGATAAGGAAGAAATAAATGTAAATAAATTTAGTTTGAATACGTGTATTTTTTTTAAAACTGAACGAACACACAGTTTTCGGTTACCAACGAAAGTAATATGCTTTTAGGGGCCACGATGGCTGAGCGGTTAGACTGCTCGCCTCCCATTAAAGCGAACCGGATTCACTCCCGGATTTTCGCAAGTGGGAATCGTTCCGGAAGATACCGCTGGTCGGCGGGTTTTCTCTGGGATCTCCCGTTTCACCCACCCTTGCATTCCGGCGCTGCTCCATTCTCACCTCATTTCATCCTCACAGGATTTAATGACATCGTTAATAACCACCCAAATAGCTCAACTCTCAATATACTTTTATAATACCTTTATGTTAACAATCCTCCATAAGCAAGAAAAAGTAATTGCCAACGTACTGTTACAGGCGGCCGATCTGTGAGCGTACGAAGTACTGATGATATTTTGACGCACTCGCGCTATCAGATGCAACTGGTATCGATCTGGCAACTGGCCGCTCCCGATCTTTGGTATCGGATGTCTTTGGGACATCTGAAGATTGCTCTGGACTACTGTCCTAGTTTCTCTCAGTTAGACTCCGGGCGCGGCGAACGTTCCAGGTCAAGGCCAGTGGTTATAAAAGCGCGTCGGGCCTACCAGCCGGCAGTTGTTGAATGGATGAGTGGCTGCGGCATCAAGCGAAGAACGACGAGCGGGAAAGGAAGCACGCGGCGAGATAAGTGACCAGTGGGAGGAAAATCTGCGAATGCGAGCATCGGCGCAGCGAATTGTGTGACTGGTAGACTGGAAGCGTGAGTGAAAGACATTACAAACGATGACAACAGATAAACTAAAAACGTGTTAATGATGAGTATGAGTTAGTTGACTGTAACCAAACAGAGACATTAAGATGGACGTTAATTAGAGTTGAAACAGACATAAAATAGTGCTCGCTGAGAAATAAAAAGAGGAATAGTAGAGATAGATAATGTAATGATGTAAATAATAGCTATGTAAATAAATTAAAAATCAATTTTAGTTATTTTATTTTTATTAAGACTTCCATCCCTCAAGAACTCAGGCGTCCTTGTAACAGTACTATTTACAATTAAGAAATTTTTAGCAATATATGATTAACATAAATCGGGAAATTAACTTATTTGTAGTTAATTTCCTCGAGGAAAACCAACTTGGTTAACCTAACAAAATATAGCAAATTTTGTAGAAAAGTTTGGAAAAGCCACAATTACGGCAGTGAAATCTTCGAAATTTCAGAAATAACTATGAACTCACGTTGGACAGCGGGGTAAATTATCCCACTACGGCGTGTCAATTTGGAGGGCAAAAATAAAAATTCGTGATTTTTGTGAATGAGGGGGTCCAAAAATGTGCCTTTTGATGTGCAATATCCTAATTTAAAAGATTTTTCCTTATTCATAAAGATTTATCTTGGTAAATTTGCGCTTGATTATAATAAATATTGAAATTTCCAAAAAAAGGGGATAACTTAATATTAACTCCAACAAAATTTGCTCAAAAAGTGGTTTAATGAGCTCAAACAATTTTATTTATATTTTGTCTTTATTATGAAACACTGAAAACACACTGTAAAAAATGTAAAAAGTTTCAACCAACAATATCCATTAAATCTTGCTTCGATTCATTCCTAGACATCATTATTCTGCTTTCTTCCTGGCCTCTAATGAATCCTTCTTGCTTCTCATGAGTATACACTTTGCCAGAAGCCTCTGTTACTTGTTTCGCACACCTCTGTATGGACTGCTCATGACGTGGCCACTTTGGAACTTGCATTGGCTCTTCAACAAACTTTCTTATTTCTGATATTTAGAGTTTACAAGTAAGTAGAGGTTCGTATACTTTTCTGACCAGTCTATCAGTTCCAAAAGGGAAGTTGCATTTGGATTTACTACAGGTGTTTTCCTAGGCCGAACAGATAGGTCTCCTGGTGTATCATAATCTTCATTCCTTAATTCAATTATCTTCTGGACCTCTGCTTTCCTTTCTTCTTGGTACTCCGAGCATAAAATTGTCTGAAGCACCATTTCACTGAATGCGAACCACGATGAACGTTGGGTTGTTGGCAAAACAATATCTGCTACTGCCATCTTCTGAGATTTTTGGAGCTTCAATTAATAAATAATGTGGCGAGGTCCTTCCACCCAAGATAATTTCAATTTAATTGTAAACCAGCACGGATAGCAAACGCCAACAATGTATTCCACAAGCAGTTGTAGCGTCTTCAAGTTGTTGCCTTTAAGGCCATGTTTTGAAACCCATATGCGACAAATCCTATTTGCAGTTGTTAGCCACAGAGAGTGGCTTACAGGACCAATTTATAGTAATGCCAGATCAATTGGAAGTACACCTGTCCTTATGGCCTGAGTTATCCTGTAACCATAAGCCTGATCTGTAGAGAGATCTTTGACAACAGTGTCACTCAATGGAACCAAAGGCTCTGGAAAGGATATTCTGACAAATGAGGGATTGATTTCAAGTTCTGTTGCAGCATCAAGCATGTTGACAATCTTACCACTCCACTTGTTGTTAGACTAAGTTTTTCCATCCAACTCGGTGATCAAATGCTGCAAAGGTAGCTTATTAGTATGAAGAGCGCAAACCAACCAGATGAGTTTACGATTCACGAAACGGAGTTGGGTTACGTACTGGGGAGGAAGGGTTGGTCACAATACATTCGTTGAGTCACTTTTATCAATACCGTTTTTCTTTAAAAAAAAATCCACAAGATGGTTAGCAATAACTTCAGCAGGTTTCCTTTTCGTTAAGTCTTTCTCTGGAGTAAAATGGCAAAGATACCTTCCACCTGGCTCACTGCAAACAGTGTAATGCTCTTCTTTCACAATACTTGGAAACTGATGACTTGAGTTATCTGCCTGTAACAGAACTTTAGTGAAATCTTGGCGTCCATCAAAGAAGATACATTCAATATTGCCTGTCCTGCATCGAGCATGAAATTCTTCATCAAGTGCTTTCATGACTTTTTCTTGTGCCCTTTTTACTTTATTGTGATCAACCACAAGTCTCCTGTCTCCTTCAGTAATTAATCCAGCATCCAAAAATGCAGCTGTTGTAATGGCAGCTGTAGCACGTAGACCGACACCATACCTAATACTTTGCAATGCAACATTGCGCAATTGTAATGTATTATATTGACTTGTACTTGAAGTAGAAGGTACATCAGAATCATCACATGGAATTTGCAAAGGATCTTCAGATTCTTCATCTGTAACATCAGTTCTCTCTTCATCTTCGTCGGAGAAAAGAACTTCATCTGGTTGTAATATTAATTCTTCCTTCCTTTTCAGCTTATATTNTCATCTTCGTCGGAGAAAAGAACTTCATCTGGTTGTAATATTAATTCTTCCTTCCTTTTCAGCTTATATTCATAAACTCTTCTTAATTCATCTTCGTGCCTCTTCTGCTTTTTAATTTGTCTTCTGTGCTCAGGTATATCTGGTAATCCAATTTGATGCTGTCCAACAGACCCAACCTTCTCTTCTCTCTTTGAGTATTAATAAACCCTAGTTCTTTGACAGGGATCTTCATATCCATAGAACAAGAGCAGGAGATGTGCACTTCATGTTTACAGTCGGCACCACCTGGACATGGACCCTCAAATTCTGGACATAGCTTAATCTCACACTTGCAATTGAGGATGTCAAAGAGCTTGTCTAACGTTGCTATGAAAGCCTCTTTCACTTCCAGTTTTCCTCTGCCAAGTGATATGTTTTTGGCCATTTCCCAGTTTTCTTCTATCTTCTTCAGGACTGTGACTCTTGAATTTAAAATTGGCACCACAAAACAACTGTTTGCTCGCTCCCACTGTTCCAAGCACTTTTGGATAAATATCCTTTGCAAGAGTAGCTGCTGGGTAATTTGTGACATTCTCTACACTCTGTTCTCTTAGCAGAAGACCCATATCTTAGAACATCATGCAGAGTTGGGAGTTCGGAAGGCAGCATTTCTCGACCAGTTCCAATGAAGTTACTCATGTGAGTTGAAGTTGCCAATCTTGTCTTCCTTTTACTAGCCATGGTTCCGAATTTTCAGATTTTGAAATTGGAAGAAACTATTTGTGCCTGGGGAAAAAAAAGGTACTATTTGTATGATATTAATAACAATGAATAAAAAGACACTCAGCTGCAAATGAGTATTGCTAGTTTAAACACTTTTACGAGTGGCATAAAATATTTTTACAGATGTCATAGTATAATATAAGTATATTCTATACCTTAGAGCAGAAGTACAAACAGAAATAATGACAAGAAGGCACTTATTGAGAGAAGACAGTTTGCTGCGAATTATACATGAAACGTGAAAATATCACGAAATTGAAGTACCTTTTTACCAAGCAAACCAATGTTATTGCCAGTTCATGTAAATATATTTGTGAATCGCTAACCAAAATACAACTTTTTGACCCCCCTCATTTTTTGAAAAAGGAAAACAAAAAATTCGACACGCCCTATTATCCCACACTCACAGGTAGGTTAGCACAAACACATAGGCCCTAATTAACTTCCCTGCATTAGAGAAAATAACCTAACGATATTTGTAACTACATTATTTTGGTTGTTACGCAATGTGCAAGAGCACTGGAACACGATGATCTTTATGAATTCTATAAAAGAAATTTCCGAAACGGCATAGCTTACATTAGTGGCATCTTTGACATTTGCCGGACTTAAATGTTTGCACACTATAGTTGCAATATGAATACCATTAGATGTTAATGCATTGTGACATAACGTAATACCGAGTGAAAAATATTTCAGCCATAACTTAAATTTAATGTAAATTTTATGCGAAACCGCGAAGCATAAACACAGTGCGCTAACTCACAGGACTAGGTCTAAGTGTTGAGTTCTTTTCACCAAAGAATCTGCTAAGTGATACAAACCTTTGCAACTGTGCCAAAATTATATCACTTCGTACCAAGTGTACACTATTCAAATTCAAGATAAAGACTAAATCCCGTCACGGAATTGGCAAGACTCCAGCTTTCGGAGCGCGGCACTGCAGGAATCATGGTAAAAAGCGCCGTAGCTTGTGATATCAAAACGTAGGTGCACTTTTAAAAACTGTAGTAGATTTACGATACACGGTTGACTTAGAACTCGCGAATCACTACTTTATAGCCTACAAAAAAGTATATTCGCAAAAAAGTATAGAGCTGCTTTGATTCTGTAGTCACCGTAAGGACTGTGAACACCATGCAACGTCAAAAACCTATTCTGCACAATGAATCCTGCTTTATCAACAGGGACAGCATTTGTTTATTAACTTTCGTATGTTAATAAAATCCTTTGTGAATTATCTGTGACAGCACGCTCAATGCTCAGAACGGGTTTTATCAGAACCAGTGAAGAGTTACCACCGGTAGTAAAACGGAAAACTAAAAATACTGCTAAAATAAACTTTTCAATCAAATAAACGAAATAGCTATAATACATCATTGTCTGCCACTACAAAAACCATAAATAAAGCATTTCGGGCGTAAATTGTTCCGTTCTTTACAGTATACACCAAGATTTAATTTAATTTCATTTTGGTCTAACACAAGGAAACAAAAACACATCAAAACCGAGCTACGTACAGTATGTACCTTTCTTGTGAGTACGGAATTGTGGAGGAAATAAAATTCAAAATTGTGGGCGCGTAAATACATTCCGTTTATGCTGTCGTTTGAATAGTATTCCATATCACATGTAAACATATAAATCGTAAAAATATAAATTATTTCGTAATTTCACGCACAACATATGTTAATTATCACGTAATTGTATACATTTTATGTACCTTTCCTGTGCGAACTCACTTGTCCAATGCCGCGGTCGTCATCTTGTGTGCACATATGGCTAAAATTACATGCTGCTCGCTTTGTGTGTATTATTACACGCAGTTGCCGTCATTATGGGGAAGAGGAAAAAATTGAATCTCAAAGGAAGTGATAGTGAATCTGGCTCGCAAGGGCTATAGTTTGAGAAAAACAAGAGCCTTGACCAACAAAACACAAACTACAGTTCAACGAGTGGTCAATGAATTCAAGTATCGGGGATCAACAGCCAATTTACAGCGAAGACCGAAGGAACGAAAACTCACTGCGGAAGGAACGTTTCATCGTTCAGCAGGTGAGGTCTAATTCAAGAGTGAGTGTGCCTAAACTAAACGTAATTGTGCAACGGGTAAACTGTATAGGCCAGGATACAGTGGACGAAGGCCTAGAAAAGGGGCCCTATGTTTGAGCTCGGTAGGTGATGTATGACGACCCCGTAAATATTAATTTTTTTCATGTAGTGCTATCTTTCAAAATAGCGTACCAAAGACATCTATCTCTAAATTCAATGCTCACATTATGCACTGTCAACATACACAACTTGGGTTAAATAGGTTAAATGGTTCCCGAAATATAACATCATCCTAACTTTTGAAATGGCCTCTTTTTTTAAATAAGCACTTGGTGTGGTCGTTAACTTTTAAGACAAATGCCCTTAGTAAGTACTGAATGTCTACAGAGTTTGGTAAAATTAGATTCACACAAAAGTTGAACATTTTGCTAAATTTTCGAAAATATTCAACTGATTTCCACCAAATTTCGCACACCAGTAATGCTACAGAATACCTATATATCAATCTAATACTTTTTGTTTGGGTAGATGGCTAAGCACTTAATTAAAAAAAAAGTTTATTCTACAATATAGTTTTGTTATATAGTGTATTTTTAATAAACATTTTTCTTTGTGGGATATCTCACCTATATAGGGTGAGGCATATCACCCATGGCAGATGATAGCTGGCCAAAATTATGTTTACATTTGTATTAATGTTAATATTTTAACAAGTTTAACACGATACTGAATATTTTTCCTTTAATCTTTCAAGTATTTTGAAGGCATTCAAAGTTTCTAAGGGAGGCATATAAGAGACAAACCCACGCACAGACAGGAAAGTGATCTCAAGCCACTCTTTCCTTCGTATTGTAGTAAGCAGTAATAGTGCAGTCTTGGTAACGGAAGGGGAAACCTATATGGGTTGAGTTCAAAGGTTTGCGCGTAAGGCTCCTATGTACCTGGCGCTGTTTTCCGCGTTCAACGCATAGAAGATGGGTTGCGATACTAGTCCGGTAGAAGTGAGCAAAAATATCACTTCTCCTATTCAATATGGCGACACCTGCCAAGCTGCAAATCGAGATACCACGTTAATATAGTTGTTACTATGAAACTATAATTGAAAATACATTTTGAAAGCACCGTTTTAAAAAATAAATCATTAGGCCTACCTTTAAATTGTTTTATTCAAAGTTATTCAATACACTTAACGGTGTTTACGTTATATGTGTATTCAGCCCAAAATACACAAGACGTTAACAAGCTAAAATTTTATTAAAATGTGAATATCGACCAAACAACTTAGAACACTGAAAAGCAAATTCTAACAGTATGCAATACATAAGAGATAGCACAGCAAACAAGTCTTAAAATTTTGATTAAATACAGCAGATATGCGATTATGTGAGGTGTCTAGGGGTGTTGCCATTAAAACATTCATTTATCTAGGAAGAGGAGAACACCTTTGTTTCCTCTCAATATGCTTAAACAAAAAGATACTAATTAGTAGAGACAATTAACGAAGTGAATGCTAACAACATACTTCCACCTCCTTAATCCTCCCCCCTCCCAAACCTAGTTTTTTAACAGAAAAAATTATTTTATTGTATTTATTTTTATTTGAGGTCTCTTAATGAGGTAATAAAATGACAACATAAAACAAAAATGGGAAAGGACGAATATTTCTTTCAGTAGAGATATAACTGCAGGGATAGAACTGAAAAAACTGATCAAAATAGAAGAACAACCAATTAGCACTATAATTTCATTCAGTCTAGTGAATGGCTATAGAAAAGAAACAGAACCTAAAAACACATTTAAGATCAAAACTTGAAGTTGAAGTGTCACAAATCTTGTGTCTTAATATATGTACGTCAACGAAAATAAAATCGCCCGATATAGTGAAATGCAGAGATTTGAGCGGCTCTTAGCAGCGAGGTCTTCAGAGCCGATGACGGTGAAGTGAGGTGAGGTGAGTATGGAGCAGCGCCGGAATGCATGCAAGTGCGGGGGAATCGGGAAATCCCCGAGAAAACCCGCCGACCAGCGACATCGTCCAGCACGATTCCCACGTGCAAAAATCCGGACGCGATCTCGCCGGGAATCGAACCCTAGGTGTGAGGCAAGTAGTCTGATTACTACACCGCGGCCCCACACCCGATATAAAATAAAAGTGGCATAGAAACTAATGCAACTACAAAGAGACGACGATCAGTAATTTCATCTTTCAATTTGAGAAAGCAGTAAATTTTATTGTGGAAACGACTATTTGGTGTTAAAACCCACAGTGTCGACTACGGGCACACTGTCGACTACTGGTGCATTTACCCTAAATAAAAAAGAAGCCATTCTTTCAGCTAATGTAGTTATACCCCATTCCACTAACTGCAGCACTCGCAATTTGTATTTGTAGGTTCAACATCTCTGAATCGACTGACTGTAACAGAGCACTGTTGAGTCAAGCAACATTTGAAGAGAAACCACGAGGGGGTTAGACCACTGTTGCTGGCATAACTGTCCGTCGCCCGGATTATTTCAAAGTGAGGATAAAAGTAGGCTTACAAGCCATCCCGCCATATTCTGACGCATTTACTACAGTCGGTTCACGAGTGGAAGAAACTTTTTGAAAATCAACCTTTGAAAAAACACCCTAGCCGTTAGCTAGCTACATGCATATAACATTACAAACAGCGGCGAACGCAGATACAGTTATGCCGTTAGGTTGTCAGCACAAAGAGAGGAAATAGTTCCAAAGTTCTAACGTAATTGTTAATTTATCGCTTATAAATGGATTTCCAAAAGACTTGTATCTTATTATGCTAACTGTTAATGACGTGATGCTAACGTATTTAGATTTAAACGTTTCTTGCATAGTCACATGATCACGCTCTAGGTGAAAGTAGCGCGGCCATTTGTTTACAAACCTTCGTTCCGTGTGTTGTTGACACACGTGCCAGAGAATTTGTGCGGTTATCTTGTTTAACCTATAATAATTCATTTATTGGTTTTTTTTAAACTAATATCCGCTCTTTATTATTTATCGTTGTACTGATTCCTTTCATTTCTGAAACCTGTATAAGAGATTACTCGTAGTGCGTTCTCACGTGTTTAATATTTTTTAAATTTATTTCAGGTTTCCTTAAAATTTTATTTACTGTATTTTACGTTGTATGTGACGGTAGTTTTTGTGTGCAGTCGTGAGTTCTAGCAAGGTGAAGAAAAGAGAAGTCACCACTCATCAATGCCAAAAGGACATCATTAACCTCACCGAATCGTTGTTTTCACTAATTAGGCGAGGGGAAATGAAACCCTGCAACGCCGCGGAAAGAGCGGTAGAAATGTTGAAACTCTCCAGATCCCCAGTACTAAGGTATGTTAAAATATATGTAGTATTAACCATTGTGTTTGCAAGTTGTGTGTGTGTGTGTGTTACGGTCAATTATGTTCGCCTACGAAATGAGTTTACAAGAACATTAAAAAAATTTGTTAATAACTTGATAACATCGTCGAACGTTGTCTACATGTTTTTTTAACGTTTTATTTGGGTAATTATTAAGTTTAGGGGCATTTCTGTAAAAATAGGATTGTAGGGTTATATAGACTCAAATGTGAGTGTATGAATCACCTAACCAAAATGTCGTATTACAATGTGTAATAAAAAATTCCTTTGTGTTGGAATTTGTGTACCCCTGCGAGGGATTCTTCATAAACAACCCAATATATACAGTGGAAATTTATTATAAAGACAACTGACAATGGTAAGGAAAATTGCCTCTATAGTGATTTTGTTATAGCCAATTAATTTTATATAGGTTATGGAGAGATGGTGCATTTTTAGATTCTGAAGAAACTGCTTGTTTTGTATTTAGAAGTTACATTGCAGCATTAATTGCTATTGTTATAAATCACTAAATAGATTACAGTCGATATAACTGGAACTTCCCCTACTATTAAACATATCTGTATCACTTCACTAAACACGAGAGGACATCGTAATCGATGAAATCGCAGTCATAATCTTTTAAGAAAACAATTGTGTATTAATGCATTTCCCCAATACCGCTGTTCTACAGCCATTGTCTTTTAGCTATTGTAAATTATAAGTGTCATATTTTTCACTTTTAGTGCTACATAGCCAACCTAATTTGCATAATTTAAAAAGGACCATAATTCAGTTTCTGGGTCAACTACAGTTACTGATACCAAAAACATACAAGGGTCATCGTCATGGACAATGCACCATATCACAGCACACAGGTGTGAGCTCCAACCTTTTGTTTTTGAATAAATAAAATGTTAATATTGTTTGTGACATGTTAGATTCTGTGCTAGTCAACACAGGTATCAGGAAAACAGTTACATGTAATATGATAAAGAGTTTAAGAATGTCTAGCACAGTAGTTATATACATTCTTATCACGTTCACATTATAGAAGTCTCCAATCATACATTTGGTATCCAATAAATACTATGCAACCAACCAACTATTTAAAAGTTTATGTTTTGGAAAGAATTGTGCTCAATTCAAACATTCTATACAACAGACATACTTTTGGCAACATTCAAGGGTAATACATTTTAATTTGTTGTATCGTGTGGTGATTTCAGCTGGAGAAGTTCCCCAACAGTAGCTGAAGGAAGGATGCCATAATCAATTGGCTCAAGGAGCACAACATTCCGTTTGCTGTCTTCTTTTTTTGCATAATCTTTTTGTGTAGTGTTAAATTGTAGGGTAATGTTGTTGAGCATTGCTTTATAGCATTATATGTAAAGTAGCAGTCTACATCAAAGAGCAGCTATTGAAGCATGTCATTTTTTTTTAATAATTGGTTTCCAATTGTTGGAGTGGAGATGGATGTATTCATTTTTTTTTATAGTTGCTGCTGTGTTGACTTGTTTATGTACTTTTTTGTTTTGATCTATGGTAATTCTGTAGCAAAAGGAATCACTACATTTCCATAAGTTATTGCTGGTACTTCTAACTAACTAATAAATAAATAAATAAACAGTATTTATAAGTACTGCGGCTTATGCCTTTAGTATGTTTTAACTTAATGCAAACTGGAGATGTTAGGATACACCATTGTCCACTTCTTTAATTATTGCAAACAACAGTTCTCTCTAATATTTTGTTTACTGGAGTCACATTTTTTAGTTATGTTTAATTTGTTATTGTCATTTCTTTATAAAATCTGTGACACAATTATTTTGTTCCTTCTCTTAGCATTTGCTTAGCAACATGTTTCAATTTAATTGTTTGAATATTAGACATTAGTGAAACCAATGTCTTTTCGTATTAGTTTTAAGTTAGATTTTTGTTTGGAAAAATATTTTTAAGATAGCTACAGAAGTTACAGCATTAAATATGGGCCCGGAGCCCAACTAAAACATAAACACAGCGACCTACCGCCGGCTCAATTATTTGAACAAAGTCTGTCGGGTTGCATTTTTGTTGCAAACCCACTATAAGAGTTCTCACGCACGCACGCAGGCACGCACACACACACACACCCACCCACACACGAAACATCAAATTTTTAATACTCACATTTTGGGTTTATAGAATGAAATGTTTTTAGCTTGCATCGCATATTCTTTTGTGTGACTTTTATAATGGGTACGTACCCAGTATAAAAGTCATGTATATATTATTAATGGATATTCCACAAGCGTAAAGTTTTTAATCTTGAGAATTTCACACAAAAGAGTATGCGATGCAAGCTAAAAACATTTCATTCTATAAACCCAAAATGTGAGTATTAAAAATTTGATGTTTCGTGTGTGGGTGGGTGTGTGTGTGCGTGCGTGCGTGCCTGCGTGCGTGAGAACTCTTATAGTGGGTTTGCAACAAAAATGCAACCCGACAGACTTTGTTCAAATAATGGAACGCAGATAGTGATTCGATCGTTATACACAAAAATTAAAACTGTTCTGAAATATTTTTAATGCAGAGTGTTTATTTGAAATAAAATTATCAAAAAGATATTATTATATGTATTTTTTTCCCCCATTTGTGTTAACTTATGGCTGTACGTGCATCAACTAGTATTTCGGTTCACATTTCCGTGCAAGATATTTTTTTCTCATTTGAGAATAATTAAGTTTCTAAAGTTAATTTGCATTTTTAATGTACGATTATAATGGTTGTAATAAGCGTATATTTAAATAAAAATTAATTCTTTATTACTATTGTGTTAACCGAGTACTTCATAAAAGTGTAGTAGCATACACAAATCATATAAATTACCCTTAACAAAACATACAAAACAGAAAAAAATTATGGGTAAGAATTGAATAGGGAACACTTTGTGAAAAGTTTAAAATGCTTTGGGCCAACCCACCAAATCGGAGCAAATGACGTACGAACTTATCCCTTCTAGGACATTACAACAACTCAGATTTGTCTTTTCACACGAACAAGGCCTTGAGGCAGCGCGCGGAAGAGCCTGTCTCGTTTTGGGGTCANAGGGCAGGTACCCGACACTATCTGACAACAGCGTTGAAGGCTGTGAAGAAAATGTGTCTTCTGCTAAACCTGTCCGCACATTGAGAAGCAGCAGCGCCCCTCTTGAGTGATTCGCTCAACTACGCCAGTCCGGCCAGAAAAAAATGGCTAAATTTTTCCCTATACCACGTTCCCTCTAATCCATCCTTACTCGGTCGGGTCGAGGTGGGTCACCCACCACAGAGCCGAGTCCGCGTATAGTGCCCGCGTCCCATGCGGCAGTTGGCGCGTAACGGTATGCTATCTTATCTGTCACGATTGCACAGCCATATTTATCCTTTACTTCTAGGCTGAGGATTTCACCTAGAGCTCGCAAACCAACTCTGCAATGTGGACTGATCACGCAGTTAACCCACCATCACGCCTGGATATGGCCACCCATTTTATAACCATAAGTGACCTCATACTGGCCGTGCAATAAATACGTCACGAAAAAATACCATTGAAATGCCACAATCTGAGCTCTTGGCGGCACACAGAAGCTAACTAATATCAGTCGCAGTCTCGGGCAGCTGTGATTGGATCAAAAACTATACGGTGAGCGGAGCGTCGTCAGAGCCGACCACGAAATTCGCACCACCATCGTTAAATCACGTTACGTTAAACGCCTTAACACTCTAAAATTAAACTCAAATTAATATAAAATAATTTTTTAAAAAAATTGTGGATACTAATTCATTTTCCACTCTCGTAGTATATTTGGATTTAATCATCGTTGCTCAGAAAAACTAATTTCAACATGTGCACGTCTTTCAAATATTTTCATTCAAACATACGTCAGTCATTGTGTAGAGCCACGAGCAATACAACATGAAAACAGCTGTTTTAGCATTTGAGCTGCTAGAATTAGTAGCTATACGATTGTTAACATTAAAGTACTGAACTAGGGAACCAAGTTCCCATAAGCAAATAACATATAAGTAAAATTTTTAGTCCTAAAACTTTTAGCAATGTTAACTTCCCTATACACTTAACTTGTGTTACATATTTCGCTGAAAATATTAATTCAGCAGTGAGAAATATAATTTTTTTTCAAAGAAATATACTAGTGTGTAAATGAAAAACTTATTTGTTACAAGCGGCTATTGTAAGTGGCATTAGCTTTTTTTTTTCTAATCTATCAGTCAAAATTTACAACTACTAGAAGTTAAGTTATCTATATATAAATAAAAATGAAATGCTGTTCGTTGGTAAGCGCATCACTTGAGAACGGCTGGACCGTTTTTAGCTATTTTTCGTTTTAAAATGTTCGTAATAGTCCAAATTAGGTTTTTATGGAAAGAAAAATTGGAAAAGTTTCCCGGAATATTTTCGAATTCGGGAAAAACAGAACGTCACGATGGATATGCGTAATTTTTTTTTGGTTGTTTTGTTTATGGTCATGGAAAAGTTATCGAAAAAAAAACAGGAGAATAGGGAATATTTCGCAAAACTAATTCTAATTTTTATATTTAATTTACATTCGAAATTTAAATTTAAATTTCCTCAACTTTGATTAGTTGTCGTTCATCGTTCACGTTATGCGACATTATATGGTTGATTCAAATTTCTTTGCTTCTTTTGACATTTTTTTTTTCGCGATCTTCAGCTGTTTACTGTCAGTTGAATTGTGGTTATGTTTTTAGTTTATTGTAATATATTCAGTCTTTTTTAGTTGAATTGTTATTTTTCTTTAATTGAATCAAATTGATACAATTTAATTACACTGCAATGCCGCCAATAAGACGGAGCAATTTAAGTCGCAGAACTCGCAATGCTACAAACCAAATGAATTTTAGATATAATCGAACTGCAGAGCAACGCGAAGAACGAAATGAAATTGAACGGAATCGATTGTCACATATACGTTCTACACGTAAACATGATGAAAGAGAAAAAGCAAATGAAGGCCATATGCATCGAATAAGACATCATCGGTCAGTAGAAACCAATCGCGTGAGAATGAATTTGAATAATCGTTTAAGAAGACAAACAAATGTTGAGTTGAATACACATCGAGCAGCATTCCGTTACAATGCGGTAACTGATTACAGTGCAGACCAATCCGTTGCCATTGGATCGATGAGCGTTGTGTGCCCACATTGTAAGGCATTGAAATACAAAAATGAAGCCCCTGGATTGTGTTGGGCAAGTGGCAAAATCAAATTGACCCCGTTGGTCCCGCCACCAGAGCCATTGCACTCATTGGTTCTGGGAGAAAGTGTTATTTTCAGATGAAAGTAAATTAAATATTTATAGCAATGGTGGTAGAATGTTGGTGTGGCGCAAGCCAAGCAATGAGTTTGAACAAAATAACTTGCAGAACACAGTTAAACATGGAGGTGGTGGGGTCATGATTTGAGGGTGCATGTCAGCCTCAGGAGTAGGGGAACCGGTTTTCATCGAAGGAAATATGGACAGATGCGTGTATATTCAAATATGCAAAGACAATGTAAAGAAAATTTTTAGAAAAACTAGGCATTGCAAACGATTGTCACTTTCAACACGACAATGACCCCAAGCATAAGGCGGAAATTGTACGTCTGTGGCTGCTTTACAACACTTCACATACTTTGAAAACACCTCCTCAGTCACCAGATGTTAATCCGATAGAATATATGTGGAGTGAGTTGGAGAAAAGGTTGAGCAAACACCACATCACCAACAAACCACAACTGAAAGAGTTACTTAAGAAAGAATGGAACAATATTGGCTCGAATATTACACGGAACCTTGTGCATTCCACACCAAAAAAGGCTTAAAGTAAAAATAAACGGGAAGGGTATGTAAACTAAGTATTGAGATCAATATTAATGGTTTTGTTTTATAAGTGTCAGGGAATGGACGGATATTTATATCCACGCAAGAAATGTCCCTCAAGGAGACTTCATGTATTATTTTCGTTTTCTGTATTAAATACATTCCTTTTCTACAATCAGAAGGTTGCATTTATCTATTCCCGACACCTCTGCTGACAATAACTTGTTGAATATTTCGATTTTATAAAGAATATTGATCCTTCGCCCAACATTCTCTATGGACGAACACTTTTGTCCATCACTGTGTGTATTGGTGGCGTAATGGTTAGTGTACTTGCTTCTAACGTAGAGGTTCCGGGTTCGATAACAGTCACTCCAATGGGAATTTTCAAAATCGTGGGTAGGTTTGGACGTGCCAAACAGCATCGTGTGAAATGTGTTCCGTGTAGTCGAGAATCGACTATTTTATACCATAAAAACTAATGTGTATCATCCAGTAGACAAATTACTCTGTAGAAGTCCAAATGATGGATTGTAATTTTGCAAGAAACTAATTTGAGAATTACTGAACATATTGTTGTACCAAAATGTACTGTAATCTACAGACTGATATCCTGTGGAATTACAAATACTGAATATATACCGTACACTTTTCAAGCAATTTCTTGCAAAGTTTACAAATATTTTCTTGCAGTGTTACCTAGAATTTTTGTGGCGTTTTCAAACAATTGTTTGTAGAAGTACAAAAAATATTTACTGTGAACACTTCCCTACAGTGGGCTTAAAAACTGGCCAGTCGTTCTCATATTCTCGCTCTACAGCTTAACACAGTCCCAGCTGTTCACAATAATGCACGAATGTGCGAGTATACCAACACGATAAGTAAAGTGACAGTATTCTTACATGTCTTCCTGAAGACACTTATTTACTACTTGTTATCTTTCCTTTATTCTAATATTTACTAGGGCACAGCCCGTCAATGACGTATCAGAGAACTCACGCCTGACAAACTGGCTCAATGTCGCTGTAAGTATCACACTGGCATGAACTTATTCTTTTGCTCAGTTTACCACAACATTCTTAGCGATATTCCTTACAAATAGTTATGTCCTAAAACAAGTACGCTAATTTTAAATATCCGCAGTAACTAGTCGTTAATCATAGTTCCCACGCAAGAAACTACACAGCAATTTGGAACAGGCCCATGCAAAGGATTCGAAAATTTGAGGCATTCTTCTGGTAGGGACAAAACTATATCAACCTTGGCACCACTTTTTAGAGGATAATTTAAACTTAATTTTTTTAAAATACTGGTTAGTTTTGTTTTATATCTTGACTTCATGGGATGGGTTTAACCTTCAAAAGTTCTCCCATGCGCACGGCCCTGATTTGAAACATAATGTTTATAATTTACCGGGCGAGATGTCACGGTGATTGAAACACTGCAGTCGCATTTGGGAGGAGCCACGCTTGATTCCAGGTCCGGCCATTACGATTTCGGTTCTCCACGGTTTTCCAAAATCGCCCCAGGCGAGTTCCGATATGGCCCCTTAATACAGGAAATAGCAAATTCCTTCCACGTTCCTTACTTTTCAAGCCGCTGGTCTCTAATGATCCCGCATTTATTCCGTTGTGATAGAGAATAGTAACCAGGAAAAAGGGCGACAATGGATGATAATTACTTTTCAAAAACGAATGAAAGTAATTGCAGGGATATTTAATTTGTATTTTTCTTTGCAAATTTAAAAACTGAGCCGAAATTAATTGTCCGTGTCATTAATATGGAACGAAGAATATTTCCTTGGAAATTTGTTAGTTCGCCCGATTCCAATTTTAATTTTATAGATACAATTTGTAATCAAAATAACCAAAAAACTCTTTACCGCAGGTGAGCCAAGTGTGAAATTTCAAAAAATTGCAACATGTCATTCCTGTTACTTCCGCAAACATGTTAGCTGAAACAGAATTTCACGACAAAATAAGTTTTTGTAATCTACACGGATAAAAATTTTTTTAGTTAAAACGCTTATATTCAGGTTAAAAAAAATTTATTTTCCAAATTTTGTTATAGCTATAATTGAAAGCATGTCACAAAACTGTATAATATCTACAAAATCGAGAAAAAAATATATAACATTTGGACTATTGATAGGGACCTGACAAAATCGCGCAATCAGCGACATATAGCATCATGTGCAATAACGCAGCTATTAACTGCTCATTGGATGCTTGCTAGAAAACTGGAAAACAATGATTGGACATGCATTTTACATGTTTATTATTTGCTGACAATTATCTACGCGGGGTCAACGGATGCACCAATTGCAGAAGTAACACAAATGTACAAGTTTTTGAATTCCTGCTTGTCTCTAAACGAATCTGTCAATATTTCAGGTTTCTAATTATTGAAAGTCTTAAGCCAACTATACCTACAAGATTGTCGGGATGTTTTTTAGGAGTGGGTGAATGCACACGGTATGAAAATGCAACAGCATTAGCCTGGAATGGAGATAGAAAACCACGCCCGAAAAATTAAGTTCTCGCCTGTGCAGCAGGTTGGGGTCGAACCAACGACCTACCGAATACGGATAGCGCACTCTTGCAGCATGGCCGTACATGCCTCGTGGAGTGAAGTAGAGAGGATTGGCGGCTCTTAAGAGGTTGCAGAGGTTTGGTAGAAAACACGTGATTCAAAACGGTTGGATACTTTGTAGTGGCGTCTAAACAAGAAAAGCATACAAAAAACGTTACGTGACCAAAGACAATTTTCTAGTTCTTCTTTCAGCTACAAGGATGGCTAAAACGGGTGTTTTCAGGATCAGTTTCAGCTGCTACATTTTCTATACGGAAATTTTAGAATTGTCCTTAGACACGCGTTATATTTTCATATATGTTAACGTGCTATAAAAATATAAGAGTCACCGCTTAAAGTCACGTTCAGGCAAGTCGCCGGCGGAAACACTGATGCACGCCACTTGAGCGCCCCACGCTTGGAGGCGTCGAGGCAAGTGGTGAGAGAGCAAAGTGTGGAGTGGCGGCTCATAACAAGTGGGTCTTGAGAGCCGATAAAGGTGAAGCGAGGTGAGTATGGAGCTGCGCCGGAATGAAAGGACGGGGGAAACGGGAGATCCCCGAGAAAACCCGCCAACCAGCGGCATTGTCCGGCCCGATTCCTACATGCGAAAATCCGGGGAGCGACCCCGCCGGGAATCGAACCCGGTTCGCCTTGGTAGAAGGCAAGTAGTCTGACCACTACATCACCGAAGCCCCATGAGAGCAAGAGCGAGCCTTAAGGCCTCCGTCTACCTGGAACTTTTTCCCACGTTTAGGCCGACAAATGCGGGAGCGATAAGGGCGACACTACCACGCGCATCAAGTACGCCATCGCCGCTAAGCGCAAGGCTCTGAACTGGCGTGCAGTGTTCTCGTCGTGCTGCGTGTACCTATGGGACTTTCAGCGGTGACCATATAATTTTATTGGTGGGAAGTCTTTAGGAAGGTTCAGCGCAGGCCCCTATAGTAGTTTTATATGTATCTGATGCGTGCATTTTGAGCTACAGCGCCTTGGAAAGGCCGTTTTTAGCAGTTATGGAGTACTCTGAATTGATGTTTATAACGTAAGTGATATTTTGAAAGTACTTAACAGCTCTCGTCACAAGTGTGTGTTCTTTTCGTAGGACAGCACGTTGGACGCACGTTTAATAGTTTCGTTGAAAAACGTGTATTTCGAACACACTGCAACGCAGTTCAAGCGCCAGGTAGACGGGCGCCTTAAGGCTCGGCTTGACCCCTTTTGCAGAAATTCTTCGTTTTCGCGTCATAAATTAGGATTCATAGTAATTACTGATACTAAACTATTATAGAAAATTTACATTTTACGAATTGTTTAATATTGTCGTACTTAATTTTAATTGTGTGTTATCTGCTTGTTGCATAAAGTCGAGAACATATTTACATTTTATCAATAAGTTCTATTTATATTTTATCAATAAGTTCTTCCCTTTTTGCAAGCAGGAAATAACACACCAACTAGTAAATTGTAAATTTTCTATAAACAAACATTTCCAATAGTACTTCTGAAACAAATTATGACACGAAAACGACGAATTTTTGCAAAATGGGTGAAGCCAAGCTTTAAAACTCAAGCGTTTTGAGACTTCAAAAGCACAAAATTATTGCAGCCAGGCGGAACTCTTAACGAGGTCTTGATAGCCTATGAAGGTGAAGTGAGAAGGATATGAAGCAGCAACAGAATGGAAGGCGGGGAAAAGAGAGATCCCCGAGAAAGCCCGCTGGATGTGGATAGCGGTATCGTACGGCACGATTCTCACATGGGAAAATCCTAGGGTGACTCCACCGAGAGTCGATCCAAGACGCTCTGGTCGCTACTCCAACCGCAGCCCCCATACCTGCCTTCAAAATAAATGCAAGCTAGAGAAGTGGACAAATGTGATTTTTATCGTGTGGAGATGAGATTCGCCTGTAATGTTTCCTCTGAGTGTCGAAGAATGCCTAAGTTTCTCCTGCTGAACCCCACGAGAAGTGCACGCACTATATGGCTTCTCTAGCAAAACAATCAGCTCTCGCGCTGACAAATTGCCGCGGATATCTAACTGAGACAACGTCGCCGAGTCTAACTGCAGCCGGCAATACGCACGCACGCCTGAGGCCTGACCGAAGTAAAAACAAGACAGCACCAACCAGTAACTCGCCGGCTCGACAGGAAAAAGTCAATTTATAAGAGAAGGATGAA
>NQII01000173.1:372036-386871 GCA_002778355.1 Clitarchus hookeri | reverse complement strand
GGGGGAGCGAAGGTTGCACGGGGTCAACACTCTTTGCATAAATGTTGAAGCTGGCACTACGTATTTCCAATTTGCAGGTGCAAGTCACCCTCCTATACCCATTGTAATTAGAGAAGAAATTTGTTTTCGAAGCTTAGTATACCGAAAGTGTTGAGACATCAAATCGAAAATACCGACACGTACTTCCGTCTCTAAAAATTTTGAAGTTGTGCAATTATCAAGCATCTCAATATCTTAAACAGTTCCTTGTAGTTTACCGAGAGCTTCGACGGTTGTAGCAGGGGGGGGAGGGGGGATGGCTTATAGTACCTAGCCAGGATTCGTTCAGAAACGTCATGTACATTCATACCAGATGTGATACTAACCCATGAATGACCATCTCTGTTGACAGACGCCAACGATAACGGAGTTGTAATCAACAAAAATTATGTACGCAATATAGGAGGGAACTGCCATGCACTCTTTGCCGTAGGAAGAACAAAACCTAAGGGGTCCATTTCTAACAACGATCATAAAACAAAATAACATTACTGTAAACAGTACGTTTTCCAACTTTCGAGTTACCTGAAATCCCGATGGCCTGTGCACGGCGTGAAAACATGTTCGGCGTTTCGGCAGAGCTGTGTCACGTGGTTCTATGATTGAGGAAGCTACACGTAAATTTCCGGACAATCAGATGTCCATTTCCGCTTCTACACTTGCAGACTAGAGCCCCGCATTTTGATATTTCACATACCCCAATCGACGCAGGGAAATGACAAATTCAAGATCTCCAATCTCTGCAAATACTTTGTGATTTTTAAACATGTCTAAGTTTTTGAATGCTGGGAGTTTAATTCGTAAAAGGAACATGGATAGANNGGGGGGGGGGGGAGAGAGAAAAAAATAGCTCTGCGCAAATCAGGCAGATGTGGTCACAGATTATTACACGATTACATTTAAATGTTAAAAACAAAGTTCACATGCATGTGAAAACCATTAGTAGTGTAGGTATGTAAGTTCGATGGCAATTGGATCCGAGATAGGATTCAGGATCCGTCCGTCATCTTGGTAGGCGCGGCCGACGACCTCGTTCATCTCCTCCCTCGCCACTACCAACCCACGATCGGCCATTCCAGCAACACATAACCCTCAAAATGGTTTTAATAAAAAATGTATAAAAATGATTTTAATAAAAATGTATAAAAATTATTTAAATAAAACATTTTATAAAAACCAAATTTAATAAACATGTTAATTTACCTTGAACTCTGCATCACCACGTGGAAATAACTGGATAAAACCAGTCATAACCAACCGTATTCAAGGTCAGGGTCACAGGTGTTCACCGCGGCTTTTGCGGAGGAGTGCAATGTTAACATTTTCACAGGTCTGCACCTGTGCGGCGTCAGGTAACTGTAAACCTGCTTCCAAGTTGTTTCTACACCTGCTCAGTGTCAGATAGACTAAGTCAACATGCATGTGAAGAGCAGTGTTAGCTTTTTTTCCACAGAGTTTGCTATCTGCAATCCCATAATATTGCATATAAAGACAAGCAAGGAAAAAAAAGAATATTAATTAAGGTAAAACAAGTTTTTTTAAATACACATACATAAAATTGCTTTAAAATATTCGTAGTTCCTATTTCAGAATGTCTTCCTCGTCGATCCAGCAATCGTTACGCTTAGTGTCCGAGCCACCTTGCGCGCACACGTCCATTACGTCGTTTCAGAACCTTTTCCACCTAATAAACAACGGGAAACTTCGTAGACTAGATCTCCTCTGTGTAAAAGCTTCAGACTAAGGGTTCGCCATGTAGGTCAAGGTAATACATGCATGGGTACGAATGTCGTATGCGAACCACCTTGTACAATTCCCCAGACGAGTTGTGATGGGTAGGCGTTGTGGAAAATGCCACACTGTTTGTAGATGTGCACCAGGTCGCCGATCTTGGCTTTAAGCTTTCAAGGGTCCCTCGTCGTCAGAATAGCATACACGGTCCGAAGCAGGGAGTCGTCCTCGACATCTTCGGACTTCACGAGAGTGGTGAAAAGAATGGTAGAATTATACTCGCTGACGAGTTTTGGCAGTAGCTCAAGTCACTTGTAATTTCCATTCGCCGTGAAATGTCTCCACAATTTGGCTTTCAGAGTCCAGTGAAAATGCTCGACGATACTAGTCTTGAGTCCAGAGAACATGGAATAGTTATTAATGCCATTCCTTTTCATCAGTGCATGGAAAGTGGCATAAAAATATCCTTTACCATCGTCGGTGTGGAGATTTTTTGGTATGCGTCCTCTCAAAACATCTGCCATGGCCTCGGTCATGTCACATGCATTCTTCGACTTGAGCAGTTTGGCCCAGGAATACTTGGAAAAGGTGTATATTACAGTCTTAATGTAGCAGTGGCCTTTATTAGCACGAGCCATGTCTTGCATTTCGATCAGGTTGGAAAGTATCATCCAGCCCATTCAAGATGTACTTTCTCCGAGGATAATCCCTTCTGGCCAACCTGTACAATTCCCCAGAAGTGAGAGGAGCGACGAGGCGAGCTTCCATGAACCTATTCCTATCATCGGAGCTAGACCATGTCCGAACTTGGAAATTGCATCGTGACTCATGGTCGGCATCTTATTATAAACTGATCGAAGTTACGTCTGTACCTTCACTTATGTACCGACGAATCCTTATCGATCACCAATATGACATACTCATTCCAGAACAAAGAACAGATATCATTAGACTATGCGAATGTAATGTCCATATTGACGTGGTCATCATACATATGCCACAAGTTCATATCGTCCATGCGGAACACGAGAAAATTCACATTATCATGTAGTAACTGTTTTGGCACTCGCAAATAAGTTTGTCTTAAGTACACAGTCCACCTTCCATGCCATCACATGCTAAAGTACTTCTGAGTGCAAGTCAGTTTCTCACATACCACAGAGTATAAAATAAATACAGAGTTTGTCAATGATTCGCTTGGTGGAATGATGGCCTCATATCGCTGTAAGGGAAATAGCGTGGGCTGTCCACAGCCTGCAGTTCTTTGGCTAGATGCTGGTATTACAGTTGCTGGAACGATTTGGATTACAGGTATATATTCTCGAACCAAAGACCATTCGGTTCCTCCATCAAACACAACAGCATGCACATATTGCCGCAACCAGACAGTCCACAAATTAGTCCTCTCACAGTATTGGGCAACAGTGTGCCATAACATGCATCGTGTAAAGTTACATTTTCCTCAGTGATGCAGATGTGAAGGCAAACATTTTGCTTGATAATCTCTATGAAACTAAAACTGAAACGTATAAAGGGCGGTATATATCGATTCGTAGTGCAGTAGCGTGTGATGACTCGAATAAAGATAAAATCTGGAAGAGGGATAGTCGATACACTGACCAACAATCTAACTTTCGAGCTGCAGATTCTCGGGTACAGGTTCCTTCAAGCCGGGATCCAAGCTAGCTTAAGTCTGGAATGCAGTGATACAGGCATTAACCCGCAGGACGAGGCGTGCAAGTGGTATGATATTGCCTATTCCCAGCACAAGGATATGCAAGCCAGGCACCATGCAGACAAGATACTCGGGCAGAGGGAGAACGAAATACGTCGCACACCAGACCCTGTGGAAAAAAAGCTGTGTGGGGCATTTCCAGCGAGATGAAAGCCAAGGTGAAGATGAGCATGGGGGCGNAAGTCTGGAATGCAGTGATACAGGCATTAACCCGCAGGACGAGGCGTGCAAGTGGTATGATATTGCCTATTCCCAGCACAAGGATATGCAAGCCAGGCACCATGCAGACAAGATACTCGGGCAGAGGGAGAACGAAATACGTCGCACATCAGACCCTGTGGAAAAAAAGCTGTGTGGGGCATTTCCAGCGAGATGAAAGCCAAGGTGAAGATGAGCATGGGGGCGAAGAAAGCGAGACAAAGTTCCAAGATATGAGGTAAAAGTAAGATGGGCGGGTTCCTTCCTGCCTTGATACCAGCTATCGGTGCTCTGGGCAGCATCACTGGTGTCGTAACGAATATTGTAAGTACGCTGAAACGAGCTTCGAACGAACGTAAGCAATTGGAGGAAAACCGCCACTACAGCCATAAACTAGAAGGTATCACTATGGGTAAAAAACATGCTGAGGACTACATACGATGGCCCTACCGAGGTGCGAAAAAGAAAAGCAGCAGGAAAAGACACTAATGAAAACTCTACCAAAATGGCTGCTCACGAACATGGATTTGGAACTGTTTGCATGCAAATTGAAGATACCTCATTTTCGTGGTGTGTTCATGCGAAATTCTTTACTCCCTAAAGCCAAACATAACGAAAGTGCTGTAATCAACCGGGACAAAACAGCCTGACCTGGTATGCACTGCAAAACTTGTGTCAAACGTGTAGTATACTACGACAGTTTCGGTACTTTGCATCCACCACCCAAACTGCGACAGTACCTGAAATATTGCAAACTGACTTACAACTACTAAATGGAGCAGATGAACATGTGGAATTGCGGACACTTGTCTCCTAAGTTTCTGGTGCAGCGGAATAAAAAAAATTGTAGGCGAATCATTGTTCCTTAACCTTATACATAAAATATGTTCGCACCTATATTCGTCAGTCAGTATGTCGGTGTCCATCATTCTAAGTGGTAACACATCTGAGCTGAGGGCGATGCTTTACCCGCCCTTGGAGCTGGAAGGTGAGTGGGTCGTCGGACCAGCGGATTTTCCAACGTACGAATCTATATCAAACATAGAAGAAAATATGAACTCCGCATTTCGGTATGTAATGGCAGGAGACGTGAAGGAAATCAGCATTCCCACCAGTGCATACGAACTGAAGGACATCGCAAATTCCATCAAGAAATCCATGTCATCGGACATAACTTTCGAACTAGGTGGTAACCCACAAAAGCTGAAGGCAGAAATATTTTGCAGTGCCAATATAGATTCCACCAAACTGGATACCATCGATCAGGACACGCTGCAACACTGCATGGCATGGGTATAAGGCAAGATATCCCTCTTCGCTCTCGACGTTGTGGCACGCCCAGTGTTCGAGTATGTTGCAGCTTTCCACTTGCTCAAGCAGTCCAGAAGGTTTGAAGTGAACACGACGGTACCCAGTCGTAACATACCATACATTATCACATCCAGCATGTTGAATGCAGTGCACAAGTTTGACTTGTATGTGTGTGTGGAGAGCTAGAGTTATACTGAGAGTGAGAGAGAATGTGTGTGTGAGAGAGAGAGAGAGAGAGAAACTATCTACTTTCTTCTTCCGACATACACACGTTACAAAAATTCCAGCATGTGCATTGTCTTGCTGTTATAGATAGGCTTGATGCTATCATATGCTATGTGTACTGTAGTCTCGTTGAACAGTTTCATGTCAGTCTCCGAGATCAGTTGAACGCAGCGTGTAGGTAAATGTATCCTGAACTCTGCATTCAAAATACATGTCATGAAGTTGCTGTAAGATGTATCCACCAGCAGTGTACCATTTCCCAATCACCGAGTCTATAAGTAACCTACACTGCGCATAACCATTCAGCTTCACTATAAGACCATCCATGATGGCAGCTAGTACACACATGTAAGGAAGTAAGAGAGAACAAGCATGCACCCGGGGCGGTTACGAGTAGTACTGTGGTTTTATCTTGGTGGTGGGCCAGTACTTATTTTGTCTGCCGTTAGAAACACACAATTAATATTGCCCCCCTCCCCTTACATGGTTCTATGTACCACACTCCATAGTCCACGACCTTAGCAGCAGTGCAGTCATGCATGGACATGTCCGGCCTAGCCTGCATGCATCACAGTCGTGTTTAGTTTTCGTGAATCGAGCCTTCAATGCTATTAATGATAGGCAGCCGTACTCTGTCTGCAGATCATGTAGTTTTACATTCGTACCGCAACAAATTATCAACAATCTCTTCTGCTGTGGACTGGCCACGAAGACCACACAGTCTGCTGTCACGGTCAACATACTGGTGATGACATCACGTATTTTAACATATTCTTCACACCATCGTCCCAATTGAGACTGTGATCATGTTTCTCCAGCTACATATTCGTCACCTTACTTTACCTATCGAGTGCCCTCCATGGAAACAGAGGAAGAAATGTATATGTCGCTATGCTACCATCTACATACACTATGCAGATGTGCTTAATAATGAAAACGCAAGGTTACATGGAGCCCTGAACGTTCACGAACATTGTGATGGTTGGATGGTGAATGGACTATAGGTGAAAACTACATTTGTATTTAACTACTTTGTGGCGCACATTGTACATTAAACGTCTATGACGAATTATTAAGGCATAGGCCTGAGTGTAGGTTGGGAAATTCTCAGAGGTGGTAATTTCAATCCTGCAGGCGACTATGCCTGACTTGATCCTATCGTCCTGTTTGCCAACATCATAACCAGCAGGGGGCAGTGTTCATTAATTCTCCGGGTTCTAGTCTAGGTGACTGTTGGCCCATAGTACAATCTCTGAAAGTCGACGTACATCTGATACAGTACCATATGCATGCCGTTCGCGAAATCTTGTTTAAACTTCCATATGGGTACCACTCGAGTTGAGGAATACTTTTAACATTCTTTATGTTCGCATGATCGAATTTCGAGCGGTCTGCATTAACGACATTCTGTTTTCCTGTCTAAAACACAACTATTACAGAGCTGATTTCTCACTTGTGAAACTTGTTTTGAAATTTCAATTTACTCTCACAACAGAGCGCAGTACACTCGGGTACGTTTCTAAACTTCATCTACGAAACACAATATCAATGTTCCTGCCTTTTTCTGCATATTTCAAGAATTTCACACCTTCCTATATTTTTACCTGGACATGAAGAAGTATCCAGGATCGCGTTTGTTTGTGTGTTGGCTAAGAAAATAACTAGCTCCTGCTTGGAATTAATAAGTCTTCAAGGGACCCTAGCAGCTTGGCTAGCGGAATACATGCTTACAATTTTCCAATACCATAGATGGAGACCTTAAAGTACTCCGATCCCCCAACCTGCCATTTTAGCAGCCGGCAGTAGGTTGTGCGTCAATGAGAGGTAATTATTTATGGTAGCCGTAATTCCGACATCTCTCTTCGCATCCAGTTCACATCCATTCAGCTCGTATGCGATTCTACTTATGTGGTGTATATCATATATGATGATTTTCATTGTCACAGGTTACAGTGCCACCAGCCTTTGGAATCGTTCCTCGGAACCTCAAATATGAATTACACAGTACGGTGTATATCTTAGTTTTGTACCGGGATTCGCACCTTGGACAAGGGTATGTACGAACCGGGCAGATATGGCGTGAATGTGTGGATTTCCGCCTTGGTCATCGTATCTTCGAAGCCCGCTGTCTTGGCTACTCTGCTACGTTTAATATTTCCACATCCATATTTGTTGACCGTCGGCCTCAATCTTCTGACGATGTACACATTTTCAGATGTTAGTGTGCTGGGTGCTCGCCTCGTACTGACTTCTGGTTTGGTACAATCTGCTCTTACTACCTTAGTACTGGCTTTCTTAAATTTCTGACCCATCTTTGTGTAAATGTAGGTATACTGTTATTCCCCCACCTTGGAAATTAATCAAACTACTCTCTTGGTCTACCATAGAGACAATCACTTCCTGTACTCTCTCCATCATGACCGAAATGTAAATGGGTGTCTTCGGTACGTCCACCAGCTTAAAGCCTGGATGTACCATCGTGGAAAATTTGAGTAGTGCTTGGCTGGGCTTGACGAAGTACGATCTGGTAACTAAATTAGTTTATTCTTAAAATGTTAACTGGGAAAATTTTTACTGGCAGGGTGGATTCATGCATTTCTTCACTTCGTACTTCATGTTCGCGAATCCAAGAATTGCAGCAAATGTGTCGCTTTCCGTGAAGTCTATCTGAGAAGTACAATAAATCTGGTGGTGTAGTGTATTAGCGTTACATCGTAGCACCATCACTTCCGGCTCCAGTGTGTGCTTAAAGTACTCGCCTATATCTTCAATCTCATATGTACCTGTGGGTATACGCACCTCGTCTGTATCACAGTCCTCCTTGACAGACTGAAACATGCAATTACATTCCTCTATGTTCGGTACAAAGAAGTAGGTTTGAAAATCTATAAGTGCAACGGACCATGTCCCATCCAGGTTCAGCAGAGGGAAGTGCACGTCTACCCACCACACCATCGCGATCCCCGAGAAGCGAGTCACCTATCCATCACACCACTGCGGTCTGGAGAAAACTTCCTAGCATGGAATGCAAGAGCATGAAGTAGCGACTAGTCGAGACATCGTGGTACATGGGAAGACTCTGAGAAAACCCTCGCTAGGAATGCAAGAGCATGACATACGATATAGTAGGAAGGAATTAAATTATAATAGCATTTTGGAAGACACTTAGACAACCCCAGCGACCATTTGGGGCATCATCGCAGGGATCCCCAGCTTGGAATGCAAGAGCATGATATAGGGACTAGTCGGGGCGTCGTGGTGCATGGGAAGACTCTGAGAAAACCCTAGTATACGAACTAGAAGGAAGTAATTAAATGATAATCGCATTTGGGAAGACTCTGAGACAACCCCAGGATCAGTCGGGGCATCGTCGCAGGGATCCCCCAGCTTGGAATGCAAGAGCATGAAGTAGGGACCAGTAGGGGTGTTGTGATAGGGGTTTGGGAATACTCGGAGAAAACTCCCTAGCATGGATTGCAAGAGCATGAAAATTCTCAAATCCTCATTGCCCATAAAGGAGTCACTGTGCTGCATTGTGGGGATCATCGACAAATTTTTGAAAATTTTTGGAAAATTTTGTGCAAGATCAAGTCTTGCACAGCCTGGGGTTATGCGCGTAGCATCGGGCGATCTCTATCCATCTCACCACCGTGGCCCTCAAGAAGCGAGTCGTCTATCCCCTAAGCTATGAAATGTTCGAGGACTGCCGCAGCCTCGGGCAGTAAGTTGTCTATCCACTGCACCACCGCGGCGTCGCAATGGAATGCAAGAACATTAAGTTTTACATGTCATCTATCCACTGCATCACCGCGGCACCCATCGAAATGTCCCGCACAGCCCCGGGCCATGGGGATTCGTTTAAGGGACACTCGCACAGCCTGGGGCTATATGCATAGCCTCGGGCTATAATGTGTAGCCTCGGGCGATTTAATGGGCTGGGGAGTCATCGTAGGGACACAGCCAGGGGCTATGTTGCGCAACAAAATGGCCACCATGGAATGTTCTAGGAAAAAGTTAGAAACATTTTGAACAAATTTGAAACTGAAAAAAAAATGGATACAAAATGGCCGTCGTCGAAGTGGAATGCAAGATCAGGAGGTTTACTTACTGGCTTACAAAATGGCCGTTGTAGAAATGAAATTCAATAGCATGAAGTTTACGCATCACCTGGGGCATCCGTGTCCCAGCTCCGGCTCCATTGACGCCAAACCTACCATTTCTAACTACTCTCATTACTCACGCCATTCAAATCGTGCGTTTCACATCACAAGCGCTTTCTGAGGGCTTTTAATATTCGCCACAAAAAGAGCGATAGAAGCGTCCTCGCGGGCAATCCCACGAAGCTAATCGTTAACACTTCTACTATCGATGTGCTCATTTATAGGCTGTTCACATTAAAGTGAGCATTTTTTAAGGTCCTCTCTACAGTCATTAACCATTAATAAATAATGTTATTGTGGCCTCAACCGTTAACTTTAGCGAGTTGTGAAATGTATACACTGCATATGTTAGTCACATGGCAATTTTAATATTGACAAGTAGCAAGAAGATAAAAATTTACTGAAAAGAAAATATTAACAGGGCCTTAAAAAGTGCTCACTTTTTTCGTGAACAGCCTATACAAACTTTTACAGTTACAAAAATTTCCATGCGCAAATTTTTGTGACAATGAGTATATTTGTTCCTTTTCCTTAGATGGTATGCAGGTTACCTTCCGAGTCCACAGTCTCTCACACGACCTGGATGTGTTTAATCGCTTGCGTTCTGGTGGTGGCGACCCTGCAAAAGCCTGAAGAAGCGGCTGCTTTTATCTTATCTCACGGTGTTTGCAGTCGTGCCAAGCAAGACTACCAGTGCCATTATTACCCAGACAGCAGGTGGGAGTATAGTTCATTCACGGTTACTTCCAACTTTTCTGAAGTTCCGCTTAAGTTCTACTTTCAGGATGTTCCTCCGCCTCGTGGAAACAAAGCTTAACCAAGTCTAGAAAATTACACCAAAGGAACTACGCACCGCATTCGTGTGCACTCAGTGTAATCATATTTTAATAAGAACTATGTCCTACCAGGCATAACCAACACACCCGTTTTTTCTTTGTTTTTATTTATATTAATTATAAATGAAGTAGTTTTAATTTATAGATAGAATATAAGTAAAATTTCAATCGAACCAAAAGTAAGGAAGGTACTTTTGCGTTAACATAGTACAAAACGCTTGCGATGCATGCCATATTTAGGAAATAACGAAAGACGTTATAAATGGGGTGATTTTTCAAAGGTTGGATTCAATAAGTTTGAAGAAACCGCGAATAGACTATAGCTGCCGTTTTGGCGCCAGCGCAGCGCAGCCAACCCTCCCAGTAGAGTTGTACGATAATTTCGAAAATGTTTGAAATATCGTCACTACGGTACGGTACAAAAATATTCAGTCAATATACCGGAAAATATGTTACCATACAGCAATGATCCCGTTTGTGGTACTTAGGGGTAAACAAAAGGGAGAGGGGCAGGGGAACTATCTGCGCCTCTGCTGGTAGTATTAGGGGGCCGAGGGTGAGCAAAGTTTAAGATATTGAAACAAGTGTCTCAAAGATACTTGAATTTCCACTAGAAATGTAAGTTTATGAGTAGGTATAGTCTATTCTCGGTTTCTTCACACTTCTGAATAGTACCTTTGAAAAAACACCCCATGTATGACGTGTTTGGTTATTTCCCAATTATGTAATACAGTATATCATACGGGTCATATCCTTGTATTAACATAAGAATACCTTATTTTTATTTAAATCGTATTTTACATTTATTTCATTTATACAGTCGAATGTTTCATATATAAATAATAAGAATTTAAAAAGGGATAAACTAGGTGTGTTGATAGTGCCTAGTAAGAAATAGTACTTATGCAAAATATTACACTCAGTGCGCACGTAAGCGGTGCGCTGTTCCTCTAGTGTAATTTTCTAAGCTTTATTTGCATGAAGCGGAGAAATATCCTGGAAGAAGAAATTTTGCATGGAAATAACCGTGAATGAACTATATGCATCACTTTGAAAATGTTCTCCACCAGTGTATGAAAAAAGAATAAATTGTGTCCAACATATTTCCAGCCGACACTGATTAAGCATGAACGAATTATTTATAGGTTCTTAATATTAAGCTCACAATACACAACTCTTACCACTTACAAAACATTACATTACTGATATTTTATGATGATCACTGTGCCAAAGCCCTGCATGTAATATTTTGAGAATTTTCAGAACATCTTGACATCATGAACACCATAATGTTACAAGAAATTTCTTATATTGCATGATGAACACAAAAAAAAAAAAAAGCACTAGACCTATATTCATTTCTCTCACGAGAAAGCAAGGCTTACAGTGGTTTTTGTTTGCTCCCCCTACCCAACCCTGAGGTTGAGAATATATATACTATAAAATTACTGAGGTTGAGAAGATATATCCAATACATACAATTACTGAAGTTGAGAATATACAATTATACTTTGCCCTTTCCCAAAAGTAAATTTCTCGTAATGTATTTTTCAGTGTTTACATTATATTTTGTGCGCAGAAACATGTAGAAACGAGAAATTCTTGTTTTCCTAATATCAACAGACGAAGGTTCGAGCACGTCAGTGGACAAAGTTCAACTTTGTCAAAAACTTCCAACCACGAATATGCGAACGCGAAACTTCAGGAAAATTTGGTCCTTCGAAAAATTCAATAACTAACAAAATCGCAAACCCTCTTATGTATGGCAGAAAAAAAAGATTGGACGCTACGTTTCAATACAACCACCGCGAGATAAGATAAAGCCATGCTCGCACGGAAGCGGTGAGGCCAAAACTCACGTTTGATCGTCAAGAGGGTCCATGAATGATAACACCAACTGTGGAGAAATGTCGGCTATTATTTTTAGCTGCATTTCTCCCCACCGTTCCTCAACCAGAGGCCTGAACCACCACACGCATTGACGGAAAGAAATTGGGGTCGGATGGCGCGTTATATTCTAACGGTTAGATCAAACCGGAAAGATTTCAGTTTGCTTGTCATTTTATACAACGCAAAGTTTACGGTTATTTTAAGAATTTATTAATATTACTATTAAGCCTACTTTCCATCATATCAGTCAAATTTACTTATGTCACAACTGTGCGCACAGTCCCAACGATACACGAATATTTCTAGAAAATGTTATAAAATTAATGGTGCCACTCCAAATTTTATCAGAAGACTATACTAACGTAACTAGCACTGCAGAGGAAAAACTATTATGGCCCACAAACGAAAATTCCTTGAAATGAACATATGTGGCAGTGGTGTGAATTTTCCCTACTAAACATTACGTCTCCAGCTAAGGGTTAATTTTTAGGCGCATTTTTAGAAGTATGTACGGTGACTCGCGTTAATATTAAGACACCTGGTAATTCTTGAAAAACAGATATATAGAAACTGTATTTATTACATATTGAATAACAAAAATAATATCTACATAATTAGTAAAGTTCCACAACTAATAAATCTTCCATAAAAAACCGACATAGAACGTGAAATAATTGTTGATTACTTACGATACTGCATACATACAGAGTCATTTTAATATTCGGACAGCAATCTTTCAATTCTGTTTTGTACCGAGAGAGAGACATTATAGAACAACTCATCCACGTTTCCGCTGTTGGGGCTTATTTCTAGTGCGTGTAAAGCCGTTGGAGTAGATACGTGATAATTGTGAGTATCCATAGGGCAATGGGTCGTAAAACGTCTAATACAACCTTCGAGCGAAAGCAGCTGGCGATATTTCACCATGCCAATAGAAGATCTTACCTCGATATTTCCAGATTGCTTAATATAAGCAAAAGTACAGTGCTCGACATAGTGCGGCGATTTGAGAAAGAAGACAGGATTGAGTCAGTGGCTCAAAAAATAAACCTACAAAACTGAGTGCACGCGACAAACGTTAAGTGATTCGCAAGATGAAGCAGAATAAAAATAATAAGTGCACTGAAACTAGCAGCACAACTTCGGAAAGAAACAGCATCCTGAAACTATTCGACGTGTGTTGAGGAAAAAAAGGATACAATTGAAAGGTAAGCTTGGAGAAAACCTTTCATCAGTAAGGTGAAAAAGCGTAAGAAGCTTATAATTGCAAATTTGCACCTTCATAAGCCAGTAACATTGGTGGCAAGACGTGTTATTCACGGACGAATCTAAGTTCAACCTGTTCGGGTCTGATGGGAATGTTGTAGTGTGGCGACGAGCAAATACGGAGCTCGATATTCAGAACCTTCAGCCCACAGTAAAGCATGGTGGTGGGAATGTGCTGGTAAGGGTGTGCATGTCGCCTACCGGAGTTGGTAAACTGGAGTTGGTAAACTGGCGTTTATTCATCGTATAATGACGAAGGTTTATCTGAACATTCTCAAAGGATAGTTACACAAACTTGCAGAAACACTAGGGATCAGGCAGACTTTAATTTTACGACAGTTATCCCAAGCACAAAGCCCGAGTTGTAAGGGAATGGCTCCCATATAAGTGCCCAAAAGTTCTTGAAACCCCTCCTCAGTGTCCTGATTTGAATTCCATAGAGAACCTATAGGATAAACTGGACGACAAAGTGCACACCGTGTCTCTAAAGTATAAAGACGATTTAAAGAAGGCACTACAGACGGTATGGATGGACATTTCTTCCCAGTATACCCAGATGCTGGTTGCAAGTATGCCAAAACATTTACAGGCAGTTATCGGCCGAAAAGGATTTAGTACCAGGCATTAGGCGTGTGGTTCTATTAAAAATACACAGTTGTCATTTTGTCCGAATATTTAAGTGACTCTCTATGGAAGCATGCAGGGTCGTAAGTAATTAACAATTGTGTGATGTATTTGACGTTCTATAGCTGCTTTATATATGTAGACACTCCCTTGCTTCTTTCACCGTCCCCCCACACTTTGGGAAGGGACGAATGCGCTCAGATGCAGGTGGCCATCGTAGCACGATCATACGTTCACAGCTCAGTGAAAATCTATCCAGGTTTAGGCCTACAGTTTTAAGTTGAATCTCAAAGTTGTGTTTCGAATTTATAAGCAGGGAGATGTACACGTGGCCGATTAACGATCAAATTCCCTTGACTCGTAGTTCGGCTCCACTCGATGGATAAGCTAGCGCTCCGGGTACCAACCATCCCCAGTTACACAGATCATTTAGCAGAGTAGTATGTAGTTCTACCCATGCAGACCCTACATTAGCCAAGAAAACCAGTAGACTAGCACAGAGTGTGTGTATGCCGCTCAATTTGTATAGCCATTGACGCTCTCTTTTCGTAGCCTCTTACAAGAACAGCTCAGCGAAGGCGAATTTCTAACGCATTCACGGTTTGTTAGTCGCCACGCAAACAAACACAGCAACTGGGCCAGCTCGAGGCAAACCGTTGCTCCCGCCACAAGTGGATCTGCTGAGTATCAAGGCCGCATGCGGGAAGCTGGGCCACCACGTGACTAGTGTAAACACCGAGCCCCGCAGAGTGATTACCACTTGTTACGTAAAGACGCCGCGCCCTGCAGGATCACTCCCATTGCGAACGATACGCTACAT
>NQII01000173.1:331413-371977 GCA_002778355.1 Clitarchus hookeri | reverse complement strand
AAAGTCAAGCACACATTTACCCCTACAACCACTCTACAAAACAAATAGATGTGTCTGGCTTCAGGGTATTTTGAGTATTCCGCCGAGGCTTGGGAGCTGTTTTGGGCGTGTAGCATCAGATGTCTCAACGATTATTTCTTTATTTCTGCTTCATAGAGACCTATGCAGTATAGAAGGAAAAGCTTTCTATACATATAAGCAATATGATAAAAATTTTACAATAATTTTGTTGTCATACTATGATTTACAAGATTAATATAAATTAAAACAAAAATTCAATAAAAACTTAAACCATAGCATAAAATTTCAATATTATGACCTCGATTATATATAAAATCACCCAAGAATAAAAAAATTTCTCCTTTTAATTCAAAATAATACTATGTATATTTGTTATTATAACACCATAACCAAAAACCTGCATACACTTAAGAAACAGCACACATGAATTTGCTACCATCTTAATGCAACTGTTCAACCAGTCATACAAAAAACATCAAAAGTGTACATTACAGTCGCACATAATGTGTTTAAGTAACAAAATTCTTGTCTTATCACATATTAAAAATTTTATATTGCATTCTCCAAAATATTTGTTCGAACAGATTTCTTTTGTTCCAGAAATTATTTTACATTCTAGAAAGGACATAATATTTTTTTCTAGTTGTTAACTTAATTTTTTATATATTTTAGTTAACGCACGTAACTAGCTTGAGAGCGTTATTAGAATGATTCAAGCAATCGTGTGATTAAATGAACTATTATTTGGACTGTAGATACAATAAGAAGGGAACTCTGAAGGAATTTATATTTTCTCTTTTTTCTGGAGGAAAAACACTGTACAAAAATTGCTGAACTTTTCTTTACCAAATGCCCAAAAAGTGTGTATCATACACCTAAACAGCTTGACGGGTGGTGATAGCCCCACACGCTTTGTTGTATGTTGAAACGGTGTGTTTCCGCGTCATAACAATGTCAGCCATTCTCATGCCATCATTAATGTGAAGCAGAAAATCATAACCTTCCAATCGGTGGCGGTCCGGATGGTGCTGGAAAAACTATACAAATGCAGCTTTTTGTTCTGCAATCAGGTTTCATATAACTCGCTGGGCATAAGCCTTCAATAGTGCAGAATGTCATGCAGCATCGTGGGCATTACCAGGCTAATGCTGACTATTACTGCCAACGCTCTTCTGTAATCCTTGCATTAGACAGCACTAGTTCATCAGCTCTCTCGATACCGGCTGCCATGACATAGGACAATGCTTAAATCACTCATCATCTTCAAAGTCTAGATTTTCAATTAAACAGGAAATTTTTTTGGGGGGTTAATTAAGTACTTGTAGTCTGTATGAATGTTGTGCCGGTGCATGTAATGTAGTTTTCTATTGTGTAGCTCAAAAAACTGCTACGTTTTTGCTACAGGCAAAATTTGTTTTCTTTTAGAAAAGGTGACACTTCTTAGGAACAAGTTTCAAGTTGGCTGTGGCCACTTTATGGAATACAAAACCTGATAGAAGTCTAATAGGACTTTTATCATCAAAAATTCTAAGTTGGCAGGGGCAGTCTGGCCATCGTAAGGGACAGGGTAATTGCGCCNTTGCTAAGTTGGCAATAACAATTTACCCTTTACTCCCACTTCCCAAGCGGAATAGGCGCGCAGCGACAAATAATCCGTGTGCCTACCACCCGTGAGCGGTATACAGGAACAGTAGACAACCAGCACTCGCCAAGGCCGAGGCCGCGTCGGGTGTGGCAAAGAACCCCCACACCGGCAAACTTTATCCTGCTCTTTCATTTCTCTGCCGGTGTGGGAGGTCGCTACCTATGTTTTTTTTTCTTGCGAAGCAAGTTTTCAAGACGTAAATAAACAATAAACTATTGTGGTGCTGCTCTCTGTTTCTTTGTCTGTGAAGCTGTTCGTGACTCTGCATACCTGACGATTATATGTGAACTGTTTCATTGGAATGATAAAATAAAAGTACAAAGTAATAAACAGAAACTTGACTTTATTTTTATAGTTGTTTTGGCGCCTTAAAAGTTTCATGCTTCTACCGATTGATCTAACCGAGCTGTAATTTACACTGTCGACCCAGACGGTGCAATGTTACAAACATGACGGCCCAGACGTGGGGCAACATTACATCATCCAGAGGTGGTTACATGACATTTTTTTTAATTCTGAAATTTTTTAGTATTTCTGTATAAAAATTAATAACAAAAAAATTTACGCCATTTTTTTTTCTGTATTCTTTTTAAAATAGTAGTAATTTTTTTAAACATAGCAGAAGTAATATTTTTAGAATGTCAGCATATACAAAGCTCAGTATCTCAGAATGTATAAGAGCTGGAGACTTGAAACAAAAACCAATTTGTAGCTTAAATAATCAGCTTTCTTGTACATCAAAAAACTTTACCCTATTTATAATTACAGCATCCAAGCATATGAAACTAAAATTTAGCATATTTTGGTTTGAAATCCAATTTTCAAACCAAATTTACTACAAAAAAAGGAAGTTTTCAAATTTTTCCCACAAGTACACCTCTACTCACAATGTGTGTAAATACAAAATGATCCTCTAGAGATGCACCATTCTCATTTGACATGGGGTTAAAAGTTGGTACCTAATAACTCTGATGTGGGAGATGCTAAAAATATGAAACTTACAACAACCAAAGGTCTGTATGATACCTATCCACTGAAAAATTTTTAAGTTCTAGACTTTACTAGTTTAATATTTATAAAATTTCAAAATGTGGAGGAAATATGTAAGACTGTTAATAAAATCTTAAATTTAATTGTAAGGCAGTAATAAAATTATAATTACCTAGTTACTTTTTACAAGCAGCTCATCTGTGGATGAGCTATACTTTCATTTCTGTTGGTGTACTATGAGCAAGCAGGCATAGCAAGCGAGATCAAGGAGGGTGAGTGTAGTGGAGTGAGTGAGCAGTTTGTAATATTTTATTTCCTTTTGCTCACTCATTTTCTTTGCCTTTCATAAAAAGGAACGAAAATAAAGCAACCTCAGGCATTACTATATTAGCAGTCACTTGAAACTTTTGAAAATGATTCATGATTAGGAGTTGTCTACTCGGGATTCTTCAGGTGACTGCAGGATGTGAATAACTGAACAGGCACAGTGGTGTGATGAAATATCCTGACAAAGCATTGCTTATAAGTACAGTCAGACAGGCATCCTGAATACCTGCTTCCTTAAACTGACTGTAGTTTTGGTGATGAGTAGATGTAAGATGTATTCTCCAGCATTGCTAAGTGTTTTGTGCATTAATGTCACATTAAAAAATGGATTGCTATGTTGGACTATTTATTCAATAGAACTGCCACAAGGAAAGTTATGGAAAATTTGGTAAAGAAGTGGTCACAATAAACCAGCTCAGTTTAGATGAGTATAAATTATAGATGATACGATCGGGTAAAAATTATATAAGAACCGCACGTAAATATTATGAAAAAAAGTACCCAACTAATTACAATCATCTTTTTGGAAAGGTACGTTGTTATCCTCTGGACTATTATGGTAAGCTTAAGAAAAAATGTAATAAAGTGTGTTTTGAAATAAATCTACCACACTTGTAAAAAGAAAAAACATTTGAAGTCGCTATTACAGTAATTATCCAGTTTAGCGGCTGCTCTGAAGGAAACGTCCTAGATAAACTAAAGTAGCATTAATGGATTCTGCACAGCTAACCTTGTTAATATTCAGGACGGCGTCATGTTAAAAAAAGTTAAAAATACGAGCAGTCCGCCGGTTTTTGGTGACACCATGATTCCTGCCACCACCTTATTGGCTTGTGGGTATTGTTATGTCACCGTGACGCTTCAGATATGATTTTAATGGAAATTTTTGAGGCAGTTCAGTAGCCTTTGTGTTTTTACCGGGGTGAGTTGTGACGTCCCAATCAGACGGATTTAAAAACGGAGAAAGCAAGAACGAGTGCTTCTGTGCGTAGTATTCGCCTATGTGGCGTTTTAGTAGATCATGGTGTTTTGTCAAATGAGGTAAGGTTGAATTGGCCGAGGACAGAGGAATTGTACCTGCCGTCTACCTAGGTAAGTTAATTGATATTCTTCCGGTGTGTTTTACGGTTCCTTTAAATCCCTAAAATCCTAAATTCGTAGGTTAGTTTAAAACCCTAAAATCCTAGGTTAGTGTAAAACCCTACAATCCTAGGTTAGTGTAAAACCCTACAATCCTAGGTTAGTGTAAAACCCTACAATCCTAGGTTAGTTTAAAACCCTAAAATACTAGGCTAGTGTAAAATCCTACAATCCTAGGCTAGTGTAAAATCCTACAATCCTAGGTTAGTGTAAAACCCTAAAATCCTAGTTTAGTGTAAAAACTTAAAAAAACCTAGGTTAGTTTAAAAATGTAAAATAGTGATTCACCCATCGTGGGGTTAGGTTCTGTTAGGTGGGTACATATTATGAAATTAGTAATACGTTAATGCCCCTCATATGTTTGTGTTCTGCGTCATTAGTAGAGTGTAAATATACCATTTTCCTGGGGTTTTTTTTTTTTTTTACAGAAAAGCCACTAAACTTGATAATTATCGCTCTGATTCCAGGAAAGTCATTGTGCTCAACATGTTATAGAAGAATATTTTCATTTAAAAACAAAGACTGCAATGAAGCTGATAGAAATGATGATTTGTTTGTCCCACCACAAGAAAATTTTAACAAGTTAGATGCTCTTTGCTTTATTTTGGATATGTCACCAGCCTCTAAATTGAAAAAAATTACATTTGAATAGAAATCTGCAGAATTATTGAAAAGTGATAACAATTGGACAAGGAAGTGATTACCTATGTTGAAGAATTTTACACCAGCAAGATGAAATCAGTAGGATACTACTACCAAGCAAAAAGGACTGTATTTCAGTAAAAATACTTATCCAAACTTAAAGGTTGAACTTTCCAAATTTTGTTCACTAAGGCCTAAATTATGTGTATTAGCTGGTTCTCCTGGAACACACAGTTTGTGTGCGCACATATAATCAAAATGTCAAGTTAATGTTACAAGGAAGTGGTATGAATATTGATTACAAAGACTTGCTTGAATTTATGACATGTTACATGGATAGTTATAAGTATATGATGGGGCAGTGTTCAGACTGTAGCCAAACTTTTCAAAAGCATATGGTAGGAAATATAAAAGAATACAATCCCGTGGGGAAAAACATTAATTTACTTCAGCGATGGGACGTCAACACAGTATAAGAACAGGAAGAGTTTTGCTAACATTTGTAATAAAAAGTCTGATTTCAGCCTGAGATTGTGAGTGGAACTTCTTTGCCACTGCCCAAGGAAAGAATTCTTGTGATGGTATAGGAGGTACAACAAAAAGAGAAGGTGCAAAAGTTAGTCTGCAGAGGGCATACAAAGACCAGATTTTAAGTCCTAAAGAAATGTATGACTTCTGTGTTAAAAACATTAAAGGTATCACATACTTGTACGTATCTACTGATGAAATTGAAAGGAATGAGCAACATCTGAGGAAAAGATTTGAAATGTACGAGGGTCATTTTCAAAGTAAGGTCCGATTTCTCATAAAACATAAACCATCACAGATTTTTTCAAAAAACTTTTTTATTTAATTCTTTACATATTTCTCTATTTTTTCTACATAGTTTCCATATTTGTTTAAACATTTGTCATAACGTTCTATAAGCTTTTGTATGCCCAAGTCATAGATGTCTGTCGCCTGTGAGGATAACCAGTCTGTAATTGCTTCTTCCACCTCGTCATCTGTGGCGAAGCACTTGCCTACCTAAAGGTGAATCACTGACCGTATTTCACAGTCGGCGGGCTGATCAATTGCTTTAAACATTTTGAACTGACACTGTAAACAGCACATTGCAACAATACCAATGCAAATGGCGTCGTTTGACGAGCAAGGCATGCTGGGAGTCTATGCGCATGCGCGTTACAATGTTTGCGCGGCATTAAATTAGCTACGACGATTCAGACCTTACTTTCCGAATAACCCTCGTATAGAGCTATTCCTCAAACAAGGGAAAGACACAGGCTCGTGCCTTTTGGCACTGACACACTAACCTGCATAAAACCTGCTTCTCTTCTGAATATGAAAAAAAAAAAAAAAAAAATTATCTTTGAAAATGTCTTCAGTGACTTTGTTGATCCGCAAGTTAATGATAGCATTGTTTGCATATACAATGAAAAGTGGTATCCGGCTCAGGTCACTAAAGTGAGTGAGGAAAATGAAGATGTTCATGTTAATTTCTTCCAGCCACCAGGTCCAAGGGTATCTTTTTGTAAATCAGCAGAAGAGTGTTGGGTCCCATTGTCAAAAGAAATGTAGTGCAGAACCCTAAAGTTCCATATTCAAATTTTCCCATTTTCCAAAAACATTGCTAAACTAGACAATTTTTAGGGTGAATTGTACATCTCTATACCCAAAGGTGTGTTTATATGTGTGATGTAGCTAATGGCGTCAGGATGTGACATTCCACGTGGAATATGTTGGTAGATGCGAAACAAATAAAACAAGCAGAAGGAATCCAAATCAGCCCTAGTGTGTCCGAAATGAACTGGGAAAGGAGGGGATATGTTCAGTAACAGAAACAAAACCTATTATCTTTTAGTGTGGTGTGTCGTATAATGATTGCATGTGCCAGGCATTATGATAATTTTAATATATAGGCCTAAGAGATAAAATAGTAAACATGGTATAAAATGAAGTGATATAGAACAAATATGTTGGCATAGTAATATTGAGTAACTGTAGATCAAAATAGGACGTAAAATGTATGGAGTGCATATGATGGTGGTTCGCTGTCTGGTAACAAGGATGAGAGAGTGATACTACATGGTGGCAGAAAATGGATATGTTGGGTAAAGGTTAAGTGTGGAGTTAATTTGAAAACTAATATGTGTGTAGCATGTAATAAACTGTGTTGTAGGTAATGATAAACTAGGGTTCTGTAGTGGCAACAAGATCTTCCTGTCATGGTATTGGGTAGTACATGTGGGGGGATGCGGTAGGCTCATTTGTACACCATGATACCATGCATGTGCATTCATTACAGTAGTTACAGTAAATGGTAGTGTGTTGTGTTTAGGTGGTGGTATATAGTACACTTGAGTGGATGAGCTCAAGTGTATTTCCCGTTACCACATATGGTATTGCATAGTACACTTGGGCGGATGGGCCCAATTATACTTCTCAATACCAACATTTATAGATGCACAAATTGTCTCCACCTAAAAACCCCCNTGGGCGGATGGGCCCAATTATACTTCTCAATACCAACATTTATAGATGCACAAATTGTCTCCACCTAAAAACCCCCAGGATCCCATGGATTCTCCATAAGGTAGTGTGTGGGAAGGGTTGGAGTAATGGCACAAAACGTGTAACGTCATCTATCCATGCCATATTGGTGAAACTGTCACTTCTCCAAATTATCTTTGTTTTCTGCTGCCACCTGAGTTTTTGTTTGTACAAGTTATAAAAAAATTATTACATGGANGTCTCCAAATTATCTTTGTTTTCTGCTGCCACCTGAGTTTTTGTTTGTACAAGTTATAAAAAAATTATTACATGGAAAATTTAGGCAAGACCAAAAGGTAAACATAGCTGCTGGCTTGTGACACATTTGACATTTTTGAATGGCAATGTTATACACCAAACAGTATAATCCACAGAATTTTATGAGCCTTTCAATTAATAGATTAAACATACAAGATGATCAAAGATAATATTTCATGTAACTTACAGCTATAATTAGTGGCATAGATTTTGTTGGCAAGCGAATGACAAGTATTCTTGAGCAGTAAATACAGACCTGTAGTTATGGACAAACACAGAAAACATGCTGAATGTTACCAAAGACAGAAATAATTTAAAGCCAATGTGGTCAGGTCAATACATCAAGAAGTGGTCATCCAACATAGTACTAACAAATCGGAAGGTAATGGAATTCAAGCCACAACACTCGCCAACCTTAAGAAGGCCTTGTCGCAAGTCTGCCGTGTCTGCAAAATGGTGTGTGTGTGTATTCTGAACATGTCACTATGAAAATGCACTTTTTTTCCCCAAAAGATGTGTGTTTAGTCTGAAAGCAGCCAAATTTCATACCAATCATGAAACACAACTTATGATGACGAAGATGCCTTCAGTGACAATAACCCAAAAATACATTTTCGTCACCTTCTTTGCAGAGGCAGTGACTGGAGACATGAATATTTTGTTGGCAGAACAAATGGCAAAAAGACTTGGTGTCATGAAGATAATGCCATAGCATATGCAGCGCAAACCACCACATGATTCTTGAAGAGTATGTTCCCTGGCAGGATAACGATAACTTTGCAGGGGTTGGGGCCTCAGAGACTGCTTGATGTCACATCTAACTTTTTCTCATGGTTGCTGCTACCAGGCACAGGATATGGTTGTGGACCATGGAGAATAAAATGAAGATAAATGTAAGAAAAACAAAGGTAGTGAGGTTTACAAGGAAGAAGGTGATAAGCAGGGACATGTACAGATGGGAGGAGCAAGAGATAAAAGAAGTAGACCATAAGTATCTAGGGATTGTATTGCAGGGAGATCTCAGATGGAAAAAACCAGTAGAGAGGGTGGTTGCAAAGGGAAGAAGGGCTTTGGGTATGTTGGGGAGGGTTCTGAAGAGAGTCAGCAGTGAGGTGAAGAAGGCACATGGCACGGCCAATGTTAGAATATGCTGCAGCAGTATGGGACCCGTACGAGGAGGTGATGGTGAGAGAGCTAGAGAAGATGCAAAGAAGGGCAGCAAGATGGGTTAAGGGTGGGTGGAGAAGACAGGGGCAGGATGGTGAGGACGAAGGGAACTATAGGCCATCAGTGATAATGAAAGAAATGGAGTGGAGCTCGTTGAAGGACAGGAGGAAAGTTAAAAGGCTGATCAGGATGTACAAGGTGGTGAACGGAGAGGGAGGGTGGTGAAGGTTACACTGCCAGCTAAGTAAGGGGGAGGAAACAACAGTGAGAAGCTTCAGAGGGTGTGGAGAACGGAGTGGGGTAGGCAGTCTATGCTTGTGAGGTCTGTGAGGGAGTGGAATGTGTTGCGGGAGGAATTGGNGGAGAACGGAGTGGGGTAGGCAGTCTATGCTTGTGAGGTCTGTGAGGGAGTGGAATGTGTTGCGGGAGGAATTGGTACCTGTGAGAGGGGTTGAAAAGTTCAGGAAGGGCATGGAAGTGGAGTTTGGTCGGGTAGGGGAGAGGTGAGAGAGCTCGCCAAGTAGTCCAACTGTGGGTTATTATTATATTTTTATAGAACATCCTGGCCGCTCAAGGTCTGGCGATCTGACTTGCTCCACCTACTAACTGGTGCCTGTAGCTTATCATGACTGTGTGCTGTTGCCTAGTACGCAGTGTTACAGAGGCCACAGCAAGTTGAGCAACATGTTTCTCAGATGTGCTTATAAAATAGTGAAATATATCATTAAAATTAGGCTCATTTTGCTGAATAAGTAGGTGAAAATCCTTTGCATGTAGCTTTATCCGTCCGTGTTTTACATTATTAATAGCTGTGCATTACAGTTGGCATAATCTCACAATTACATTTCACTAGAGAACCGGCCCGGCTTCGCCTGGTAACAATTTAGTTTTTACAGAAATACTTTGAAAGACAAAAATGGTTATTGTGGAATACTTAAAAGATAAACATATGCTCTCTGGGACTTTTCTATAGACCTTTTTAAGAGCTACAATTCTGTAGTACATTAATTTGATGTATCTCTTGTGGTTTAATCAGCACAAGCCATGTAAGCGCCCTAAAAGCGGTTTTTTACGATTTGATTACAAACGGTTCGACACTACTATACTATCATTATATTAAATATAAATGTTTTATACACCAAAACCTTCCTCAAGAAATTCTCTAAATGATGTTGAAAACTGCGTCAAAATCAGTCTAGTAGTTTAGACGTACTAAATGAATACACAAACATACGCTGATAAGCGACTTTGTTTTATACTATTTAGAGATAATAGAGGATACTCTTCGTTCTTCTCTTAACAGGGAAACAATATTTCGTAGGTAGGTAGCCTATACCTAAATGTGCCCGCCTTGCTTTGAAAGCTGGCAAAAATGTAGTACGACTCGTGTTTAGTCGACACAAGATAATAAGTAGCACAGCTGCTCATTCCATCCAGTGTTGGTGCCTGCTATGTTCTGTAGCTTTAGTTCCACAATGTGCTTAGTAAACGTTGTGCTACTACCAGTAGGTGTAAAACGGAAGTGGTTCACAATCAATGTTGATCAATAATAGTTAGTGTGCACTAATTTTTAGCTAAATTATTAAACTAAGAATTTCACGAAAGTACAAATTGTAATCAAAATGGGCAGTGTGACAGTGAGGGCGTGTGACGTCAGGAAATGTACAGTGCGATAGATATGCATTGCATTTACGTAGAAGGTAATACTTGTGTCACAATAAAACATNACGTCAGGAAATGTACAGTGCGATAGATATGCATTGCATTTACGTAGAAGGTAATACTTGTGTCACAATAAAACATCAGGAAACGAGTCACATTTTTGAACACTTAACTAAAGAACGTCTTCTGAGATCTGTATTAGAATTTTACCAAAATGGGGGAATTCAGACAACAAAATTAATTACGGCAGCTACGTGTGACTATTTAAACAGGTTCCATTGCAAAATCGTTGAAAAATGTATTTTTTATTTTCAGAAATTGAATGAATGGAGGAAGTTTGTAATTCAAAGGAATGGCATAATATGCGTGAACAGGGAGGAGGAGCTTGTGCTGCTATTATAAGCTACGACAACAAAGTTGAATTATTATTTTTTCTATGCTAAACACAACTGTAAGTAAATGACAGTTATTACATTTATGTTTAATAGCTGTTGCTAGTCTTAAATTTACGTATCAGATCATTTTTACTAGAAATATAAAATTTTGGGTGATAGCCAGCTGAAAGAGTTTTCTAATAATAGATATAACCTCCCAAATAAATCACGTATATGGTTTATCAATTTCTATTTCCACTAGTTTCAAATAATTCTTTATGCATAGAATTGTAATTTACATTACAAAATTCAGAATTCACGACACACGTACTATAACGCGACGGACATTTGATAGATGTGGCAGCAGAGCTTGGTAATGCTTGCCAATAGGCTGAGACTGAGTGGCCAAGAAGTTCTGTGGTGGGTATAGAGCAATGCACTAGCAAACTCTTAACAGAAATGTTGTCAAGCATTCAGAATTATATGGCGTATTTTTCATTCCATGAGCCAGAAGCTTTTTCACAACATTATTCAAATGAAGTCACTTTTATGAATTTGGGGATGACTTCCATTTCTAATATTTGCTGTGAACCCATGAGTTGCATGATTTAATGAACGTTTGTATAATTCAATAGCTTGTAAAACATGTGAGTTCAAAAAACACCCAATGCTACATTTGCACATAACATTTGTCCTATTCAAGAAATGTTCTGAAAAACATCACTTCCATTGAAATTTTTTGTGTTGTGTGTTATTTATGTAAAACATCCATTCAATGTTTATATTTATCTATTTTTTTAAAAGACTGTATTTTTCATGTTTAATGTAATTATGATTACACCTCAATGCTTATTAGGATACATAAATATAAATGACGGAGCATTTGTTTTCACCATAAGACATTTGCAAAAAAGCATTTTATTTTTATTAATTTTTCTTTATGAACTTTTTTACCTCATTTCAAACAGTTTACCTCCAAAATATTCCCTGTGTTTATTCAAATAGTAAATAATCTACCATAGTCAAATCCCTCCACTTCCTTAAAAATATATGTTTCAAGTTAATTAGCACAGTACTTACTGATATACTATGTCTTCATTGGCTGCACACAAAGCATAATGCACAAAACCCAGGAAAGTTAAAAGTTGCTTAACTTCATGTGTGATGTGCGCACGTACTATTTTTATTTGTGTGCGCTATGTGCGTGCTATTGCGAATGTAGTACCAGCCAGGTATTCCCAACCACTCACTCTCTAGGAAGTAGTGGTGTATATTTGCATATTTTTTTCATGTCATTCAGCATATGTAGTGTTATTTTTTACCCCACAACTTCCCTGATTCACGGCTCTCCCCATTATCACGATTCAGACTATGTATTGTGAATATAGCAATGTGCCTGTGAGGATATATTTCAGCATTAGTAGTACTGTCAATACAAACCCCTTTCCTACGGAATTAAGAATCAAGTCTTTTCTGAAGGAAATGCCTGAGGTATGAAAACTGTATATTTTGCTTTTGTAAAGCATACCTTTTTGAAATTTGGCAAGGAGTTGTAATCAGTCCTATAGAAATAGTATTAAAAAATATACATTGCACAAGAAGTTCAGAGGCTTTGTTTACCTGTGCAGCCATGGTATATTCATCCTACACTACATACCCTACCTGAAGAAGCAAACTGTGGTCCACAAATAAGAATATATACCAGTTAGTTCAGCAAGTAAAATGCTATACCATGGTTCTATATGTACGCATAGTCTATTCACGATTTGTTCACACTTTTTGAATCAAACCTTTGAAAAATCATCCATGTATTTTGTGTTTGGTTGTTTCCCAATTTTGAAAATGTACCACAAACGTGTGTGTGTCTATATATATACATACACACATACGTGCACACGGTCATCTGTCATAACAGAACATAAAATAGTACCTTTAATTGGTTAATTTAAATGTTATTTATATTTTACCCATACATTATAACATTTAATTTATAATTAATATGAATACAAACAGTGAGAAAATAAGGGTATTGGTAAGAAATAGCTTTTATGCAAAATATTATTTCATTCGAGTGTGCACGAATGCGGTGTGTTGTCCCTGTGGTGTAATTTTCTAGACTCGGTTAAGCTATGTTGCATGAGGCGGAGGAATATCCTGGAAGTAAAACTTTAGCAAGGCTTCAGAAAATTTTGCATAAACTAAATCTTTAATTCCAAAGGAAATGTTCAATACACTCAGTTGTGAGTGAATCTGAAACGTTTTCAGCAGCACCAAACCCACGCTTTAAGATACTAATAAACAAGCTTGGGTTGTTTTACAGTTAAAATGATTAAATCCATGCATTACGAACCACTTTTGTTTCTTCAAAATTGTTCACTTCCCAAGAATGTATGATGAATACCTGGAGAGAGCATGGGAATAGCTTGAGATGCATATGTGTTTCATTGCACGTGAATATCTCTTTACAGGTAATTGTGTCGGCTCTATATTGACAAATAATTAAAGGTTTGGATCCACTATAAGCAAAGTTTTAGGAATGTCTAAACTGGAAAAGTACTTCAAGTTTCATTTTTATATATACACAACTTAAAGAGTGTTGTGTGTGTATATGTATGTCTAACAAATATGTTATTAAAATATTTCAAATTTTTTAAAATTTTTAAATATTTCAGTTTTGGCAGTTTCTATTACATGTATAATATTTAATGACAAAATAAATAGAAATATTGCATGTTAGGTGGTAAGCAACTTCAGGCCCCATCTACAATCGACATGGTGCTCATAACACACATAGCGTATAGAAGTAAAACCTATATTTGAGACTGCAACGTTCACAACTAGTATTTGGTGAGACTTACTTGGCCTTATTTCTATGACTTGGAGTTAAGTTGGTCATCATCTTTAAGTGTCTTATTCCAAGTTTTCAATGCCGGCCAATGAGAAAGTGAAACGTCATAAAAAACTGCAGTAGCCAACTTACGCAAATGAAAATTACTGTGCTGGAAAAATGATTTCCTATTTTTTGCTCTTTCTAATTGGTGAGACAAGGACTTATGTTCAAGCCAATTGTAGATGGACGGTTTTGCTAGTTATGAGTGAGTGAAGAGATTTGGGTGGCTCTTAACATCTAGGTCTTGAGAACCGATGACGATAAAGTGAGGCGAGTATCGAGCAGCCCTGGAATGCAAAGACAGAGGAAACGGAAGATCCCGAGAAAACCCACTGACCAGGGGCACCATCCAGCATTATTCCCACATGCAAAAATCCAGGAGCGACCTCGCCGGGAATTAAACATGATATGTATAGGTGGGAGGAAGTCTAACCACTATACAACCGTAGCCCCTCGCTTGTTATGCGTTGTAAGCAACGTTATTTACTATCACACCCCAAATGGAAATTATATAAATGGGAACTACACAAAAATTGTAAGCAGAGAAAATATAACAGCAAAAATAAAACGACAAGACTGTGTGGTAATTATTAAATTTAGACACTTTTCTGAACAAAACGTCCTAGACCAACAAAAGTTGCATTATTGGGTTCTGCATAGCTTACCTTGTTCATATTCAAGAGGGCGTAGTGTTAAAATAAGTATAACATATTTAAAAAAATTGTGAAATGTACGAGCAGTTTGCTTGGTTTGTTTACGTCTATTAACATCTACCGCCATTATTAATGTCCGCGCATTGCTGATTCCACACTACCTAGCGGCCACGGATGTCATTACAAGCATTTTAACAGTCAATAAAAAAAAAAAATACCAGTCGCCATTGTGTCTTTGCCGGGTCTAGTTGTGCCGTCCCAATCCGACAGATTTAAAAACGGAGAAGACAATAATGAGTGATTCTGTGCGTTATATTTGACTGTAAATGAGTGTTTGATTGCGTTATATTAGGCTGAAAACTAGTGATTCAGTGCGTTATATTTGTGGAACACGCTGTTTCGCCGAGTGAGATGTAGTTGAATTGGCAGTTGACAGAGGAATTATATCAGGTGAGTAAATTGATATTCTTTTGGTGTGTTTTACGGTTCCTTTAAATCCCTAAAATTCTAAATTCGTAATTTAGTGTAAAACCCAAATATCCTACGTAAGTGTAAAACCCTACCATCGTAGGTTAGTAAAAAACCCTAAAATCGTAGGTTAGTATAAAACCCTACAATCCTAAATTAGTGTAAAACCCTAAAATCCCAGGTTAGTTTAAAACCATACAATCTTAGGTAGGCTTAAAACCCACAAATCTTAGGATCACGTCGTTTCAGCACCTTCTCGACCAAACCTACAATTCTAGGTTAGTTTAAAACCCTACGATCCTAGGTTAGTTTCAAAATGTAAAATAGTGATTCACCCATCGTGGGGTTAGGTTCTGTTAGGTTAGGTGGGCACATATTAAGAAATTAGTCTTACGTTAATGCCCCTCGTATATTCGAATTCTGCATCATTAGTAAAGTGGAAATATACCATTTTCCGTTATTTTTTTTTTTTACAGAAAAGCCCCTAAACTTAATAATTACCCAGGTTGCTATTCCACGCTAGAAAGACTAGCCAACACTTCGACCAAGCCAAAAGTAAAAACAATCATCACACATTTAAAACTCTAAAATCGGGCACTTCAGAAATGTAACCTTTTCTTAGGCAACATAACCAAAAACTAATTTTCGTCAAAATAACGCTACCTTCAAAATTCCGTAGGGCAACAAATACTTTTTTTATACGAATAAATATTACTTTTTCTATATTAAGCTGAAATTCAAACATATTTCTAGGTTACGAGACTTACAAAACTTTAGAATAAAATTCATCAAAAACCAATTCTGCAGTGTACGGGTCGCAAAATCATATTACGAGTTTCAAATAATCATAAACAACGATTTTAACATAATAAAAACTTCATTCATTAATTGCATCATCAGCACATCATTGCATGTCCTTGGTTACGAATTAAAGAAACGTGTACTACAAACCTTTCTTCGTTGCCGACGAACCACAATTGTTATCCTTTTCTGACTCGACTTCGTGTGCTGCAGTACTGTCTACACCGTTTTCTATTCCATTACCAACTTGGGTACCCAGGGCCATAGTCTTTTACAGGACACTATTCAAGAAAACCCGAACCACACGTGCGTTCGAATACCCCGAGACTGAATGATTCCTATTGGCTATTCTGAGACCGTTCTGGTAGTACCAAAGTTATATAACAATAGTTTTTTAAAAGAAGACAAAATATTATTATAGTTTTTTATTAATTTAAAACTAAACATAATACAACTTAAAAACAATAATATAAATTAGCAATACTTACCTTACTCGTAATTAAAATTACGTAACATTAATGAAAAAAAGGCATTGACAACAGAAAACTGAGCATACATTGCGTACAAATAGCAATAAGCAACGAACGCGAATAAAAAGAAGTCAAAGAAGTAATTAAGTAAACTTCATCTGATATAAAAATAAATCTGATATGATTTAAATACTTAAAAAAGAAGATTCATCAATGTCAATGGTTTTCCTTTTCTTGCAGTTTCGCTTAAGTAAAGATTTACTAAGCATACTTATCCAAATATTTAAAATTGCAAAAGTACGCAATATTATATATATATTATTTTTATGAGCACCCGTGAAAAATGATAACATTTTTGTACTTATGTCAAAACTATTTAGTACGACGTAAAGTATACCATAAGTAACACATTCACTCCTAAACAGAGAAAGTGAGACACCCCAAAAATAAATAAATTTACAAGAAAAAGCATATGGCACATAGTTAGTACTTAACTACTTGATGTATTTGTGGTCATACGTACAGTCAAATAAGCATGTGATATCGAAAGCTCTATCACTCACTCAAAATTACATGAAATGCCAGTCCACAAGCACCATGAACACAGTCAGTCCTGCTGTCAAGTATATGTAACCACAGAGGACACCAGCCACACGATATTGGCAATTACTAATTTGTTTTAGTTAAACTGAAATTTTATATTTAACTACACATAATAAAAAATAACGTAGTTTATGTTGTNATTACTAATTTGTTTTAGTTAAACTGAAATTTTATATTTAACTACACATAATAAAAAATAACGTAGTTTATGTTGTGTTATAACACAGAAACTTATATACGTACATACAGAATGTCCCATTTATCTTCACCACCCACATTAACTCAGTACCAGAGTTGCTCATGGAAAAGTGTTGCATACAAGAGTTGTATAACTGGAAGGGAAAATAATACTGCTGGAGAGTCAGCCTTATAGCATTATTAATTAGTGATATACGAGTACTAATATAAGATTTTTAANATTACTAATTTGTTTTAGTTAAACTGAAATTTTATATTTAACTACACATAATAAAAAATAACGTAGTTTATGTTGTTCTATAACACAGAAACTTATATACGTACATACAGAATGTCCCATTTATCTTCACCACCCACATTAACTCAGTACCAGAGTTGCTCATGGAAAAGTGTTGCATACAAGAGTTGTATAACTGGAAGGGGAAATAATACTGCTGGAGAGTCAGCCTTATAGCATTATTAATTAGTGATATACGAGTACTAATATAAGATTTTTAANGAAATAATACTGCTGGAGAGTCAGCCTTATAGCATTATTAATTAGTGATATACGAGTACTAATATAAGATTTTTAATGCCACCAAGTATCTATTCGTTAAAATTTCAATGGAACTCGTCGATACCTTTTCAAAAATGTATCACATAGCACACTATATACTGGATATCCTAATTATATCCACAATATCTTAAAATCATCTAAGTCCTGCAGTGAATCTCTAATGTATATAATTTGCATATCCAGTAGTAGATACCAGTAGATATCCACTAAATGTAACAAAACCACCAATGTCCATTACTTAAGGTAAGTGGCTACATCTAAAGAAGTATATAGGAAATTCATAATATCTATATCATATTTTGGATATTTTACGGACATTTGAACTTCTTTTGGTAGTCCTTTGAATGTAACTTTGCTAATCTTGGATATCCTTGAATATCCTTAATGTCAGAGAGTGACATAATTCAGATATTCTTTGGATGTATCTGTGCTATATGGGCAGTCAAATTAAAAGAGATCTGTAAAAACCGCCACAGAAATTACGACTCATAAGGGTTCATGAAGACCTGTTATGTCATGCCTTGTGGCACGATTTCGCTGCATGGTACAGTACAGTGGGATTATGATCTGCATTTGTTTAACATTACCTGAGCGGCCGGGGATAATGATACGGAAGTCGTCCAGCGACTATGTTAAGAAAAAGTCAGAATATTACACAATATTCCTATTTAAAAATAGAATGGGCGCCAGATCACTGGGCGAACACGAAATCACAGTTCTCATAATCGTTAGCCGAACGACCACGTAGCTGTATTCCCTGACACACTGCGTAAATTTACAGGAAAACGTAATATATAGACGGGGTATTCATACTCCCCAGCACATCTTAGTATTACATTTTACCTTATAAATTAAGGATGTCTCCTTGAGGCATCGATGACTTCCTGGATTGGGCCAGTACCTGAAATACAACACAATGATAACTCACAAGTTACGGTTAACTAAGTAAATTATATTGCCAAATAGTGTACACAGTTACATGTAAGCAATACAAATTAAAGTGGGCCTGACTCACAAGGCCTGCCAGCAGCCGTTACTGTACAAAAAGGCCAAGAATGGCGCGAACACTTACATTAGTAATTAAACCTCTGGGGTCGATAAATTGAGCCGATGGAGGAGTACTGCGAATGCGGGGAAGATTCCGTAAATTAAATAAATATTACAGTAAGTTATGTTAACCTATTGCAGTTAAGTGTTCAGAACCAAGTATGGAAGACCCCTACATCGCGACGCACGTTCAGCACCTAAGAACCGTGGAATCAAACTGCAGGAGATGTCGCCTGCGGGCAGCATCCTTGCAGAGAGCTCGCTGCACTCCGCAAGGTAATTTAATTAACTGATCTCATTATCATACAACTTTAAACATTTATAAATAAAACACTGAAATGTTCTGAGTGAGTTTCCTTAATCCTGTAGAGAGTTAAGAGTTCTTAATTAAGCACTTATTTACATACAAACATGATTATGTGGTGCCTTGCNTCCTGTAGAGAGTTAAGAGTTCTTAATTAAGCACTTATTTACATACAAACATGATTATGTGGTGCCTTGCAGAGCATGTGGGAAATTTAGGTCTGTTAAGTTTTGGGGCACTCTACGGCCGGAACGGTTAGGTTGAAAGAAAGACTAATTATTTCCCATGTCACTAATTGGCTTGATAAGACACACAATTACAATCGGAAAATTATATAGAACACTTAAAATACCCTAGCCTTGCTACTCTACACCTAAGTAAATATGCACGTAGCGACTGTGGGCCGATGATGTGATGACAGTGGCCATCCCAGACCATGCAGGAGTGGTACGCGTCATGTTGTAGGAGTAATGTAAACAATGCAGATACCCAGAGATGCGTACCCTATTCCACAGAGGTTGCACTTAGAGGAAACAATGGAGCACATGGTGTGATGACTACTAAATCAGTCATCTGTGTGCAGTCGAATACAGTACACTGAAAGATGAGATGTAACAGAAATGTACTCCAACAACGAGAAGGTATAATTGCTGCTTATCTATGGATAATGTAAGTTAGAAGATGAATGTGTTTGTATTATTTTACACTACACTGTGGTACATTCAAGTGAGTTGTACTGAAACACACACACACAGTTGTGTTATTGCCATTATCAACAGCTTGGTCTCCTCACTCACCATTCATTCTGTTGAAGGTCGGCATAATATTAGTCAAGCTGAGCAACTCTACATAGACACCACCATCCAGATGGATGTTTTCCCATCTCATTGTGAAGCTTTGTGAAATGGGTAATTTGAACTCACAGCAACATAATTGTCTTAGAACTCGCACAGATGAAGTTACTGTGGTTGCTGCTCTCGCTGCTGTAGCAGTTAATGCACACGACAGCCCACACCCACTTGCAGCCGAAATTGGCATTCCGAAAACGAGTTCAAATCGCATTCCACCCTATCATGTACATGTACACCACGAATTGTACAGGAATGATTTCCAGAATCACGTAGAGTTCTGTCAATTGGCACAGCATCAAATTATCGCCAAACCGAACCTTTTTTTCGGATGTTAGTTTTACCTATTAATCGTCTTTCTACAACTCAGGCTAAGTGAATACAATGAACATTCATTATTGGGCTGTCGAGAATCCATCATGGCTTCTCTAGGTGGAAAATCTGTAACAATGGAGGTGAATGTCTGGTGTGGAATGGTTGGCAATAAGGTTATAGGACCTTATTTCGTTAATGTCAACCGAAACGGCAGGGGGTATGCCACCTTCATAAAAACAATTCTTCCTGGTCTTCTGGAGAAGATACCTGTACGGAAAAGAATGATACTGTGGTACCAGCAAGATCGTTGCCCAGCACATAATGCTGTGAATGCATGTCATGTTCTGAACCGAAAATATCCTGGTAGGTGGATTGGTCGTGGAGGACCATTTCAATGACCTGCCTGGTCTCCTGTTTGTAACCCCATGAACTTTCTTTCTTTGGGGTTACCTCAAAAGTGCTGTCTATCGAGATATTCCCACAACTCCAGAGAACTGACAGTAACATATTGTACGTGCTTGTAATGCTCTTCAGCAGGCAACACTGAACTAATCAGTGTTGTCATACATCCAGCTACTGAACTTGTGTATCCCTGCCAATAGTCACCACTTTGAACATCTAATGTGAATTCTTTATTACTAGGTGTACCCATATGATTAGTATTACAAATGTGCAGTAGATATCCCAGTTTCTGTATCGTATTTAATGATCATGCTTTGAAAGTGTACATCAAGCTATATGTTAAAATCGGTCTTGATGAACTTCAGTGAACTCTTCACCAATTGGTACTTGGTGTCATTTAAAAAACTGATGTTAGTACTCGTATCTCACTAATAAATAATGTGATGTGAGGTCGGGTTTGGAGAATGGTAGTGACATTACCACTGCATCGTTCTTCATGCAGAATTCTGACCGGAAACTCTCACCAGAGAAGTCTTGGAGATTTATTACCGGCTGCTCTACTGTTGTGGGTCGTGGCCGAGTCACCCAGGTGTCTCAGCTGTTCTCCCGATCCCCTACATCTCAATTGAAGGGTTTTTAATTGTGGTTCGATATACTGCTAGCCGTGGGCAGTCACGGTTGGCCCAGTACAGCCACAGGTGCATGTTGTAAGACAGTTATGCATGTAACAAGTTAGCTAAATGCAGAGTTGTAAGCCAATTAAATGCTGATAAAAATACTTGTTACACAGAAAACACTTAATAACGATTATAATGGCTGGATGGTGAGTCCAGCTCCCGAAGTACTTTGAAGAGGCAAGGCCTGTTATTCAAGCCACTGACTGGACAATTGCGGTCATTTATTTATATTTCGACATTACAAACCAGTTGACGATGCTCATGTCGTTGGGTGCTGATGCGGGGAAAATGAGCCTGTGCTCTGTCCAGGATAGACTTAAATGTTTTACACTTGTCTGCATGTACGAAAATAAAAATAAATATGATGTGTGTTTTCTTGTAATGAAAAACGATCTTATAGTATAAAAAACATGCGAAGTTTGTTGGGCATATGAGTGATAATTCCATGAAATTCCCAACATGCTTTTTATTTTCTCTATGAGCATGACATCTAGCAAAGAGGACCATGACACCAAACAAGTCGGCATACCTTTGATTTACGCAGCATGAGAAAATTTGCTTTAAACTAGAAATTGTGTTTTAGAAATACCACAATACATCAATTGAAACACAGGTAAGTGAAATCTAAAGCAATAAAGACATATTAAAGAATATCCCTCACAATACAACACTGCAAAACACATTTACTCTTAGGTTTAACATATCAGGACAAAAGGCATCATTTCATACGATTTGTATGAAAAATGATAATGAGACAAACCATGCAAATCACCATAGAAAGAAATTCTAACTACTTCAATGATTATGTGAAGAATAACACAGCTGGTAAGAGTGAGGAAATAATGGTTTTATTAATTGAAAAATTCTGTGGGCCTATTCAGGCTGACCCACAGACCTTAAACTGTAAAAACTCTGAGTTGAGCATACTGGCTTTTAAGTAATTTATGTGAAAGTGGGTGAATGTGGGTTATAGGGAATCTATACCACGAAATACCGGAAGGCAGTTCTTAAAAGAAAATAAACAAATTCTGGAAACTTGCATGTAATTACTCTTGCACAAAAACACTTACCTCACTCCAGGTTAACCCATTATATGGACTCTGGCCTGCGGCCCGCCAGATAGGAAAAATCAAGAAAAATACACATTTGTGCAAAATAGTGAATTTTTGGTGCATTAAGCTCCCCCGGGCGATGCTATTTCTTGTGAAGAAGAAGGGGTGGCGTCTCCGGGTGCAGAAAGAACAGGTTCTGGTACGTTACATTAGCTAAATGTGATTGGCGCGACAACATGAAGGCACTCTAAGCACGATGTAGCACGTGCTGACCCTTTGCGGCGCGAACTATAGCGGCACGAGACTCGCCCTGCACTTCTTTCTGCTTGCCTGTAACTTGTAACAATTAAAAGGGCATAAGCTCTTGCTTGATAAATTTACAAAATAAATACATAGATATTTCTTTTATGAAAACAGTTACAATCTACACTTTGATGGCATCAAATGTGTGTGAAACAACTGTGGTGAAAAATATGTGGATTTGAGAATTACAAAAATAAAACCCTGAAATGCTAGTAGGGCATCGCTGAATGTTTATACTCTTAATGTGTTTTTCTTTACATTCAAATGCTTTCCTTGAAATTTCCCTACAAATTATATATGCTGGATCTACAACTATGCACCATCGCACGCCCGAGGGAGATGGGGGTATGTGGTTGCGCTGCACTGCTCTACACTTTCACACAGGTGCACTGCACTCGTATTGGCACTCGCAGTGTGCTGCAGCTACACTAGAGCGGTTGATGTGGTGAACGTGCAGCATGTAAAATGGTCTGCAGGGCAGGATACCATCCCGCATCAAACACCTCCTTCCTGCTGAAGCCGTTTGCGTTCCGTGCATTTCAAGGTGCCACAGTTACAGGCCATGTTCGGACGATATCGGGACCACATGGCATATAAGGCTCTTGGGTGGCCTGAATGGTGCTGGTGTGGTAGCTGCTGGTGTTGACGTGGGTGGCCTGTTGTGGGATTCGGTGGAATGACTGCAGGTGAGGCAAGCCTGCTCTGGCACACGTCACTGGTGGGAGTGGTGGGGGATGGCGATCTGAGTGCCTCACTGCTCTCGCTGCTGCTGCTAGTGCATCTGCTAGCTGGATTTCGCTGCCCGGGACATGCTCCACAATGAAGTCGTAAACTTGAAGAAGCAATGCCAAATGGATCAGCTTTCTCCGTGCCTCATGCATGGTGTGGAGCCAGACTAAGCAGTAGTTGTCAGTGGTAAGCATGAAGTGCTGGTACTCCAAGTACGCTCGGTACTTCTTGATGGACTATACGATGGCCAAATATTCATATTCGTTAACGTCGTACCTCTGCTCAGTTGGTCAAATTTTGGCACTAGCAATTGTCACTGCACAGGTAGAGTAGTGCACCAAGTCCTTTTTGGCTGGCATCGGTCTGCAGGTAAAGGTGTTTTGTGGTGTCATACCTCGCCAAGGTTGGGCACACTCGAAAAGGTGACTTGATTTGCTGAAAGGCAATGTCGGCGGGGATGTCCCATTGAAACCGTCGCTGGATTGACAGCAGGTCAGTGAGTGGTGCAGTGATGATGGTCAAGTCCTGGATTTGCTACCAGAGCTAGTTTATTAGCTCAAAGATTTTCCAGAGCTACTTGCGTGTATGTGGTGGTGGGTACTCGTCAATCAGCCGAAGTTGTTCGGGGTTGGGTTTGTTCACTTCCTCGTCAACGACATGACCCAGGAAATAGGTGCAGGTCTTTCCGAGGAGGCATTTGGCAGTTGCACATGTGAGGCTGTTCATGGCAAACCTCTCGAACACAAGTGACAGGTGGTGTAAGTGCTCCCTCCCAACTGACCATATCACCCCACCGTCCAGATATGTGAGTGTAAATTCGCCGATGAGGCCGTCCAACACTCTGACCATCATCGCCCGGAAGGTGGCCGGTGCACACTTCACTCCATACAGCATGGTGCAGAAATGAAAACGCTTGCCATTGGGAGTCGGAAAGCTGTTGCTTGCCATGGTCTTCGAAATTGACGGGCACTTGCCAATAGCCACTCTTAATGCCAAGGGATAACATGACCTTGGCTTTCCCTAAGGAAATGAGGTAATTTTTCCTGCTAATGTATGCTGGCAACACACTATGTGTTACTTGGTTCGCTAGCCGAAAATCTACACAAAACCTCCTCGTACTGTCTTTTTTAGGTGCCAGTGTTATGGCGAAATTGATGTCACTGTTTGTTGGTTCAATAACACTGTCATTCAACATTTCTTGAATTTGTTGTTTCTTGATTCGCACTTGGTGCGGTAAATAACTGCGTGGTGGATTGTATATACGCCTGTCTTGCACTAGCAGTATGGCATACTCAGCTACCGNACCTTGGCTTTCCCTAAGGAAATGAGGTAATTTTTCCTGCTAATGTATGCTGGCAACACACTATGTGTTACTTGGTTTGCTAGCCTGCTTCGACAAAGTGCTTCATGTGCTGCAATCATGTGTCGGCGTTCATCAAGGAGCCGCTGAAAAGCTGTCTGGTGTATAGGCGGTATATTGTTTTCAAACTCCGCTAGTGAATTAAATGGTACTATATCGGCTGGTCGCTGGTCCAGGTAATTAGTGTGCGTCGCTCCTTTAGACCGAAATGGATGCGACATGCTGCAGGTTTTACTATGGTATTTTGCTCAGTAAGCTACGGTACACCATGTAAGGCATCTTTCCAAATTTTCGGGGTAACAACTGCTGTGGATATTGTGCCTATGTCCCGTTTGGAAACTGTCACTGCGGCTTGACCTAATGTGGTTTAGGTGTGCTGGTTTGTGGCTAAACGAATTACTTGAACGGTTGGAGTGATATCTGTAGAATGTATGAAACTAGGCTATATGAGGTTATCTGAGGCAGCAGTGTCTATTAAGGCATGACAATGATGACTGCTAATAAATACGAAATGCGAATTAATTGTTAATGACTGCTACTAACATGGTTGATTAGTGCTTGTTGTGGTGTTAAGTCGGTAATGTTACTAGGACTGGAGTGTGGGAACATCCGTCTCCTTTACCCCTGTTTCCAGTTTCCCGGAATACTGCTTGCAGAATTGTTTGTTTGTTTGAGGTGGGGATTGTTAGGGCATGCAATTTGCAAATGGTATTTTTGGACATCACAATATTGACACACATGTGGCGGTGATTGGCTTCTGTCCCACTTCATGTTTTTGTTTCGCATTCTCTCCATCACACTATTACTTTTGTTGTCACTTGCACCAATAAATTTCTGTACTCCTTTCTGCACTGTAATTTTTGTCCCATTGTTGACCGAAAGAGTGTGTTTTAGTACTGTTTTGCACTGCACCCTGTTCCTTCAAACTGTCCTGATGTTGCTCATGGCTCCATCATGGAGCACTCGTTTCCCATTCGCAGCTCGGCTGGCACGGATTTTGTTCCAAGATTATAACGGCGCGCATGAGTTCATCAAGGCTGCTATTATGCAGTGGTACCAATGCGGCACCGTAATCTGGTTGAACTGTTTTCACCACCACTTCGAGCACTTCTCGCTCGGGCAGATGCGGATGGAAATGTCTGACAAGATGTAATTTTCTGGTGATTAATGTGGCCTAGTTTCTACACTGGCCACTCCTCCACGCATACCACACAGCATTGGATGTGTGCCGTAAAGCCACTCAGGAATACAGACGGGTCCTCTGTAGGTGCTCCCACAAAGATGGGTAGCGACTGGAATCGCAAGGGCGTGGCAACACTAGTTGGGCCAGGCGCAAAGGTTGGGATAGCCAGAGTGGTTGGTGTTGCCTTCCGCTACACTGTAGCCACATTCTATCAACTGGTGGAAAGAAGTTGGGCTTGGGAAATTGTGTTACTGGGTTTGGTTGCGGAAATTGTGGTGCGTGAGATCGTAGCACAGAAATAATTTGTTGGGGTGTGAAAGTAGGTGGCAAGTGGTGGTATTGTCCATCTCATATAACTTGGCAAGATTATGACAGTCAGTTAGTGACAACTTGACATATACGAAACAAGCAAAGTTCCATTTAAAAATCCTGTATCAGCTGATGCACTAACAAACAAAAGATAATATTATGTTGGCTATTCTGAGTGCACTGCCGACGCACATCAGACAAGCAGAAAATACGCTATAAGAAATAGTTCCTAGATAAATTATTACATTTTATTTTACATGGTCACAAAACCGCGATTTTTAGAGTAATAATTAAGCCGAAATTACTTTTATAAATTTTATTATTCCATTCCTCTTCTCATCAAAAAAATACAATTATCACTACATTAAAAAAGTTCAATAATTATGACTAGTTTTTCATTCTCTTGTTGCAGCAATTATACCATTTCTTCATCCTTTTCATTATTACAATAAAAAAACACATTTACTATTCAAATTATGTTTCATGTTTATTTTTAATCTACATGTTCGTCATTGACAGAGTTGGTAATACTTCTTCTAGAAAATATCGTTCGATTTTACTAGGGCCAAGATTATGTTATTACATGTTCTGCGATTGGCTGTTGTCTCACCACACTACATCTCTGCACCAATAAGTGATGGCGAGATAAGAGGCAACCAGGATAATTTNGATTGGCTGTTGTCTCACCACACTACATCTCTGCACCAATAAGTGATGGCGAGATAAGAGGCAACCAGGATAATTTAATTTTCTTTCAGCTTTGTTTACTAAAAAAATTCGTTACTTTTTACTATCTATGTTATAAATGAAAAATAACAACTATAAAATGGAATACTGAATAATAATGTCTAGAAACAAATTAATTATACTTACACATGATCTCGATGTCAATAAACTATTAAATTAACCAACGATTATATTGCATTTTGTTTAACTCATATCATAATAAAGCAAAATTTNGATTGGCTGTTGTCTCACCACACTACATCTCTGCACCAATAAGTGATGGCGAGATAAGAGGCAACCAGGATAATTTTCTTTCAGCTTTGTTTACTAAAAAAATTCGTTACTTTTTACTATCTATGTTATAAATGAAAAATAACAACTATAAAATGGAATACTGAATAATAATGTCTAGAAACAAATTAATTATACTTACACATGATCTCTATGTCAATAAACTATTAAATTAACCAACGATTATATTGCATTTTGTTTAACTCATATCATAATAAAGCAAAATTTGGATATTTATGTAAATTAAGTGACAAAATTAGCAAATATTTCATAATAATATCTAATTAAAATGTCTTCCGCTAACTGTAAACAGAACCCCTCAAAAACTGCAATGGTACAAGATAATTGCAGATAATTAAGTTGATATCTGGCATAGTTAATCAGCCAAACAGGTAAACAGCAATTATTTAGTTTTACACTGATGTGACAAAAGCCATGGGATAGCAATATGGAAATATACAGATTACAGTAGTATCGCGTACAAAATGTATAAACAGGCATTGCATTGGTTGGGCTTTCATTTGTAGTCAAGTGATTCATGTGAAAAGGTTTCTGACGTGATTATGGCCGCAGGGCGGGAATTAACAGACTTTGAACGCGGAATGGTATTTGGAGCTAGACGCATGGGACATTCCATTTCGGAAATGGTTAGGGAATTCAACATTCCGAGATCCACAGTGTCAAGAGTGTGTCGAGAATACCTCATTTCAGGCATAACCTCCCACCATGGACAATGCAGTGGCCGATCGCCTGCACTTAATAACCGAGACCAACAATGTGTGCGCAGAATGGCCTGTGTATACAGGCGAGCAACACTGCATGAAATAAAAGCATGAACCGCGTGAAATAATGACGGACGTGTCCGTTAGGACAGTTGCGCGAACTTTGGCTGTACTGGGCTGTGCCAGCAGAAGACCGACTCGAGTGCCTTTACTAACAGCACGACATCGCCTGCAGCGCCTCTCCTAGGATCGTGACCATATCGATTGGACCCTAGACGACTGGAAAACCATGGTTTTTTCAGATGAGTCCCGATTTCAGTTGGCAAGAGCTGATGGTAGGGTTCGAGTGTGGCGCAGACCCCATGTAACCGTGGACCCAAGTTGTCAACTAGGAACTGTGCAAGCTGGTGGTGGTTCCATAATGGTGTGGGCTGTTTTACATGGAATTGACTGGGTCCTCTGGTCCAACTGAACCGATCATTGTATGGAAAGGGTTATGTTCAGCTACTTGGAGACCACTTGCAGCCATTCATGGACTTCATGTACCCAAACAGCGATGGACTTTTAATGGATGACAATGTGCCATGTCACCAGGTTACAATTGTTCGCGATTGGTTTGAAGAACATTGTGGACAATTCCAGCGAATGATTTGGCCACCAAGATCGCCCGACATGAATCCCATCGAATATTTATGGGACATAATCGAGAAGTCCGTTCATGCACAAACTCCTGCACCGGCAACACTTTCGAAATTATGGACATCTATAGAGGCAGCATAGCTCAATATTTCTGTCGGGGACTTCCAACGACTTGTTGAGTCCATGCCACACCGAGTTGCTGCACTTCGACTGACAAAAGAAGGTCCGACACGATATTAGGAGGTATCCCATGTCTTTTGTCGCTTCAGTGTAATGGCACTTGTAGGCCTACATTAATAATTTTGATTCACAATTAATTGAACACATTGCCCTGATGTAGATTTTGTTAGGGAAAAATTTAATATTTCCATAAGTTATGTTTTTGAAAATGTGTGATAAAAGTTGTACTTTTGTACACAAAGATATGTGAACACGAAAATGTTTACAAATGTGGGCAGTGATTCACTGTGTCCTTCAAGAGGCCCAGTTTTATGTTTAGTGGGCAACAATCATCTAAATATACATGTCTGATACGCATCAGATTTCAGTAATGATTCCCCCACCCCTTTTTTTCTTTAGAGTAAGAGAAATAATGAACTTTGAATTTAAATGCAGTGAGAAATCTTTAGCTTCGTATTGGATATTCCAATTTTGTTTTATTGTCCAAGTTCTCAAATGTAGTATAGTAAAATCTTAGTTTAAAGTACTTCACTTTAATTAAAGTATCTTCCAAATTCCCTGCAGATATGATTGATATAATTAAAGTATAAAGTAGTTTCAGAATTAATTATGATATCCCAAAGCTGTTTGAGTACTTTTGTAATGATATTCTGCTGTACGCATAATTAAGAGAATTTTAGACATTTGGTCCAGTCCTTCGATTATTTCACCGCTGGCCGAACCAAATCCATTTATCTATCGTAATTGCTGTACACCTAGATTTGAAATTGCTGAAAAGTGCAATTTTTGGGAATGTAGAAGTTACCACATGATTTGGTTTTAACACCACTATTTTATGATGGTGTTTTGTATGAAACTACTCTTCTGCCGTCATTGTAAATGTCCAAATAGTTATGTTTTCTAAACACAACATAAATTAAACAATTGTGACATAATGATGGTTTTCATGACAGTTGATTAATGTATCACTTTGGTACGATGTTGGCTGTACATATACAATTTACATTTGAAAATATTATTAAAACTTTTTTTTTTAGAATATTTAGAAACACCTGTGTTTGTAACTTAAACACACAGTATAACTATAATTTGTTCAAAAGATCTTTCATTAATTATTTTCTTTAAAGCTGTACCTTTGAAATATTTAGATTTTTAATTTTATAAGAAATAGGTATGTTGATCTGAGAAGTCCAGTCATATTTTTATTCCTCCATTCTTGCCAGACTGCCAAAACAAATTAAAGCATCTTAGTGAATCTCAATTCTGTAACAATTTGACAAGTTCAAGAGGCCTGATTAAATAATTTATATTTCCGTAATTTTCAAATGCTCAGCATGGTTCTGAGTTACGTAGCTGATGACTGTAAACAGTGGTTTTAATTCCTCTAGATTGGCTGTAAAAATTTAACTCAAATATAACAGCGTAAATGTTTACTGCTGATCCACCAAACATCTTGGCAAACATTTTAAAGATATTCTTGAAGTGTTTTTCTTTCGCTGGCCAGTTCTTTGGTGTCGATATGAGAAATGTTGTTTTCCATTCTTATCAAAGTCTCTTGTTTTTAATAGAATGTGTTGGAGGAAACTAATTTTGTATATGGCAGTATAAACCGTGAGCTATGCTCTGATTGGTTAATGTCTAGAGCCCTCAGCCAATAATAAACATTCTCTGTTAGCTATTGTTCATCTCGTGTGTGTTGTTGTTGTGGTTAAAGTTCGTTAAATAAAACTTACATTTCTCGATCTGCTGCGTGTTCTTTGTGTTAATAATTCAACAGGTTATGGGCCCAGATGCACCAGTAACTCACACAAGTAAAAGTAAAACATCTTTCAAGTAAAAAACATCGAAATGGGTGAGTACGAACATTTTATCAACAACACCGAGAAGTTGACCGATTGTGCATCATTTCCTCTCTGGAAGTTCGAGATAAACATCTTATTTGAATCAAAAGGCCTCATTGATATTGTTGAAGGTAAAAATAAGCTACAAGACGTTGCAAATGACAAAACGAAACAAGAGTGGAAACAGAAAGATGCCAAAGCCCGTCAGGCCATTGTAGGTACTTTGGACAAGAAACATCGATCCCATCTTCTTTCTTGTACTACGTCTCATGAAATATGTAATATATTTGAACGTGACACAGAACATCAGAAAAACGCGACTTACGAATAATTTTTTGCCTATAAATTTGATAGCAGTAAGGACATGGCAGTAAACTTAAGTAACCTAGAAAATATTCGTTTTCNAAGGCCTCATTGATATTGTTGAAGGTAAAAATAAGCTACAAGACGTTGCAAATGACAAAACGAAACAAGAGTGGAAGCAGAAAGATGCCAAAGCCCGTCAGGCCATTGTAGGTACTTTGGACAAGAAACATCGATCCCATCTTCTTTCTTGTTCTACGTCTCATGAAATGTACACTAAAATATGTAATATATTTGAACGTGACACAGAACATCAGAAAAACGCGACTTACGAACAATTTTTTGCCTATAAATTTGATAGCAGTAAGGACATGGCAGTAAACTTAAGTAACCTAGAAAATATTCGTTTTCGTCTCAATTCCCTTTCAAAAGACAAGATTGACGACGAAATGTTAATGGCTAAGATAATGTCGTGTCTTCCTTCAAATTATGACACGTTCATAACATCGTGGAATTCAACCCCTAAAACTGAAAAAACTCTCGAAAATCTGACGGCAAGACTTCTAAATGAAGAATCACGAAAATCAGAGAGTAACGCCACAGCCCCCGCTGCTTTCTACGGTGGAACAAAACGCTCTACTCTACTCGTCCTTGGCAAAATTTCAACAAAGGGCAAAACCGCCAGGACGATTTTCCTCGTAAAAATGACTCTCGCTTTAATTATGGGTGTAAAATATGTAAAAATAAAAATCATGAAACCAAAGATTGCTTCTTTCGTGATAAAAATCGCAGTAAAAATTATGACAAAAACCAAGCAGCATTTTTAGCTGAAGACAAGTCAAATTCAACCAAGCAGAATGTTACTACCTTTGTGGTCGACAGTGGCGCAAGCGTTCATATGATCAAAAATGATGAACTGCTGACCCAAAAGCGTCCTAATGACACAGAAATCACAGTTGCTAAGGGCAACAGCACAATTCGCGCTGTTAGTGCTGGAAAATTTGAAACCCCGGAATGCAAACTAAGCAACGTTCTGTATGTGCCAGATCTTTCTAAAAATCTTCTCTCGGTCAATGCAATTACCAAAAGAGATGGTAAAGTTGTTTTTGAGGACAATAAAGTGGAAATTTATCAGGGTAAAGAACTTGTTTACACTGGAACCAAAAACGCTAGTGGACTCTTTGAAGTAAAAATGGGTTCTCAGCAAGAAGCCCTGATTGCCTCAAACAATAATAACGCTATGTGGCATAGAAAGCTCGGACACTTGGGACCAAAATACCTCAAGAAACTTGTGAAACTCTCACATGGTGTAAAACTGACAGACGCTGACCTAAAACCACTTGAATCTTGTGAAGTCTGCCTCAAGGCTAAAGCTTGCCGTAAACCCTTCGGTTTCAATCGTGCACGTGCAACGAAACCTCTAATGATACTTCACACAGATGTAGTAGGACATTTGCATTTTCAAAAACCCAGATTCAACCTTGCTTCTTGCCATCCACGTAGATGACTGAATTATCGCCTCTGACAGTGAAGATAAAATAACACAACTACTCGCTCAGCTGACTAAAGAATTCGAGATGACTGCTGTGAAAAATCCTGTAACTTTCCTTGGACTAGAAGTCACACATGAAAAAAACGGTCTAAACATTTCACAAGCCGAGCATGTCAAGCAAGTGCTCAAGAAGTACAGAATGGAAAGTGCTAAACCCGCAACCACACCATTCGTCAAGCAAGCTACCAACGAAGATGGTAATTTGGTCACCGGTTTCCCATTCAGGGAGGCTGTTGGGAGTCTTTTGTACATCTCAACGAAAACTCGACCGGACTTGGCCTATGCTGTAGGTATGAGCAGTCGACGTGTGGAAAAGCCCACGCAAGATGACCTCACCAACCTAAAAAGGACACTCAAATACCTAAAAGGCACTATCAATGAAGGTATTCGCTACTCGAAAGACTCTACTGATGAAATCATCGCCTATAGTGACTCCGACTACGCAGGTGATACCGAAAACAGAAAAAGTACGTCAGGGTATATCATTTACTACGCCGGAGGTCCTATAAGTTGGAGTTCGAAGNAATACGCCGGTGGTCCTATAAGTTGGAGTTCGAAGAAGCAGCCCATCGTCGCCACTTCAAGCACAGAAAGTGAATATATTGCAGCTGCTGAATGCTGTAAGGAAGTAGTGTACCTTAAAAGTCTCTTTGAAGAACTCACAGGAAAAACCATAACAGCTACGATTCATGTTAATAATCAAAGCTCTATAGGTTTGGCTAAAAAGGGTAATTTTAACAGAAAAAGTAAACACATTGACGTTCGCTTTCATTACATAAAAGAATTGATTGAAAATAAAATCATTCACATTGAATATATTCCAACAAGCAAGCAAATTGCAGATTTGCTAACCAAAGCATTGGGTCCAAATAAATTCAAAGATTTGAAAAACAGATGATTGGATTGTAAGCTTAAAAAAAATTTTTTATTTGTGAATTTAATTTATGAAAGTTAAGCTTACCCTTCTATTGCCTTAAGTTAAGCTTAGTATTTTGTAATTGAAATCTTGATAGCTAAGATGTGATATTCGTGTGAAATCATTTTTTCTTATCTACAAATGTTTGCATTTACAAATTTTTGAAATATTGTGATTACAAAATTAAGAGGGTTGTGTTGGAGGAAACTAATTTTGTACATGGCAGTATAAACCGTGAGGTATGCTCTAATTGGTTAATGTCTAGAGCCCTCAGCCAATAATAAACATTCTCTGTTAGCTATTGTTCATCTCGTGTGTGTTGTTGTTGTGGTTAAAAGTTCGTTAAATAAAACTTACATTTCTCGATCTGCTGCGTGTTCTTTGTGTTAATAATTCAACAGAATAGATGTCCTTAAAGAAAAGTTTTATAATTTTTATTTAATATTATTGTGAAACATAATGTATGTCCTTGTAGTAAGTATAACATGCACTGGTTAAATTTAATGCTTAAACTGTACTTTGAGGTAACTACTGCTCTCAGTTATACACATAATCTCTTCTAACTAAACCCTGTAGAAGTAAATGGTAACCTAGGTAACATTTTTGTCTCAAACACTTGTAAAGTAAAAAGAAACAGATGTAAAGCTATTTTGTATATCTATATTTTATTTTGGGAAGTAATTCTCCTGCAGAATTGCATTTCATTCATTCCAAACTTGACAACTGGCACACCACATAAAACTCATTTATATCAGTACCATTAACCAGGGTTACTTTGTACCCGATGGGGTAACTAGGCACCACTCAAAATGTTTGATATTCAGCCATTTGGCGACGGCTTAGCAAACATTACCTGGGTAGATGACAATATAAATTTAAAATATTTATCTACAGTTCTATGTTTCTTTGCCACGTGGCACCAAAACAAAAGTTTTGAGTGATGCAAAGTTACCCCAGTAGGTGCAAAGTAATCCTGGTTTATGGTATCACTATATTTCCAACATTGGGCTGTGGTTTTTATTTTTCATATTTTGATAATACACAATGTGGTTTTTGAAAACAAGCCCCGAATAATGTGCACTTGCTTATTCTAATATTTTCAAGACAGGAAGTACAGCTGGTTTAGAGTTGAAATGTATACAGCTGATTGAGCTTGAGATCAAATAAAAACTTCATATTATGGGTTTATCTGTCTGTAGTAGTTCTATATTTTGTCAAGCTTGTGTACCATTAAATATTTTATAAATATCGTATTATTTTTATAGTTTATTGTTATGTGATTGATGGTCGACTATGCTAAGTGCTTGTTCTTAAAATATTGAAAGTCACAACATCAATGTTGTCCCTATGTGTATTAATAATTAACATTGAAAGATGATAAAAAAAATTTCGAGGTTTATTATTAATTTGTTTTATTTCTGTGCTAAATTTTCTTGTCGTGTTTTGTTATCTAATGAATAGTATTTAATTTGAAAATAAAATGTGTAAATTACTGCTAGACTTCACTTAAAGCCTATAAATGAGAATAACATAAACATACAGAGTCTCTGTTTACTTAGGATTGGTGTGGGAGGATTGGAAAACCTTTAGAACTGCAGCAACAGTACATTTTGCAACTTGTTTCTTAGAAATTAATTAGCAGCAGATTTGCCAGCAAAGTTAATTTTGGAGTTCTCATAGCATGTCGCAAGGGAGTATCCATACCTAGTGTTGCAAGTGCTTGGTCTGTATTGAGAAACAATTATGTTACTATGTAGGTACTAAAGGCAGATTCAGAGAGGTATTTCTATTATGTCCAACAGGAAATATACAAATATGCAGCAAGAATTTGTTTGATTTCTAGTACCTTAAGATATCCATAAAAACATGTTGCAGCTACAACACACATCACTTTGTATGTTATTCTTCATTGAAAGCTGTAGAAAACACTTAGATTTCTTTGAATAAAACAAATAATAGTGAACATCAGCTACTGTTGGTGTTAAAACTGCAATGTAGCCTACTACCTTTCCTGTCCAATGTGAATTTTATTTAATTTCCTAAATTTCATTAAATTAATGTAAATTTGTCAAAATACACCTAGTTTTTTTTTCTTTTTTTTCTTCATATTATCAATACTAAAAGCCATTATTTTGTATCAGCATGTCTACATATATTGAATGCTTTAATGTACAGGCAGTTGTTACTACTATGCAAAGTTCGCCCCCCCTCCCCCTTTTCACAAAAATTCGTGTGGACCATCAAAAATTTTCCTACTTTGTATTTTATTATAAGTTGGTTTGGCTACTTGAGAAAAGAAAACCCCCAGAATGGTAATTTTTTGCACTTTCTTAAAAATATATTTATTGTTTACTACGTCCACTTTCCATATTGTAAGCTGTGTGTTAGGCATCATGAAGTCACTAAAATCTACTATATAAAAATAAGTCGGGTTTTCCTTCCTGACGCTATAACTCCAGAACGCACGAACCGATTTCNACCAAACAAAATGTTGCATAAAACGAAGCCATCTGGTGGCGAAACGGAGTTCGCCGGGTTTGCTAGTGTTATTATAAAACAGACATCCCAAAAATGTATTTCAGATCCAGAGGTGTGGAAGCTGTGAGAAGATGCTGTCAGAAGAAAGTGTTGGAAGGCCAAAGATATGGACTATTTATGTTCACTTCATTTTAAGGAACTTATGTTTGATCTATATTACTCTGTCCCATACAATAGTATGGTCAATGGCAGAGGCCCATGGGTCAGCATGAGAAACAGAGCATAAAATTTAGCAAGAAACACCAATCCAAAAAAGGTGAATTCCTAAAGTCAGAGTATGGTTGGCCACATATGCATTAACCATTCTCTGGGCTGGGTGGAATAAAGTGTATCTTACAATCTGCCACACTCAGCACCAGCCTCCTCTCTTCCATGATAATCCACATTGTAGCCAGTGATATTCCAACACATCGAAGGAAGTGAAATACAAACACTTTTTTATGAGAAAATGTAAAAACGTATTAATTTTTATTTATATAAGAGCAATTATGTTTTCCCAAAAGGAGATTGCTTATAGAAGTCTCCATCCATGTAACATGTAATTTAGTGCAGTGATATGGTCCGTCAACTTCACAACTTCAATCTTAAGAGACATTTGTTAATGAACGGGTGTTGTCACCAATGTGTTTCATTTAATTTATACATTTTTTCACCATTACAATCATATCACACAGTGTTCATGTTATGTTTCATCATTCGCCGTTTGACTTCGGTTCTCGTCACTCGTGATGGAAACCGAGGTCACTCGGCCAGTTCTTCTCAGCACTCGGATCAGACCGGTGGCATTGGTCGCCCGCCCCACGAGCCCCCTTGATTCCATCATTTAGGCTGTAATAATTTCACTGCAATATTAACATTAATTAACTGGAATATTTGTTTTATCTCTTTACTGTACCGAGAGGAGAGCCACCCACACTCTCACCAGAGAGGTCAACGCTATCAATATAATACCACGTTTTTTTCACTCTAAAGTAACTGGCAGGCTGTAAGTGCTGGGTCCGTTTTCTTGCATTATTCACATGTAGTCAAGCACAGTGAATACACCTCATAACAAAGTTCAATTTCTGTAGATTTATTGTCCTCTGGGACACGTAGGTTAATACACCCTTTGTTGTACCTCCTGTAATTTCTTAGTATATTTCAGGCTTACGAGATGACCTACAATCTCGTTGTAAGTTATAAATAGTGTAACAGTAAGTACATCACAACATCATCAACAAACTGACAGAGGAATCGAGGGCCCCCCTGGGCCATCGACCGAACGACCCTCATCATTAACTCTCCACTGGGTTATAGCGCCGGCCAATTCAACACTCAATCAGCCCAGGGGAACGTCGACCACGTCAAACACCACTTTGTTCATTTCAATTCATTTCATATTTGCAGTTAATGCTTAATAACAAACTTCCAAATACTATTTCTAATAGGTCTATATATATTGACAACACAAACGCCTACAAAGCATTCATAAAAGACAGCCTAATATAATTTGTTTTATTCAGTAAAGTAATTTATAGATACCTATCATTTGCTACATCCCATTTAGATAAAACATGTTTGTTTTTGGATTTCTTTCAAAACTGTGTATAGTATCATGTTTATATCTTAATGTTGTTTTTTTTCTTTTCCACTGAAATGTATTATGTCTCTTTGTATGTAACTTAATGTATGATATTGTATTTTTTTTTTTGTTATTGCCAAATGAAGTGTTCTATAAACTTGTAATTTTTGCCATGTATTAAAGCTTCTCAGAAACAAATGCAAATAAATAAGCGAATGAAAATGAATAAAACTGTAAAATTCTGCAACATATTAAAGTTAATTGATTATCAGTTTATTGTTATTCTAGTTAAATGTTGTATGGCTTTAGGAGGAAAATGGTGTTAACAATAATGCTTTGTCATTGTTTGTAAAAAGTGGGTCGTATTCATTATTTTTCAGAAGAAGAATATGCATGTACTGTTACAAAGAAATTGTAATGCTGCACACAGTAATCGACAGTTCTGTGGGAGAGTCTGCTGCATCTTGCATGTCTGTAATTAAACATGTATGTGCACATTCTTACTGAAATGATTTTTTATTTAAAGAGTAGTTTCAATAGGTGCTAGTAAACCAAGCGAGTACTGTGACAACATTATTTCTTTGTTTATTTACAGTAGTTGGTTGCCTTTTTTTATTTAGTCCTAGTTGTAGGGTCAAAACCTTGCTTTGTTTATGTTTATTTGATGCAGGTTTGTTATGTTATTAATTTCTGTCCTTTATTTATTTAATTACGTTAAATTACATATTTTCATTAGTGTTTATTTTAATCACTAATTTTGAAGTTTGTATTAGTAATGCTACTGCAATTCATGTATATATATTTGACGTTTTGCTTTGTCTATGGATATTAGTGTATTTGTAATTTATCGGGCGAAGAATTGAATGTGTGTATGAACTGTATTATTAAAAAAGAATTATCGTATTTGGTTTGGCCTACATTAAAATGCGGTAATTCACCAGAAAGGCAATGCAGCAATTAACATTTTAATACCGCATCTTCGTGCTTTTGAAGTGACTGTTACAAAAATTCGATTATTGTTTTTTGACAAGGGGGAATGAAGATGTATCCCTTGATCCAGTACTTGTTTTGGAATGTAATATTCTAAATTTATGTGTTCCAGCACATATATAAAGGACTACGAAATTGTAACTTCAAACCAGTTATTGTAATTAGGCTGACCTATTCAGCTATAATTTTAGGAGGCATATCAAGATCAGTAACAAATATGTTGGTTTTGAAAAATTAACTTTGCATAATTTTTTGAACATTATATTGCTGTGAAAAGTACACTTACTGCTCACAAGCCCACACTCTGTAATTTTCTGCCACAGTCAGTCGTAAAAACCGCAAGAAAAAAGGTTTAAAATTTTTAAAGACAAAATGCTGAAATTAAAGATTTTTAATTTTCTTGATTAATGCCTGTATGTTAAAGTATGTTGCATGTCATAAAATTACTTTGCTCAGCATCAATAAAAATTATGATTTTAATTAAAATTTAATGTTGGTAAGCCACCAGATATTACATAAGAAACTGCCTATTAATTTTCCCCATGTGTTTGTTACAAGAGAAGAGAGCTATGGTACAGTAAGGTTCAACACAAGGAATTTTATTCGTAAATATGCCAATTCGCAATGCAATTGAATTTGGAGAGAGTATTCGTCATTTTGTGTGCTGTGCCTGTTATCCATTCTTCTATTGCCTGCATCGGCTCTGAATACCTCGATGTTAAGAGCTGCCCAAATCTCTTCACTCACTCATTCTATTACCTCAATGGGGTGACCCCTCTACAGTAAAGGGCACATCTTAGCTGCGCAAGCGTGGCCTGACGAACGGGTTTGAGGAGGAGAGATGCGGCACTCATCAAATAATAGTTGAAATGAAAACATTCATATCAAGCTGATAATACTATAGTTACTCAGGAACCAGCATTATATAAAATTAAAAATCCCATGTGTTTAACACAATTATTAAAGCATACTAGTATATTTTTTTTTATAAAATACAGTACTTAAAATTTTAACAAATATAATACCTTTTTTTAAAATGTGTTACTTAGGTGTAATTTACTTTAAAAGAAACTTTAAAATATTATCAGTAAGACACTAGTACCCTTTAATTTACAAATTCAATTTCGAGCAACATTCATTAAAAACAACTGATACACATTGAAATACAATAAAAACAATTACTACCACTTTCTTAACATTTTACTGCTATCAGTTGGTACAGCATCCCCTGTGACGAGAAGAACAAGGGAGTGAGCCAGGATAAAAACGAGAGGCAAGGCAGACACGGTTTTTGTAAACTGAGTTCAAACACAAGATGAAGGCCTCTCGCAGCAATACATCAATTACCCTGATGGAGCTCCAAACGAGACTAAATCATGGTGGACACTAACGGCAGCTTGTGTCCAACTCCTGCAATGGATGCGTGCCAAAACACTTCCACAAAATTAATGAATACGTAGAAGTGCAGTATAATCCGCCTATCTAATAAATAAAATTGTCTATACGTTTTTATATACTACGATAAAGTCAAGGCTTTTCTGAGTTTTTATTTAAAAAAATGGGGACATGTCACAAACTGTATAAGCCGTGCGTCCAAAATAACAGCAAGTACTGTGATTCTTGTAAGCTCATTATATTGAAATAAGTGTAACGACCATTTCCCGCACCTTTGCACATAACACTTCACACAATACTAACAGGCCACCGTGGGCTCAGGAGTGGGTTACAGGTATTGAGAATTTGCAGTGACAGGTTAAAGAAGGTTTGTTTTAGTGGAATTTTGATTATTAGGGCGCCAGTTCTGTTGAGCAGAGACTCTTCTCTGGAAGTGGGCTGTTCTCCCGCATTGCTGCTCGTGGATTCATCCTGCACCGATAATGACATTGTATTGTTGAAGGATTAATCCTGTCTGGCTGACTAATGAATATGCCACTAATTTCTGGGTGAAATTGTTATTGCCATCTCACACACCGATTGAATTACATGCCCAACAATCACTACAATTATTGGTTCAGTGGGTAGAGGACCCAAAATTAAATGGCAGTGAAGCGGCCATCAGTGAAATAAGACGCCATATGTATAACAGGTTCTTTTACTCACTGTAGTAACCCTTCTGGGAGGCGATTACAAATTGCACAATGGCTTTGGCATGTTGGCAGCCTTCATGGAAATAAAAAGGGTTTCGGCCTATCGAACAAATTACATGATTGACATGATCCCGGCTCTTTTGAGCTGGTTGGACTTGAGCTGATGCTGCCTCTTGGTGACGAAAAGTTAATTTAAGGTTCCATGAAAGATTATTTTTTAAAGCTATGTGAATATTTGTAAAAAATGGCAATTGCCTAGAGGCACTTGGTT
>NQII01000173.1:250565-331401 GCA_002778355.1 Clitarchus hookeri | reverse complement strand
CCCAAAACCAGGCGATTAGTGCTAGCGACCAACTGAAGGAAATGCTATAGCCATCCCCCAAGAACTCAGCCCAAAAGCATGCGAAAGAGACAAGAAAAAATAAGACATTAATAAGAAGGAAAAAAAAACAATTACACTGACGTTACATAACCTTTAAATATACAACATATTAACACTTGATACTAGATTTAAACAAACTAACTATGGGAAACACAAAAATTAATTAGCATTACATTTATTGATCAACATCATTTAAAAGATTTCGGAGCTGTTTCTTTTAGTCGGTTGTGTTACCCATTTGTTTGTAAACATAACAATCATTGTATAAAAGAGATAATAAAAATAATATACACCCAGAAATTCGTCTATTGTAGGGTGGCATTGGGTGGCTCGGGCTGTGTGAGTTCACTTTCACCCCAGGAGGGGTGTTGTTAGCCATGCCTGAATGGCTATAAAACAACAAAAAATTTGTCTTCAAGCTCTGTTAATACGAATGGCAAGTAGTTGCACACTTGTAAAAATAGGCATAGCTTGGTGCCACACTCACGTTCTGCACACATGCACACACTGAGACGAAACCTGTGTAAAGGGGGCGCACGAAGGGAGTTGCTGGATCTCTGGAAGAGTTGTGATCCCCCACGCTGTATTCATTTAACCGATGGCAATTTACGCCCGGGCTAGGGCGGAGGTTGGTGATAGTGGTCGGCTCGAATTATTATGCCCTCAAATATAGCATATGGAGGACATTTACGTGGGATGGTCACCTGGCACAGACAGTACCTCGGATATGTGCAGGTAGTGTCCACTCCTAGCACACCACACCGAGGCAAGAGACATGTAGGCATAACCGCCGCGTTCGGGCCAACTCCCACAGTAGAGGTCATGTTCCAGCTGCGCTTATGATTTGGGACGAACAGGCTAAGGTAGAGAGACGTGGCACACATTATCACCATATTTTATCCTTTGCTTTATGTTGGTTTGGATTAAAAACAATATAATATGCACCTTGTGGTCTGCAGGGAGGCTGTGTATGTCTCGGTGTTACCTGCCATGTTCTGGGTGGCATGGCTGCCGCTTGAAATGTAATTGCCAGGTCGAGTTATGTGTTTTGGCCTCTCGTCACTACTTCTCCCTCGTGTGCATGCTGTGTATCATGCACCTCGCTGGTCGGCTGGGTCTCTTGTTGACATATGGGAGCATGTATTAAGTTCGGTCTTAAGAGCCAGAAACCTGACTGTGTGAATGCCCTGCTACATCGCTGATGGTAGATTTGCTCCTGGGCTTATTAGTCCTGCCACCCCCTTGTTGGTATCGTCTGTAGCTGGTACAACAGGGGAGGAACTCCGTTTACTAGTTGTTTGGACCTGCGTAATGGTGTCTTCTGCGACTCACCTGCAGGAAAGAATCGCCGTTGTGCTTTGCAGTTGCGACAGGGTTGTTGGAGTTTTCTGTTTGCCACTGGTGTCACCTTGGCATTTGTCTGCTGCCTGCTGTTGATATCCTCACTTAGAGAGAAACATTTCGGCATTCGCTGTTCACATTGGGGTCTCGGGTTTAGGTGCTCCTCCTTTGGTTCCTCTATGGTAATCCTAGTATCTACCTCTAGTCTGGGCCGGTGATATTATTCTGCTACATGTCTATGCACCTGTCCCATGCCAGGGTGACCGGCTAGCTGATGGTCGTGTGCGTAATGGTAAACACATTCTCTTGCATCGGTCGGTACATATGTTTTCCAGCATTTGGCTGCCCCATGATCTGGCTTGGAAGATATTGTCCACTGCTCATACGTCCCCTTTCATTTCTCTACCGCACTTTTCCCCTTATTACAGCACTGTGGGTGGCAAATCTTGTGCTGTTTTTAATCGCATTTAAACTTCCATCCATGTGTTTGGTTCCCCACACTTTCAGACTTCTGTGGGACATGAGGTGTGCCTCCAGGGGAAGGGAGGTTTCTCTGGCTCACATAATGGTGTCGGTCGCTGTTTCTCTGGTGGGTACATACTGTCATAATCTGCATTATTCCACATTATTTCTACAACATATGGTTCGTGTGACATCATGTCTAGTAGTTCGCTTTCCATGTTTGGTACATGTTCCACCGTAAAGTAAAAATACAGTTGTAATGAAGCATATCTTACCAGTTTGGGACTATCCGACATACTATAGAGCTATGTCAGACAAATGTAATTTGTCCATTGTGTAAATGGCCTTCCCTCTAAAAAGGCTCGATATTTCCACACAGCTACACAATAGCTAGAAGTTTTCTCTCTTTACTGAGGTAATACCTTTCTGCTTATTAGGTGCTGCCATAGCATTTGATAAATCGGTCCTTCACTTCCTTAAGCTGGCACAGCAAAAACCATGCTCCGACTTTACTCGCGCCCATCTGCACATGGATTCTTTTACTGATTTTGAGGTCATTTCTCCGTATTGCGTACCCTTATGGTAAAACCATAGTAAAACCGCAAGTACAGTATCGAGTATCCATTCAAATTGTTTCCTTTACAAGTTAATGTACTATTGCGTATCTCACCAAGTTCCATTTGGCATAGCCAAGTTCAAGCCAATTGTTCTGTTTAACGTATCCAAGTATAATTTTTCTTTAAAATTAAAAGTTTTAAATCAGAAAAAGTACAATGGTTTGTGCGGGTGTAAAATCACAATGTTGAACGCTCGGAAGATGATCTATTTCTCGCTGGACGTAAATACATTTCTCATCGAGCACAACATCCTCAAACCATCGATACGATGTGGACGATGCAGTGAAGGTAAAGCCAGGCTCGTGGACAATCGAGGTTTGTTTTACTGGTGTCAACAGCGCACCGAGAATGGCACGAAATGTAACTTTAAAGTGTCGGCGAGACAGGGCAGTTTCATGGGAGATTCGTATTTGTCGCTAGGCAAGATCATCGAGTTGTGTTTATAGTGGTGCCTAATCAAGTATCCCCGACAGCAGACTGTAATAAACGAACTTCAGTGCTCGGGCAAGAGAGTCGTCGCCTTGTCGAATTTCTGCCGCCAAGTGTGCATAGACTGGGTGTTAACTTACATGAAACGAATCGGTGGGTCTGGCAAAATAGTCGAGACAGACGAATAAAAATTGGGTAAACGCAAAAAACGCAAGAGACGTAAGTTCACAGCCAGTGGGTTTTCGGCGGTGTGGAGAGAGGTGAACCTACAAAGTTCTTCCTGGTGCTGGTGGAAAAGAGGAACGCTGTGACATTAGTGAAATGCATTCGTGACTGGATAGTGCAAGGCACGACGATAATTTCAGACTGTTGGCGAGGTTACAGCAACTTGGATATACATGGCTATCGTTACATGCAAGTAAATCACCGGAGGGAGTTTGTGTGCAATAAAAAGAGTGGATTAGTAAACACCCGAAACAAATCAAAGTTGAGGCAGGGCGAGACTTTAAGAGTGCACATGCAAAACATAAAACGAAGTTGGTGTTCAGTTAGGTACAGCATCCTGTGTTTTGGTGGACGGAAAAAGTCGTGGTCGGCTACTTGGCAGAATACATTTGGAAAAAAACCACCAGTATGGGCAACGACTTCACTCTTTAGTGATCCATGCTGCCGCCATGCACGGGGGGCCTCGGCAGTAAGTGTTGAATGGCTGGCTGAGTGTGGTGTCTATGTTTAAAATGAAAGTTATATGTTGTTTGCATTAGTTTAAAGTGTGCCTGAGTAGCTGTTTGTGTCAATTTAAATTGTTGAATGACTGGCTGATTGTGATGTCTACATTTGAAAAGAAAATGACTTGTTATTTGCATCAGTTTATGACCTTTGACCTTGTGTTTGGTAGTAAGAGGGAGGTCCATTTTGGACCTCCCTTGCCGATATATATCGTCTCTATAAGAACACGAAAGAGCCATCTCACAACTCGTGATTACTAATTGTTTAGAGTTTAAAGTGACTTGATATTATATGCATAAATAATGCACCCGTGAAGGCCTTAAAGTTTCCATAAATTACTCACTTTCTTGATAACTTTTTTTTAAATTTAAGATAGTTGTTATTCTGGATACACAATAGGAAATATTAAGCAAAAAGTCACTTCCGCTCGTGGATATACCCAGGGAAATAAATGGCAAAGTGACCAATTGTTCTGTTTTCAGTTTGGGTACGCCACAGGAAACAATTAGGCGTTTGTCGAACATTTTTCTAGAGGGAATTGGATACGTGGGTCGGAACAAATGAGGTTCGATACTAATTTCCACCTTTCAATTTGGATATGCAAACCAAACACTTTTCTATTCCATTCGTTTTTCACGTGGATACAGAAAGAGAAACTTTTGGTAAAAACCCGGTAATTACAGGTAGGTTGGATACGCAAGGAGAAATTTTACAATTTCTAAATTTTTTTTTTTTAGTTTTAATTGGATACGAAATAGGCGACTTTTTATGTGGGGTTTGCCGTATCATTTGATATGTAATGTTTTTTTAATGATTTGGATACGCATAATGGAATAATCACCCATTTTGATTCTAGTTAGGCTGTGGCATTTCGTAAACTGTGCTTTAAGATCATCGAAAGTCCATTGTGCCTCTGCTGCCCAGTGAAATCGAAGTTGGTAAGGAGTGTGGCCTTTTGTGCGAAATGCTTTTCGTAGTTATGTAATTATTTGGCCAGTCCGATAAATGTCTGTAACTACTTACTAGTGGCTGGAGGTTTGGATTTTTCAATCCTCCACAAGTGGGCATAATTTCCAACACAGCTTACAACATGGCCTATAAAATCTACTTCCAGCTTGCCCATGTGGAATTTGGCTGGTGAGATGACCAGGTGATGGGTTGCGAAGTGCTCCATGACCAAATTAAATTACATACAGACTCTTCCCAATTCTGTGACCAGATCGTGTCGTCAAGGTAAACTACCACATATTCGCCAGTAATGCCCCCCAGGACACAGGCAATAATGAACTGAAATTTGGAGGGTGCACATTTTAACCCGAATAACATAAATCTGAATTGAAACTTTCTCCAGTCTGAGGTGATGAATGCAGTTTTATCCCCATCCTCCTGTCTTATTGGTAGTTGTCAGTATTTGGATTTTAGGTCCTAGGTGGAGAACATGCTTGCATCTTGTATGCTAACTAATTATGCTTCGATGCTAATTTGCGCAGGGGGAGGGAGCAATCTTAGTGCTTAAGTTCAAGTGATGGAAGTCCATGCAAAATCCTACACCCCCATCTTTCTCCGGTACTAGGACAACACAGGAATTATGTATGCTGTTTGACAGATCTATTATGTTCCCTATTAGCATGTAATCAACCTATACCCTAATTATGCATTGTTCTACAAACCCATTACAGTGTGCCCTTTGATAAAGAGGTTCTGCGCCATAACTCAGTAAGCATAAGTTAGTGAGGGTCGTGTGGTCGACGGTCGACGGCCTGTGGGTCTCTGGATTCCTCTGTACATCTGTGGTACTTATGAATGATAAACTTACCAATAATTTCACATACCTAGTGGTTTCACTCTTTATGGTGGCGAGGTTTGAGGCCACTTCGCACGCCTTACATACACTTGTTACAGCTGCATTAGGGTGCAACACCCGGAAACACTCGTGGGTATTGAAGACGTTAACTTACTTCTTTGATACATATGCACTCACGCTGTTATGTGGTAAGTTTATGCGGACCCGGCACTGTTGTCTGCCGGCGACCATTGCTGTTCAATAAGTGCCTAAGCCGTGAAAATTAGTTGCAGCTATGCAGTACGCGTTAAGTGCTGTTAAAGATGACAGGAAGACAGATGGTTGTCACCTCGACACGAATTAAGCAAAAGGTTCCGGTCACATGAAAATACTATTGAATTGAAAGTGATCGCAGCCCAAAATGAATGTGCCAAGAAATTTCGCGGGAAGGGAAATTCCCGTGCTACTGGTTTGGCCGACTGCTGAAATTAGACTAAAATCATGTCGTCGGCTTCCGCTAATGATGGCCAAAGCTGGCGCAAAAAATTACGTGAAAAATAAAATGAACCCTTTGAATGCTAATTAATATGTTACAAAATACAATTTCATGGTGAACAACATGTTGGTGACATCCCAGTGATTAATTAAGTGTTAATTATGTTTGTGACTGTGACATCACAGGGGATGTGACCGCACTAGAAACATGAAGTAAAAACTATAAGGCCTTGATTGGAGGTCCGCTGCGAAGAAAATACATAATTACCCTTTTAAACAATGAACATAATTTATCTAAAATTGACTGGGATAACAGTAAACTGAAAATGCATTTCAGTTTCCAGTAAGTTTCGCAAGTGTACTTCAGTTTCCGATTTGTTTCACAGATGGGAGATTCCAAGTGCAAGTGGGCTGGACAAGTCCATCCCTGAAAAAATGGTGTGGGTAGAGGTGTTCGTTTGAGGTTTTAATCAGGAAATTAATTTAATTTATTTGGTTACAGCATTTTTGACATTTAGTGTTGTTTCGGGATTTTATTACCCAGTCTTTAACCGTACTTGGGATCACGTATCACTGATGTCTAAGCCAGCAGGCCAGTCGACGTCACGAAGGTGGGAAGGGCGTCATGCGTCGTAGCGCGAGCTACACCGACGTTCCCTCTTATTGCCGGGGTGCCTGATGTTTGTGGGTTTCCGGGTGACTCCGTGTTGGACCGCCTGTTATTTTCACACAAGAGGTAAATAAAGCAAGATGGTCACTTGAGTCAAGTAGTACATGACGACGAGGTGGGTGAGTTCCCTTCTCGTCAACCCATACTGACGTATTTGCGGCCGAGTGTCACGTAGGCTTGGTGTTGGCTAGGAGGTGTAAGTGACTGTGGAGATGCAAGTGGTCACGAGAGCCCGCGTGGACGCCTGGTTCATGTCAGAACATTAAAGGCTACATTAACTATCTCTCAATCACGATTTATTTGCAGTTTTCATTAACGAAAACTCTTAAACCACGACCTACAAGAATGTTACATAATTTCAACTCGTTATGGAATCATATACGCTTGTAAGCCAAAAAAACTGGCACAGGCGTGCGAATGCAAATAACAGAGGTATGGAACCAATCAGAGTAACGCGATTCGGTCGGCAGCGCCTATATAAGACTACAAGAATCTGGAAAAGTTGCTAGATCGGTTACTGCTGCTACAGTGGCATGTTACCAAGATTGAAGTGAGTTTGAACGTAGTGTCATAGTCGGCACACGAGAGATGGGACAAAGCATCTCCGAGGTAGTGATAGCATTTGGATATTCGCGTACGACCATTTCACGAGTGTACCGTGCATATGGGGAATCCGGTAAAACATCAAATCTTCGACATCGCTGCGGCCGGAAAAATATTGTGAATGAACCAGACAAACAACGACTGACGAGAATCATTAAATGTGACATACGTGCAACCCTTTCTCCAATTGGGGCATATTTCAATGCTGGGGCATCGGCAAGTGCCAGCGTGCGAACTATTCAACAGAACATCATTGATATGGGCTTTCGGAGCCGAAGGCCTACTCGTGTACCGTTGTTGACTGCACGACATAAAGCTTTACGCCTCGCCTGGGCCCGCCAACACCGCCATTGAACTGTTGATGACTGGAAACACGTTGGCTGGTATGACGAGTCTCATTTCCAATCGTATCGGGCGGATGGACGTGTACGGGTATGGAGACATCCTCATGAATCCATGGACCCTACAAGTCAACAGGGGGCTGTTAAAGCTGGTGGAGGCTCTGTCGTGGTATGGGGCATGTGCAGTTGGCGTGAAATGGGACCACTGATACGTCTAGATACGACTCTGACAGGTGACAGATACATAAGCATCCTGTCCGATCACCTGCATCCATTCATGTCCATTGTGCATTCCGACGGACGTGGACAATTCCAGTAGGACAATTCGACATCCCACACGTCGAGAGTTGCTACCGAGTGGCGAGTGACTTCAGGAACCCTCTTCTGACTTTAGACACTTCCATCGGCCACCTAAATCACCAGACATGAACTTTATTGAGCATATCTGGGATGCCTTGCAACGTGCTGTTCAGAAGATATCTACACCGCCTCGCACTCCTATGGATTTGTGGACTGCCCTGCAGGATTCATGGTGTGAATTGCCTCGTGCATACATTCAGACATTAGTCGAGTCCATGCCACGTCGTCTTACGGCACTTCTGAGTGCTCGCGGGGGCCGTACACGATATTAGGCAGGTGTACCAGTTTTTTTGGCTCTTCAGTGTATTTCCTCAATAAGTTAATAAACAAGTGACATATTTAAAATTCACATACTTTTATTACACTACATACAAATTACATCTGCTCAATAACTTATGTGATTTTATGTTACACAGGCTTGCCTGCATAGTTAAACAGAGTTGAAAGAAACTATCATTTTCAGGCCTCGATGTAACATCCGATTGAAAGAAGCAACATTTTTTACAGTTTTGCTTGCTTGTGGAGCCCTTATACTTGAAATAAATGAACCTCTTATTGCATTGTCACCAAGTGTTGTTGAATGGTAGCAAGCCACAAGCATTAAGGACATGATTAATTTAATCCTAAATTACTGTCTTTGCGGTAGTGTTATCCAAGTTTGAGGTTTTCATTAATCATTCTACATCTAGCATAATTTGTATTCAGTATGTGTACCGCCATTATAAGTTTATTTTATTATATTATAATTTACTAATGTTTCTATTAGAATTTATTTCAGGCCAAGGTCCAGCTAATATTTGAGTTTAGGTGATTACAATATTATTTAAATATATGGATTTAGGTTTGAAATTTCTAATGAAGGTTGATTTGTTTGTAATTTTATTTATGTTGAGTTTTTGATTTTAGCTTCAAAATGTATATACTGGGCAAAACACACTGTACCACTAAAGTTCAAATGTTTAAAATTTTGAAAAATAGCGTAGCGGAGAAATAAAATCACTGTAGTAAGTAAACCGCATAAACTAAATAGCTAGCAAAATGGTGACACCGACTTGTCTTCATTCCTTGTTGGCTGAACCAGCTACCGATTGCACATTTTGAAATATAAATGTATGAAATATTGTTTGCTTCATGCAGAACGCGTTGCTTGGCGCGGACTTTAGGGGAATTAGAAGTTTTGTGTGTATGGTGTAGGCTGGAAAACTTCCGCCGTGTGCACGCCAAAGTATGAAAAATTCTTAACATGAAAATTTGAAAAAATACATTTTGCCTAAAATTAACAAAGTTGACCCTCACATAATAACCCTTACAAAAATAAAGTGGCCACAATATATATGACACAGATAACACTTGCAATAATTGATACAAATAAAAACATGAACTGGCAACTCAGTGCCTTAAGAATAATATATAATACTTTACGTACTGGTTTTTCATATGTTTTTCAACCTGTAAAAATGCCAGAAACACTATAAACAAATATTTATTATGACACAATGATTGTATGCAGACAATAATTGATGTAGTTATGTTCTATCATTTCGCCAGTAGGCGAGTTCATTATTGGCTGAAGGGGGTTAGGTATCCATGCCTGAATATTACAATTACAAGGGAGGGGATATATAGAATGATATTCCTCAACTTTATTGCTCGTGTACTAAATTTGCAGACTTTTGGCTGAACACTTTCGTGTATGACACAACACTCCCTCCTGTATATGTATTGGTAATAAGTGGGTGTTTCCATGAGACCCCTATGCCCTTTACAGCTACGAAAAGTACCTGGGTCATTATCCTGAGAAAGCTTAAGAACATTTCCGTTGTGGTAAAATGCCTCAGTCATCACTTCGGTTGTTAATATTGTTGTTAATACTGAGGCGTGTCTTCAACACCGCTGTCATGGTCATCGAAACTATCAACGAGTTACTGCAACTCCTCGTTGGTGAGTTCCTCGACATGGGCTGCAAGAATCTTTTGAATATCGTATGAATAGATTTCGATGGAAGCCCACTTGTCTGGCAATGATTGCAATGTCCTGGTTGGCATTTAGCACTATATATTCAAAACCCATGGTTCGAGTACACGACAGGATCATGCCATAATTTTCACCACACTCCTCGTGTGCTTTTTGGAGGCCATTCATCCTATGCCTTGGCAATATTCTGGATCGCATTTAGGATGTTGAAGGCATGCCGAAAATCCGTGACGTCACGCTTTCCTTCGCCGTCAGTACTACCAAAAGGTTGGCAACATGTTTGGCGCAAATAATGGACCATGAAAACTGCAATGATACCTTGGTACATTGGCTGTATCAAGACTTCGTAGTCACGAAGATTGATTTCATATTTTCGTGAAAATCGCATTTGATCGAATGCGACAATTCGTCGACAAGTTGCCAGTTCTTGAAGAAAGTGATTTTATTGGTGCAGTATGTTTTCCATTGCGGTATGCCATGCTGTAATAGCCACTCATTGAACATCGGACTTGTTATCCGTGCATTCTTGTTAGTTTTATAGATAATGGGCAGGTGATCCTTAGAATGTCCTTTGAAATCTCATGGATTATTAGAGCGGCTTCATTTTTCAGTCAGCCGACTTCTGTTATAGTTAAATATCTTGTTCATGTGAATAAGTATAGAAACCATCCTATAATGTTGTTGATTGTAATTATTTTAAGTCATGAAACAAAAATTAATGTTATTAGTAGTTAGAAAATGTATGTTTAAACGCAGCTTCGTATGGCAGAATTCTTGGCAGCAAGGGTACTGCCATTTTGTTTTCAAAATTTGCCAAAATTTTCTAGAATTTTATTTTACAAAATTTATTTTTACAATAATTTTTTAAAACAACTTTTTTAAAGTTAAAAAAAAGTATTTAATATTTTAAAAGGATAAGAAATTGATTTAATATAATAAAAAATTTCTTGAACATTCCATGGTGGCCATATTTGTTTTTACTCCATAGCCGCAGGCCATGGCTCCCTGCGATGAACCCCATTTGTCATTAAATCGCCCGAGGCTACGAGCAGTGTCTCCTATTATTCATATGAATTTATTAATTAACTGTTTGCAGTATCAATACTGCGATTTAATACATGGATGTCAGGTTTATAGTACTTGATTAGCAGCATAATTATTGATATGCAAAATTAATTGAAATTATCAATACCTCCAAAATAACATGTGTATAGTATGCATATATATATATATATATATATATATATAAATTGTTGTTGTGTTAGTTTCCCTCCCATCTGCTGTAAGATCTATATTTCTTCTTAGGCGTTTAATAGGATGATGAATATTCCAAATTAAACACTTGCAATTATCTCAGGCCAGGTATTCAATTGAACTCAACACACAGTAAAAAAGTATTTAAGAAAAAAATAATTTTTTAAATACAAAGAAATAAAAAGCATGACACAGGGTCATTTACACCTTTTATTAAATGCAATACGTACACACACAAACATTGTATTTCGCAGTAAGCAATCTAATTTTAATGCAGGTTTTTTTTTGAACAAATGATATACCTACATTTCACTAGAAAGATTATGAAACTGATCCATTTTATGCCGATTTAATATCTGCCATACGTGCATAAGTGAATAGCAAAAAAAAAAAAAAAAAATTGAAGGTTATTAAACTTGGCACATAAAAAGACGTGAAACGAACTTATAATGCAAGGTGCCACCCCGTCCTCCCATTTACCATCTGCATGACGTAACCATGCAGACAGACCCCGGACTTGGAACCGGCAGTACGCTATTCCTACAACTCTCTCTCTCTCTCTCTCTCTCTCTCTCTCTCTCTCTCTCTCTCTCTATATATATATATATATATATAATATATATATATATATATGTAACGTCATAAATATAGCGAATCGGTAGGTTGCGGAGCAGCAAGGGGGAAAACAATGAAGTGAGCGCTTCGTAAACGGGAAACAGAAAAAATATACAGACGTAGTCCACAAATGATAATAGCTGTACGTTTTCAGTGCATATTGAGTATCTTTATTTTGTATGTTTCAATTACCCCCCTGTATTCATGAGTAGAGTCACCGCCGGCAAGCGCTTGTCAAGCTTATGTGCTAGATTATAGCATTCTACTTTGTCATGTGTATGGTTTCCACCCCTACTACTACTACTACTGTAATAGAGTCATATTAGTGTTCATTTAACTGTTCTCCGCACCCTCCATCGCCATGCGTGTGTTGGCAACACACCCGTGTCGCCGGTATCATACCTGAGTTCTGTAATGTCTTCACATTCCGTACATACTGCGAGAATACGTCCATTTTCATGTAGCTCGCTCTGGGGTCGGATATTGTAGACGGCGCACTGGTCAAACCTGTAGTAGGGGCGAATTTCATAATAAAAGTTATCGCAAGCGTCCTGATAACCCCAAAAATGATGTTCAGAGTCACATATTTGTAGTTTCTCGTGTTCAATTCTTGGTTTAAACACAACTCTTCTGTATCCGATAAAGTAGTTATCGTACATGTTCACTGCTTCTGGCAGAAATGTCATACACTCACGAAGGTTAAACATGATTTTGTTAGTTCTCTTCTCAGCGAAACACTACCGTAGCTCTGCATGTCGCTCTTCTTATATTGTAGCATCGTATACCTCGCATGATGACTGCGAACACATTGTAGTCCACGTAACTGTGCCTCTCTTCATGTAGGTTGTATGACGGTCGCCGGTGCAGCACTCAGTCCAGCGGGTAATTACACTAACAGTGTTGGCATTGCAAAGTTCATACGCAATTGCGCGAGTAAACCGTACATGGCATATGCACTCTTCTCATGATTTCATAGTACTGAGTGAACAAGGCAGCTTCATTCCAGGTCGTAAGCGATATATGGCACACGAGATTAAATTACACGGTACCAAGCGAAAACTACCCTCATTGACACGACACGCCCAGTGTTCAAGTCCATTACATGATTCTACCTGTGACGGTTGGCCGGGCATTTTGAAATGTACACGCCGGTATCCTACAGTAACATCGCTCTCATATGTTACTAGCGGGTTGAAGTACATATTGCACACTGTGTTAGCCATTTACGAAAATTCTACGACGTGCATTGATCTCCCATTGTTACTAGACTTGATGCCACCATAGCTGAATCGTACTGTTGCAGCATTAAGCCTGACCATGTCGTCATCTGATATGAGTTGGGCATAGCGCGTAGGCAGCCGGACGCGTATCTCATTGTCTAACATACATGTTATACATTTATCGTATCCTGACTCTGTGCTTTGAAAATCTGATGCCATGCATAGCTTGCCGATGACGAGCTCTGACAGCGGTATATATCGAATGGACCCGTTCAGCTTGGCGATTAGACCTTCCATGATGAGCTGTGGATCAGTACTAAAGTTCTTTGCCCCGATAGATGGGCTATTTATAATAGCTGGTGGTGGCGTTTTCTTTTTAACCTTCGGTATAGTCCAACAAATGCCATGACTTAATCAACAACACATTAAGACAAGAGCATTCAAGGTTACGCATACACGTGTCACACGCATGTTCTAACAGGCCTGTATATTTCTCTCTCAACCTTCTAAACGACGGACATCCGCACTCGGTTTGTAGATCGCGGATGTTAGTGCAGGTGTTGCAATAATTGCTTAAATGACGTTTCTGCTCTGGCCCGGCCACAAAGACTGTACCATTGTTACTTAGCGCTGCGACAAGTACATTGTGTGCTTTCTCGTATTTCAAATCGCCCTCACCTCAATTGATGCCGTGGTAACGTTTTTTCCAGCCAAATGTTCGTTACTTTGCTTTTCACGTCCAGCTCATGCCATGGACACGGTGGCCTGAATGTATACGTCTCTATGCGGTCATCATCATCATCGTATGCTACGCAAATACATTTAATAATAAAACCCTGCTGCGAGATGCATCCCTGAATGTTTGCATACATAATGACGTTTGCGCTGTAGCACAGGGAGAGAATGTACTATAGTTGTAATCTACGTCAGTATTTTAACTACTCTGTCGCGCACATTATATGTGACCAGTCGATTGTGTAGTATTAAGGCATAGGCCTGGGTGAATGCGGGGAAATTTTCCGAGGCAGTTAATTCAATTCTGCAGTCTACAACGGTGGATTTTAAACGGTCATCTTTCTTGCTAACGTCAAACACAAGGAGCGGGGCCATGTGCATGTACTTGTTCGGCTATGGAATGGGAGCTTGTGTTTGGCCATAGTACGAACGAACGTTGGAAATCTGCGTACATTTGGTATGGCACCATATACGAGCCATTCGCGAAATCAATATTTAAATCACCATAGGACTATTTTAGGAAAACCTTAACGTTTTTAATATTTATGTGGTCGAATGTCGAACAGTCCTTATTAATTACGTTTCGTTTACCGGCCTGAAACGCTACAATTATATAACTCAGTTTCTCACTAGTAAAACTAGTTTTCACGCTCCAATTTACGCTTACAGAGCTCGGTTCGTTAGGATAAGTTTCTAAACTCCAATTACAAAACGCCATATCCACATTCCTGCCTTTTTCTGCATATTTCAAAAATTTTACGCGTTCTGTCATGTTCACTTGTACATGCGGCAGTAACCAGACAATATAAAGTATTGCAAGTGTAGCCGTTTTGCACCAGTGTCCTGGAGTGCATTCGTTTGAGCGTTGGCCATTTGCATAACTATCTCCTGCTTGTAATTAATGATTATGTGCCTATAGTCTTCAGCGAAGCCTAACAGCATAGCTAGGGGAATACACACATCAAATTTCCCATTAGCATAGACAGGAACCTTAAAATTTTCCTCAATTCCCCAGCAACCCATTTTGGCAGGTGGTAGTTGGTTACGCGTCAATGAAAGGTAATTCTTTATCGTTGCCGTGATTCCAACATCGCGAGTGGCATCTACTTCAAACCCGTTCGATTCATAGGAGATTCTATTAATCATTTGAATTATACAGTTTCTAATGATTTTAGTTGTTGCTGGAAGCGCATTACCCGCCCTTGTCAGCGTCCCTCTAAAGCGCAAATAAGAATTGCATGGTGCTGTGTAAATATCTTGGTTTTGAATGGGAATTCGCACCTCGGACGATGCCACGTACGGCCCTGGCAGGTAGGGTGAATAAGTGTGTATTTCCACCTTGGTAATTGCGTCTTCGTATCCTACCTGCTCGCTTACGTTTAATATTTCCACGTCCATACTTACTCTTGACCGTTAAACCTTATTGTGTAAGGAAACGAACGTTTTCAGATGTTAGCGGACTGCGTGCCTGCCTCGTACTGAATTTAGGTGTGGTGCGATACACTCCTTTATTCACTTTAATATGCTTAATTTTCAGCCCCATATTTCCGCAAATGTAAACATACTGTTATTTCCTCGCCTCGAAAATTAATCAAACGACTTTCTTGGTCTACTACGGAAACGATTACTTCCTGTACGTTCTCTATCGCGACCGGGACATATATGGGTGTAGTTGGCACACTCACGAGTTTAAATCCCGGCAGCACGTTTGCAGAGAATTCATGTAATGTCTGGCTTGGTTTACCGTTGAGATACGAACCGCTAACTAAATTACAGTTTAATCTGATAACATTAACGAGAAAAATTTTTACAGGCAAGGTAGATACATGGGTTTTATTTGCCTCGTATTTCACGTTTTCAAATCCCTTCATGGCAGCGAGAGTATCGCTTTTCGAGAAGTCTACCTGAACACTACACTTCATCTCGCTATGTAGAGTATTAGAATTTCCATGCAGTACTAAAGCCACGTATGGTTCCAGCTACCGTTTAAGATAATCATCAATATTATCAATCTCTTACGAGCCGGTAGGTATTCGTACCTCACCCCTTTTACCGTCTGCCTTAACATATCGAAACATGCAATTATAACTATCAATGTTAGATACTGAAAAATATGTTTGAAAATTTATCACTGCAATAGTTCACTCTCCTGCCAGGCTTAGCGGCAGAAAATGCACTGACTGTAATTCCGACGAATTGCCTGTCACAATCTAGGTGATATACATGACTGACGCCTTAGTAGTATTGTGTAGACGTTAAATAATGTAGGCATAAATGGCCGAAATTCCAGTCCTGCAGTCGCTGTTCTCTCTCATGGTTATAATAAATTCTACTGCCTTAAAAATATTTTTTCAGTTCTAGTGGAGCCCTTAAGTTGCCGAAGCTGTCGTAATATTCAACTCTGTTCCCGTATTTTCTATATGCAATCCAGTGTGTGCCTGACCCCGAACACGTATCTAAATTCACTATACCACATTCTGATTTTTTCAGCTGCTGTGGAAGTGTATCTCGCATAAACACTCCACGAAAATTATGTATTTTTAATTTTCGCGAAAATTTACGCAAATCAATTTTTGTCAGCGGCCGGTCGGGCAGCCCTCTTAGGACTTCCGACACCGACGTACACGCCCGCCACCGCCGCGATATGGGCGCAAGTATAGACCTTTTCTTGTGTTTTTTTTTGTGCTGGCTAGAATTTCCATCTGCTTAGTATGTCGGAATTGTTCTGCTAATTGTTTATTTCCATCTTTAGCACTTTTCACAGCTCGTGCTATTCCGCTAACACCGCCTATTAACGATCGCAAAAAATCCTATTGCAGGCAGCAGAAATGGAAGTATACCTCTGCGCTTAACTTTCCTACTCCTGTTCTTCTTCTTAACCGTAAGGCGCCTAAATCTCATACCCATTCCGCGTTTAACTTTAGCTGTCATTATTTTTACCAACTGTCCACAGCGCAAATTGCTCACCGAATTTTGTGTTTGGAGTTTTAAACTGCTATTGATGGTTTGCGAGCTACAGGAATATGGCCAACTGACCCATTCATATTCACCGACGCCGATTTTCTCCCAGCAGACACAACTGACATCGGACTTGGTAGGCCTTCAAGTGAAGAGGTGATCATATCTGGACCTGAACAATTTGAATTACCTTCGCCTAGCACACCAGTTAAAAAAGACATTCCTATCAGGTTGGATGATAAAGCTGGCGAGGTTTCAGCCAACTCTAATGATGACACGCCGACTAAGAAGGTCCGATTTAATTAGTCTAATTGTGTCACTCCTGGATGCTCTTGGATGACAACTGACAACAGGGCCTCTTCATTTCATGTTTCACCTGAAATTCTAATGCCTATCCCAAAAGTTAAAGAAAGTGCTAAAAGGATGAATCGGAAGAGGGGGAAGACTGCTGTCTTAACGGATTCCCCATACAAAAAAATAGTTAGAAGCCGCTGTTAAAGAAAAAGAGGAGAATAACTTTGCCAAAGAAGGAAGAGCAAGGATACAAATATTGAAAAAAGAGAATAAAATTAAGAATGGAAAAAACAAAGGAAAGTGCCTGAAGAAAAACGGAAAAATGAAGGAGCTGAAGAGAGAACCCAAAACTAACGAGAGTGATTCTGAGAATTGTTCTGACTGTGAATGTTTATATTGCGGTGAATTTTACTCAAAATCAGTTCAAAGTTGGGTCGCTTGTTCCATTTGCAAAAAATGTGCACACAATTCCTGTGCGGCAATATATAGCGAAGATGATGAGGCTGTCCTATGTGTGAATTTTGTGAATAGGCTTAATAAAAGGACACAATCAATTAAAACCGTAGTTAAACCTTTATAGTAACTTAAAAGTAAATAAATATAGAGCAAACTTATTATTTCTGCACTTCCACTAGTTTTATATGTTTTTTATTATTACTTGTCATTACCACCCTGTTCTGCCCCATGCCCGGGGCATATGACATCATTTTCTTTTTTTAGAAAAATAAAATATTAAATATTGTTCTTTTGTCTGTTTACAATATTATTGTATTTTTGTGATTGTTACATTATAATGTGCTCATAGAAATTTACAGCTCTCTTAATTAATCCTTTTGTATTTTTAAAACATATTTTCAACTTGGTACCCCGTTCTGCCCCGGGTTCCCTTATATATGTATGTATATATATATATATAGAGAGAGAGAGAGAATATAATATATAATGCTAATGGTTACGAAATCTTGCGAAATGAATAGTCATTCACTGCTTTAAAAGTTTGAAATTTTTTTTTTGTTCTTTTTTCTTTGTAATTTTTTTATGCCTACATCATTGCATGTGTAAGTTTTCTCACTATTAAGTGCACTTGTATGTCGATTGCTGTTCAGCTCTTATGTGTCATATATATATACATATATGTGTATAATTTTAACACACTAAAAAGTTGGTTTGTGGATTTGACTACCGCCGCTGCTGCCCCCGTCGCTTACCATATTGGTACTATGTAGGAAAGAAACTTAATAAATCAAATCGCGATTTAAATAAAATTATAAGTTGGTTGCTTGCAATAGCCTTCTTGTACTAACCTAGCTTTGTCGCTTACCCACTGCTTCTTTGCGGATTGTTTGTGACTTATTGTTATTTTATGGCAGGACAAATTCGGTAGAAATAAAATTATTTCGGTGTTTCGGTAGACATACATCGGTTTCGGTAGATCTACCAAAAAATTGGTAGGGTTGCCAACACTGAATTTAGTTATTAACACTGCGTGACCTAAATTAGTTGACAATGGCGAGTAACTCGTCGAATTATTACCTTCACACCACTGTACAAGAAGTGTTTACTTAAATTGTAACATGATGCCAAAAAATTATATTTGGTGTGGTGGTGTACGTATATTTTTTGATAGACAGCTTTGCTAACAACCTTTCGTTTAATTTACCAGTTGAAATGGTTAATTTAACACAAACATTTCAGAACCTCAAAGTCTAATGGCAATTGCTGTTATGGTCAAGGAATGAATCTCTACCTGCAGGAAATGCAATAAAAGTCTTTTGAGAAGTCGTGTTAAATGTTTCTGCACATTAACAATGAAAATTACGAATAAAAAATATATAATATATCCGTTGCAATTATTCTCTCTTAAGAAACTTGTTAACAGTGTCTTACTACATTTTAAAGAAAATTCAATAAGTACACAAATAATAAAATAGTAGGTGTTAATGTGACTTTATTTTACAAATAAAAATACATATTACAAAATACACGTATTACAATGAAATGATGGCTACAATAGCATGTGGCAAGCACTTCAACAATACATACACTTGTTAGAAAATAACAGTGACACACAGTATTGTCATTTAAAACTTTTAAAATAATGCCTTCTATTCCATAGCAGAATAGGTTACATAAATAAAGATGAATGATATAATGCAGAACAGTACTAATATTAACAGGAACTCTAATTCATCGTCGGAATCGCTATCAATAACATTACTATTTCTCATACGATTTGACATGCGATAGCAAGCTATCATTTGGTCGAAGTGCCTGATAGTTCATTCAGCAGATTGCCAGCTGAATAGGAAATATCAGCAAGTAGTAATACACATTTTTGGGCTATCTAGCTGATAAGTTATATTCAGAACTTTATCAGGAGGTCGTAATACATGCCCTCAATATTAAAAATCCTATGTACAAAAACAAAAGGCTAAAGAAAATCATTCTTACAGGCTTTTACGAAGATATTGCACGATAGCAGACTATATATAGGCTATTCACGGTAAAGTGAGCACTTTTGAAAACCCTCTCATTTGTAATAATAGTCAATAAATATATTTATTTCAGCCTTAGACGTTAACTTCCGAGTGCGGTGGTGTATACACACTGTGTTTATTACTTACATGGCAATATTAATTTTAAATGGTGGTTAAAGGATAAAAAATGGCTGAAAGGAAAAAGTAATTAGGCCCTTGAAAGTGCTCACTTTACCGTGAACAGCCTATATATACACACACACACATATATATGTGTGTGTGTGAGTGAAATGAAGTACATTAAATTCTTAGGGGCCGCGGTGGTGTAGTGTTTAGATTATTCGCCTCCCACCTACGCGCTCCAGGATTTTCACATGTGGGAATCGTGTCGGACGATGCTGCTGGTCGGCGGATTTTCTCGGGGGTTTCCCGTTTCCCCTACTCGTTCATTCCGGCTCTCCTCCACACTCACCTCACTTCACCCTCATCGGCTCTCAAGACCTCGAAGTTAAGAGCCACCCAAATCTCTTCACTCACTCATTTAATTCTTAGCATATGGTAATAAGTTAATGTTTTAAAAATGACATACTGAAAGCTAAAATCTCAGCAATAAATGTCTTGCCCGCTTAATAATACAACCTCAAATTCCAGCATTAGCCAACTAAAATAATTGATAAGCCTTTCTTATACTTTACTGCTATCTGTTGGCACAGCCGTGAAATAATTTACACCAACGCCAACACTCACTGACTATTGTGCCACGAAACACAACGCAGACCAACCGAAAACCATCAACATCAATAACAACCACCAACGTCCAACACCAACAACAACCATCACCAACTGCCTATTTTGCCAGAGCCTTTATACTTGTACGCCGTATAACTTAGTGCTAAATTATAACGCGAAATTATATGATCCATAATGACGACTTTATTTTTTTACACTTCGTTAGTTTCTGCACAGTACGAGAGGAAGGTAATGGTCTCACGAGGTGGACAGCACCCGGTGTTATACACCACGTTTACATAAAACACTTGGTTTCGGAGTGTTTGAGAATTTAACCAACGTCTGGCCACTCCGTTTGCAGTTAGAATACAGAATACACTTTTCATCACCCGCCATTGTGACGAACCAATTAACAGATATCCAGCCACTGCTGTTTGGGATGCGCCGTCGCTTCATCCGGTACCTAGCTGTCAATTATATGTTACTTTCTTTACTTACTGCAGATGGACGAAAATGGTTGAACTGAAGACGTTTAAATGTCGGGGAATATCAGAGACAGTGAAGCGTGGATTTTCCTCCACACATGTCTATTAAGGCCACTGGTGCGTGGCGAAATTGATCACAGCTCCCCGTACCATATTATATTCAAATGAAATGTTCGTACAAGCCCTAGGAGCCCAGATCGTGTGCAAGGAGGTCAGAACCTGTTACAGGTACATATATAAGACAATCGTGGAGACTTGAAAAGTTCACACACACTGTGTCGTAAAGTCAATTACAGAACACGTGTTTTATTTCACATCACAATCAAACAAAAGGCCAACGAAAGTAAACATTTGCTTACTAGGTTGAACTGTTTTATAAAATATTTTATTTAACAGTTGTTATAACCAAAGGACAAAAATAAGCTAATTTTTCGAAGCAGAGAAGTAAAATAAATAAATTTGTATTTAATTTGGTAAATAAATTTAACATTTAGGTTTTGTACGAGTATAATTCAAACCTTGGCTAGTACTTGGTCCTTAAATTATCATAAACAAATAATATATTAATTTCTATACTTTAAAATCTATAGTGAACCAAATATTAAATACTTTTTAGAATAATTCAGAACAATAAATTATAAAGTTCATAAAATACGTCTCATGCAACGTGAAATTATCAATGAATGTAATGTGCACTGTTTTACTAATTAAACCGGCATCCACCTTTGATTTGTGTCTTATACCTTCCTCATCTTGAAGAGAGTGGTTACAGACTTGAAATTTTTCTAAACAATAACACATTGTCAATTTTGAAGTTTCATCTACGCCCCATGCGCTCACCACATTACAAACATTTTTTTTTTGTAGCCGTATGTCCCAATTTGAATTCACGCAACAAATACACCTGTAAATCAAGCAGTTCAACATGTTGATACACAGCACTGTGCCACGTCCTATGCTGCTATGCCGCCTCTAGCTACTCTGAAAATGGCGTGAGGCTTCCTCTTAGAGTGACAAACTTGTGTTACGATGAGATTGATCCGTACGAGAGAAGGCAGGGAGAGTCGAATGCCGACAGTGTGCTCCTCGGTTATTTGAATTCCGAATAACCTGGCAAACTGTTTACAGTGCTTATGCCTAATTTCTAAATAACAGTAACATGTGTGAATTTGACTTAGAAATTATCCATGCGCATAGCAGTAGAGTGGCTTCCACTACAGCACTGCATCCGACTGCACGACATGCCTAACTCATTGAAAAGTAGTACACACATTATCAGTGTTGTCATAAAAGTATTAATTATGATGCATATGAAAGAAGAATGCGTATATTTTGTAACACTGTAAAATATTTATTTATTTTACATAATTTACTTATTTAAATGTTTTTCATAATAAAAATAAAGGTTACTTATTTTATATAATTCACTCATTTAAATATTATTAATAATAAAAAATAAAGGTTACTTTTTGTAAATATTCAAATGTATTTCCATATTGAATGCTTTATTGAGCACATTTTGCGATTAAGTTTCATCAAGTAACATGATCACAATAATTACTCTAGTTGTATGTAAAACATAATTACATAATAACATTTACTTAATATTCTTAATAACTAATTTTTTGCTCGTAGACTACATTTTAGCAACGAAAGTTATAATTTTTATAGCTGAAATAAACATGCATAAAATCAATTATCAGAAATATTACTATACAACTACAAATATTTTCTTATAGTAATTACTTTTATCGCCCTGTTACACGAAGGTTTTTATGCCAAAATATAATTTCTGAAACATTCAGAATGAAAATATGTACAATTAAATTTGCTTATGTTAAAAATAGACTCTTATTAATCAAATTTTTTAAAAAGTTAAAATTTATAAGTTCCCGCAAATTATTTTACAGTGTTACGAGAAGATACACATTCTTCTTTCACACAGCATAAATCGTACTTTTCTGATAATTTTGGTAGAGTTGAGTTGAGACACTTGGGCGGCTAATTTTGGTAGTGTGTGTACCATTTTTTTAATGAGTTGTACACATTTAACAGTCGGGTACGTTACTCCATCGGAAACCACTCACTCACCTTCTGCCTTAAGGAATACAGAAGACGTTACTAATGATTAAAATTTTAGCTTTTACTTAAACTTCTAACACTAGAATAGCGCTGATGAACGAAACTGAAAACACAGCATTCATCCAACAGTTTGCTGCGCTATTGTTTCTTGGACATTACTTCGTGACACAATAGTGATGTAACATCATTTTCAAAGTTGAAGTCAATAATATGCTATTCTCCGTTTCATATAACTTCAGTAAATTTTGACAGACGTTATGACCAACCTACACAGCATGTAAACAGTAAGCGCCCCCATTTGCAAAGTGCGGTGTCAGCTGATGGTTGTTGCGGGATGCATGTTATTATGTTGGCTATCTTTGCTATATTTATGGAAGAAAATAGTACTCGGCATTAAAAATTATATCTTAGAAATTGTATGATAATTACATCATTTATGGTTTAAATTATGCTCTTAGTTTAATGTACAATGTTTTAGTTAATTATAAAGCAATATTTTTAAAAACATTTATAAATATTACATAAAAATTATCTAACAATTTTATGTGCTACTTTAACTTCACTAAAAATTTTCAGTAAGCTATTTCCCGCATCAGTATGAACAACGACACGATTATCGCATTTAGTTCTTTCGATGAAGTTACAACTTTCGAGTTAGAGTAATTTAAAATTTATTTCTGTATGATCAACATTCTCCACAGCATCATTAAAACAATGCAAGTTCAAATTGCCACACACTCATAAGAAGAACAGCAAAAAATCACGTCCCACGAAAGACAATAACTAGGGTTCCCTACCTGACCAATAAAATAAACAGAATCATAACTATAAGTCCATTCTCAGTTTCTTCAGATGTTCTGAAACGAACCTTTGAAAAATCACCCTAGGCGTACCATGTCAACCTGTTTTTTTTTTTCAATAACTTGTATACCACAAACAATGTGATTAACTTTAAAGTACTGTATTCTTGAATAAATGAAACATTAACTTGTTATCTTCTATAAATTGTAATATTTATTTCTTATTAAATACAAGTTAAAAATAGTGAGAGCAGCGATGTGTTGGCAATGGCTAGTAAGAAATAGTTCTCAGTTAAAATATTGTTTTAATCTAGGTTTTTTTGTATACTATTTGTAAATTAAACGTTGCCTACTGATATATTTGAATTTTTAAGGTAGCACTGAAGGAGTTACAGTTAAAAATATCGGCGCAAATTACGGTACGTAGGCCCTAGTGACATGGTGTTTTTTTTTCGTCCGAGGAAGAAAATTCAATAGGCGGAGCGGAGCTTGTCGCTCTCTTTCTTTCTCTATATCTCTTTCTTTCTATACATCTCTTTCTCTCTCTCTCGGGAAGTTTCGCACCGCCTGTAGTAGCAGGAAAATTATACATGTTTTCAATTTTAGTAACAAATTTCATACTTATAGGGCAAAAATAAGGATTTTTGAATATATAATTTACAACTGAAACGATATTTTACTGTTTGAATACTTATTATAATATATTTAGGAGTGATGGTGGGACGGTTACAAATCCGAAGTTGGCAGAAGTGGCGACTGGCGACGCCGACATGACATGGCGTGTTTCTGAACGAAGCGCGAAGTTCGTACTTGTGTTTTTTAAACCTACCTAGGCAAGTTACGATGTTGTAATAAATCTGTTTTTACACGGCAGGAATAAATATACTGTAAAATGCGTCGTGACCGACGTGTGTATGAAATAGTATTGTTTTCATCACGTTACGTTGGACCAGTGTGCGTGTGTGTGATTGCAAATATCGTACGTGAAATTTATACGTTTTAACAGTGAACTGTTTTTAAGACGAAATTAATTGTTTGAAAGTCACGTCTGTTTATTACAACGTCGTAACCTTGTCCCACGTGTCTGAAACACAATTGTGCAACGTGCTTACGTTTCTGTGATTTGAATGTTTGACACAACCCCAACAAAATACTATGCCGAGTCAGATAAATTAAAATAAATAATTAAATAAACCTAGAAAACAGTAAGTACCAATGCATAGAAATATAAGCGGAATAAAAGTTACGGTAGGCCTATTTGTGTGCATGTTCACCTGTATCTTTGAAGTTTGTCATTTCTACGTACAAAAACTAAGCGACACGTGTTGCGTGCTTGAATTTACTGTGTATTTTCGTTGGATTCGTTTTTTTCTTAGTTTTAATTTTATTCCAACTAAGGCCGTCCTTTTAACTAAATAATCCGACACATATCAATAACAAGAGGTTAAATACTACAGTTCTTTCCCCGCAGTCATAACAGGGTTAAACACAGTCGTGGCAAATATTAACGTGTTATTTATAATGTGCTATGTCGTGTATAACAAATATGTTACCAATGTAAAATAAAAACCGTAAGAATTATGACAACATAGACATTGTTAAAAAATCATAAAGCTGACCTAAATATGGTTATAGGCCTAAATTGTAAACATTCGTATGAAATTGTTTTTGAAATATAACTAAATTATTTGAACGATTGAAAATAGNTCCCCGCAGTCATAACAGGGTTAAACACAGTCGTGGCAAAATATTAACGTGTTATTTATAATGTGCTATGTCGTGTATAACAAATATGTTACCAATGTAAAATAAAAACCGTAAGAATTATGACAACATAGACATTGTTAAAAAATCATAAAGCTGACCTAAATATGGCTATAGGCCTAAATTGTAAACATTCGTATGAAATTGTTTTTGAAATATAACTAAATTATTTGAACGATTGAAAATANCTATAGGCCTAAATTGTAAACATTCGTATGAAATTGTTTTTGAAATATAACTAAATTATTTGAACGATTGAAAATAGTGATCAAGCATTTGACAGTTAAAGCGTAGTCACATGGCAGTGTTTATGTTTACATGCAATGGAAGGATATGTAATCGGTAAACCAAAAGTAGAACCTAAGCAGGGCTTCAGAAAAGTGTGAAGTAACCGCGAATGGCCTATAGTAGGTATATTACGTGGTCATAACAAAAATAAAACAGGTGGGAATGGCAACCAGCTATAGTAGCCTAAGTACTGGCCTGAAGTTGTCAGTCTTTCAATGTCTGCCATTGGATTGTTAGAGTTTGTTTATAAAGATCGTTTTCTTCACCGATATAACAGCTGTGGCCGCACTTATTTTCGAGAACTGTCAAAATTTACTGAAGTTACATACAGTATATGAAACGGATAATATTTATAAGTACAAAGACTCAACAAATATGCAATCATCCGAGTGTCGTGAATGCTGAACGTGTAAAAGTACAAGGAATTGACCGCTACGAGTTAATTAAATTATTTTCTTTTCAAAAGACTAGAAGGGACAAACACCTAATTGCACACACACACACACACACACACACACATATATATATATATATATATATATATATACACATGGAAAAATGCCCAACATTTACAAAAAACATCCGTAACAGGATAAACTTCCTGAGAAAATCAATTTCCAGATGTGGAGTATGAACGTGGCAGCACTGCCCTACATCTGGCGTTGGTGACGTCAGAGAGTGTCGGATATACGTCAGGCTACGCACGCAGCATAAAGCATCTCCCTTTTGGCGGATCGGGCGGGACATCACCTGTTTGCCAACATCTTGTGGCTTCTCGCCAGCCCACAACGGCCAGTTGGTGTCCGTTGGCAGCGCGTTAGCGACAGTGCGGTGAACTGTGGAACTAACTCCCGCCTTTGCCCGTGGTATTTTTAACGCGCGTGTCGCTTAGAATAGGCATTTTTTTNGTGAACTGTGGAACTAACTCCCGCCTTTGCCCGTGGTATTTTTAACGCGCGTGTCGCTTAGAATAGGCATTTTTTTGACGTGACAACGTCTTAAATTAGGTTGCGGCTGGGAGTCACTTATGAAAAAGTGTAACGCTCGGNCCTGTTTGCCAACATCTTGTGGCTTCTCGCCAGCCCACAACGGCCAGTTGGTGTCCGTTGGCAGCGCGTTAGCGACAGTGCGGTGAACTGTGGAACTAACTCCCGCCTTTGCCCGTGGTATTTTTAACGCGCGTGTCGCTTAGAATAGGCATTTTTTTTTTACTATTTACCAGCCTGTATTTGAGGAGGTAAGTAATTATCGTGATTAGAGAATTACTATACATACATATGGAGTGGAGACAATGTTTTTTTTCCTGTTACTGTTGTCTAAACGTGGCGAGTATGTGCAAAAACAAAAAGAACCTCGTTCATACATTTTAAGAACAAAAAATAAGCGCAGAAAGGCAGTTTTCTGGGCAAATTACTTCTAAAAAATATTTTAGCCATTGCACTTAAAAATTAATAAATGTTTCAACTTTACGTCTGAATTGCTCACAATCTTAACGTGCATGGGCGATGCAGTCAGTATTTTAATATTTCTTGTTTTGTGAGACATTTAAATTCGTAGTTTTTTTTTTTTTTTTTTTTCCAGTGTGCGTAGTAAACATGATTCCATTCACGGACCTTGCAGAACGTAGAACTTTGGTGCATAATTTTGTTTTCCGGGTCGTTGTTTCTTGTTTTATAACTTTGGCAACGGAACAACACCTCTTTTCATGACACCGTTATTGAGACTCTTTGTAAATGTTGGCAATTTGATATGATGGCAGGGTTTGNTACAACACCTCTTTTCATGACACCGTTATTGAGACTCTTTGTAAATGTTGGCAATTTGATATGATGGCAGGGTTTGTTAACGACACAAGTTAAATTCAGTGCATCAGCGACAAATTTGTTAACGGCAACGGCAATGTTTCTTAACACACAAAAAAAAGTTCATTAAATGCGCCATTTACACATTCCTGGCGGGCACAAGGCGTATTGCCATTGCTGAGATTTTAAAATGTTAGTCCTTACACGAAAATCCGACAAGTGGTACGTTGTGTCAAAGACCGCATGCCAGTTGCTGCTTCGGTTGACTGGAGGGAGGAGTGTCGGTATAGTGGGAACTAGGGTAAAGTGCGCATGCCTGCCGCTCACTAAAAAATTCCCGAGTCACAACTAGTTCAGTCAAATAGGGATTCAACCTCGGAATGAAAGTTAGAAAGCTGAAAATTTGCATATATCTTTGTTTTGACATTCTAAAGGTTAGCTCAAAAACCTCATAGAATCTCGTGTCCGCGTGTCAATATATTCAAGGTCAAATGTCGCGAAAATAGGTTTTTTTTAAAATATCTTGTTTCTTAGGCTTCAAATGATGTTTGAAGTTATTACAAAACTTGCAAAGCATAAAATTCTCTACAAATTAGGTATTAGGCGATATGTAATATGATTAACCGTTCTCGAGATAGAGCGCGAAGAGTGGGAAGCGCCTATCCGTATATAGGATAACGTTATGTCAACTGTGGAATCCAATGCATAGTCCGGTTTATGAAATCAATTATTTATAAATATTATTAATAAATAAGACATCCGTTTAATAATATTTAGTTAATTTATATTAATAATAATATATTGAAATGAAATAGTTTAAATACAGTGTAATTACATATTAGTTACTATAAATTGATCGTAAATCTATTACAATTTATTGAAATTGAAATATAAGGTGGATTTATTTTTGTTACTCTGATTATCAATAGCAAGCATGCAGCTTACCATTCCTCTTGTTCGTCATCGTCTTCCTCTTCTGGTCACCCAAATTGAATTTCCAGTTCGTTATCATCATCCTCGTTGTCTGTTATATTAGGCTCTAAAACTTCAAGGACCTCAGGTACATATTCACTTTCTTCATCAAGATAATTTGGATATTATGAAGCATTGAGGCATGCTTGTCCGTTACACTGGCCACAAACTGAGGAGCATTGTAACCCTACTTTTCTACATCCACAACTCGCACCACAGCCTTTCTTGCAATTGCAGAAGATCGTACTGAGTAGTTCTTCTGGTGCTGGTGGTAATAATGTTGTGGGTTCCAGGATTTCTTTCTGCAATATCCACCCACATTCCTCGGGTTCTAATTCTTTCCCTAACCAAGTTTGGATCTGGTAGTGGACACAATATATATGCTTTCGAGATGCTGCACCGGTCTTAACAATTGAACATCTGCCCCAACTTACTATTATATAAATAGAATTGGTCGTGTTAGGGGCCCCGTTTCGGGAAATAATATAGTTAGGTATATCCAAGCATTTACACTGTACGAAAAAAAAATTCATCTCTTTCCTACTTATTATTAATATAAATGAACTCAATATTATCAAACGGATGTCTTATTTATGAATAATATTTATAAATATTAGTTATAAATAAGTAAATAATTTACGTTTCTCCATAATTATAATATTTTCTTATAAACTGTACTATGAATTGGATTCCACAGTTGACATAACGTTATCCTATATACGGATAGGCGCTTCCCACTCTTCGCGCTCTATCTCGAGAACGGTTAATTATATTACATATCGTCTAAAACCGAATTTGTAGAGAATTTTATGCTCTACAAATTTTATAATAACTTCAAACATAATTTGAAGCATAAGAAATGAGATATTTACAAAAAAAAAAAACAGATTTTCGTGAACTTTGACTTTGAATATCTTGACACGTGACACGAGATTCTATGAGACTTTTGAGCTAACTTTTAGAATGTCAAAACAAAGATGTATGCAAATTTTCAGCTTTCTAACCTTCATTCCGAGGTTTACCCCTTTTTTCACCTTATTTGACTGTTCTAAACGCTGAACTGTTGTTTTGCCAATAGCTCTCAATATTTCTGTCAAAATAATTACCGCTTAAGATTTTTTGGTACACCTGTTTACATACTTACCGGTATGTGCTTCGAAAGTTTGTCACAATTCTTCAGTCGAGTTTTAACGCGATGAATAGGCCTGTGTATTTGTCATTAAAGAGCTGGAATCTGCTCCCTCCCCTCTACATTTTGAGAATATTTTATAGCTTCGTAACACAATATTAATGGTAACTTAAAAAAAAGCACCAGCTCATTTAAAAAAGTTATTTTAATATAAAGTTTTGGTTTTAGTCAAAACATTTCTAACATCACTAGCTAGAGTGTTACGTTGCAATTTGTCTAAAATCCAACACTTGGTTAACTTGCAGTAATCGTTTAATTTTTTAACAATTTTAACTTTAAATTTTATTACAAAAGTTAAAATTTATATACAAGTGAACTGCATAATTTTTTATGAATTTCTGATGACATGAACAATTATTTTAAGCTGTAGGCTAACGTATTAATTTTGTTCAGATGTGATATATCTACAAAGTAATATATAAATTATAATTCTTATAGCCCCTGCTATTGGTTCACTAATATGTAATTTCACAACGAAATTGATAAAAATGTAGAAAATAACTTCCGACTCTTGAACATCATATGCAAAATATTGTTTTTACTTAGAAACACGGATCTGCATGAAAACCAAATGTCGGATTACTCTCTGAACTCATAAGTTTGATAGTAATGATGACAAATCTCGAGCAAGTGCTGGGGCCACGCACAAAAGAAAATCAGTCTACCTCGCTTTAGCCTTTTGGTGTTGACGGAAAGGGAATGTACGGGATAACCAGAGGTAGTACATATTTTATTTCAGATACGGTAGTAAACTTTCTTAGACCTTCGTTTTTGCACACTACTTTCTGTACGATTATTTCTATTACTATTATGTAAAGTGTGCAGTAAAATATTTTATTCTTTAATAAATAATAGGATGAACACAGAAAAGTTTTTTTCGTTTTCATTACAACTGTCCGCTTAAAATATCTTAGTTATCTGCTTTTCGTAAGAACTTTTTCTTTTGTCTGACTGAACCCTACGTTATGCTTGTAATCTTCATACAAAAAGTACTAAATAGCATCAAATAAACTGCGGTTTTAAGTATGACGCGAAAAATTATTTGGAATTACTATTTTCAAGCGGATCAAATGTCTCAGTGAGTGTCTGGATGATGTGTAACTAAATGAAAATCTATAGTCATTTCAAAACAACATGTTATGTCATTATTTATCAACGAAAATAATTGGAGTTGCTGTCCATACGTTGTGTTAAACTTTATGAAGCAGGGGCATTAGTAATCTACATCAAAACAAATGAAGAAGGACGCATAATGTTCGTACCCTAAACTCAAAATATATTTTTGCAGAAGAATGTTTTCCCAGAATTTTTAAACAAGACGAGGAGCCTTACACGTGGAAAAAATGTTTACGCTACAGGCGATGCAGTATAAATGTGCACACAATAATATACGACCAAACTGAATTACCGTACACATTTGGGGATACGCCTGTGTCCACCTGTACCATTTCTAGGTTGCCAGCAGCGGGATCTGTCGTCGCGGCGTCCCTTACGTCTACTATTACGACCTGAGCATTGCCGAGCACATGTGACCTGCCGGGAACGGGCAGCATGACAACTTGCGAACTGGCGACGAGTGGTGATCAGCTACGAATCACGGTTCTGTATGGATACAGACGACCACCGAATTCGAGTCTGGAGACGTCCTGGTCAGCCTCGTGATCCACGCTTCATTGTAGAGCGGCACACCACCCACGACGAGAGGTTTCGTGGTGTGGGGTATCATTTCATACTATTCCCGCACCCCACTGGTGGTGACTGAAGGAACCCTGACGGCGTGATGATATGCCTAGGAAATTCTGCGACATTGTGCTCTCCCCTTCCTAGTGCAGCTTCACAACTCCATTTTCTAGCAGGATAATACCCGGCCTCACACAGGACGGGTATATCTGGCCTGCCTTCGTGATGTCAACATGCTTCATTGGCCAGCAATGTCCCCAGATCTTTCGCCCATCTAGAACGTATGGGATCAGATTGGACGGCAACTTCGGCCGACGGCAACTACGGCGGATTCGGAGGGTCAATTACACCAGCTGTGGCAGAATCTTCCCCAGTGGAACCTCCGATATCTGTATGCCTCCATGCCCGACCGTATCGCCGCTTGTTTCTGTGCTACGGGTAGTCCGGTGCTATACTTAGTGTATCCTATAAGTGTTTGTCACCTGTAATACATGCTTGGTGTGGCGCTATATTTTGATATTTTCTGTATATATTCTACCGTGTTCTGTGCCTGTAACCATTTACATGCCCATGCGATGGCATCTTCAGAGTGATATTTGTTTTTGCAAATGTGTGTATTTTCCATAAAACAAAAAACATAGCCGTTTTATTCTAGACGGTACACAAGAATAAATCAGAAGAAACTGTACTTTTGTGTCACAGATTGTCACTTGGCACAGTTATTTGTGACATCTTTAGGAACAGATCTGGAAGTAGAGCCACAAAAATGTTCCCTTCGATGGCGGCCTGTTTTCAATATGGTTGACTATATTTTAAAATTCTGCTATTTCTAGCAGAGAGATGTATTTTGATGCAGCAATTACAGTGCTTTTTACCCAAATGTTATACTGAATTCAAAATTAAGATCTGGGAACTATGAATTAAAATTTTCAAGCCCCTAATTTTAAATTTATCGTTGCTAAAACCACAATTGGGTGACATTCATTTTTGTTATTTGGTTACTATCATGTCAAACGGAGAAACAAAAAAGAATTCTTAATAATTGTACAACACAAAATTCGTTAGTTATTAAGTTTTAATATAGTATCTGACATGTTCTAAAAGAAAAAATAATTGTTAGTGATTTTTTATTTTGTTGTGACAACACAATACAGTAAGGGAAAAACAAACATGACGTGCATCCAAATTAATTTTAGATTAATTACACTCCGGTAATTATTGTCATACACATATTGGACCAAGGAGTAGTAAAATAAATAAGTCACTTTTCATTTATGATTTCTTTAATAAAGTTGTAGTAGAGAAGCTGGAAATGCAATGTCCTGTTGGATAAAATTGTTTAATAAAAACTAAAATTATTAAACACCGAAGTAGATGTTACAATAGTATATCAGTACATGTTTTGAATTTTAGACTATTAATTACTGTCATGAATACCGTTATTTGCAGTCTTCAAATTTTCCTCTGCAGTTGGAGCACATCAATGTACACTGAAGAGCCAAAACAAANGAAGAGCCAAAAAAACTGGTATAGGTGTGTGTGTGCAAATAACAGAGGTATGGAACCAATCAGAGTAACGCGATGCGGTCGGCAGCTAGATCCTTTACTGCTGCTACAATGGCAGGTTATCAAGATTTAAGTGAGTTTGAACGCGGTGTTATAGTCGGCGCACGAGAGATGGGACATAGCATCTCCGAGGTAGCGATAACATTTGGATGTTCACGTACGACCATTTCACGAGTGTGCCGTGAATATCGGGAATCCGGTAAAACATCACATCTTCGACATCGCAGTGGCCTGAAAAATATCGTGAAATAACGGGACAAACGATGACTGACGAGAATCATTAAACGTGACAGACGTGGAACCCTTTCTCAAATTGGCGCAGATTGAATTTGTGGACTGCCCTGCAGGATTCATGGTCCATGCCACGTCGTCTTGCGGCAATTCTGCGTGCTCGCGGGGGTTCTACACGATATTAGGCAGGTGTACCAGTTTGTTTGGCTCTTCAGTGTACATAGGACACCTGCAACCGCAAACGTATGTCTGTTCTTATAGCCTTGCTTACACTGACACTTAAAATGTTCTCTACAAAATTACCAAAGCGTTGGTTGTCTGGTCCAGTGGTGAGTCCAAACTCCGTTATCTTGCATCCATCCTCACTCTGCTGGCGATGGTGTGTCTATTATTACTTTATCTGCTTGATCCCATATGTAACCACCTTGATAGGCAGCGCGGAGTACATGCAAGGCTAGAACATCCGATGTCGGTGGAAGATTGCATAATGACTATGCCTTTGTAGCGAAAAGATCTTTTCTCGCATCATTGGTTGTCTCAGAGTACACGTCCACATTATACAGAATGACAACAAACTTTTCCAGCAGTCGTATTATTTCAGGGGACAGTGCTACTAGTAGCCTTAAAATAGCAGAGAAAGCAAAAGTTACTTCCCCATGTGCTTTCCATTTTTTCCACGTGGACCATTTACCTTTTGAACTGAAAGCAGACACAGTGTAACAGCTTATAAAGGCATAGAAATTACGTAAAGTGACCGCTTTTTCTTCTCCTAACTTTTCAGCTGTGTTATGAATACGTTTATAATGTATTTTTCTGCCACTGCCTGACAGTACCCACCACTCATTAAGCCCCATATCCTTTAATGCATGGAAGAAATATATTGCCAATACAAATACATCATTCTGTATCCGTAGTGAAGAGGAGTACAGTCTTATTGTCATTACAGGCCATATCAAAGATGTGGAAAATCATTTTGCTATCAGCTTCTTCAATTTTTTCACATGAAGCTCCAGTAATGCCTGTTCACTCCTAGATTAATGAATTACTGTGTTAATGTTCGCCACAAGAACTTGATCTAAACTTTTTAGAACAAGTTTTGAAATCATACAAAACCATTCTTCCTTGTGCCTATTTCTTGGAAAGTCTGACCAGTTGCATGGCAACTTCATTCCAGGAGGTACTTTATGTCGAATGCCTGACCCTCTCTGCTCTCTGCCTCCATTCTTTAAGCTGTCGATATTGTATTGTCCCACACGAAGTCTAATCGTTTAAAAGATAGCTGAGTGATGGTTCTTTCTAAAGTTGGCAAAATATCTTTTTCAAAATACTCTGAAAATTTTGTAGAATATTTTGGTTGTAAACTATGTAAAAGAGCTGCCGCATCGTACACAATGCCATCGCAACATCCAGGGAATTCAAACGGCTCTATCAACTCTTCGAGAATATTTGTCAGTTCACTTTTCATTCAAACGAGNAAGGGGGGGGGGGCAGGATTGATTTTCGTGAGAGAAAAATCCATCAAGGTGGCAATGAATAACTTAGAGAATAGCTTCTCGTCTGTATACAATTTATTTCTGCAACTGTCAGTTTTTTATGTGTTGCTGTAAATATCTTTGTATCAACTAGTTCAATAGGCTCAAATATCGTTTTGTACTCGTCCATTAACATTTCCTTAACAAAATGTTTGTAGATAGCCATGTAATTATTTTATAAGGGTATTTAATGTATACTGTATCAATGCCTTCTTTGCACACAACAACCCTGCTGTCAATTACGAGAAGATATTCTGAATCATCTACGAAAGGATCTTCATATTAAAGGAAGCTGTCCTTGAGAGCAAATGTCTCTTTCCTAAACATTTTTTGGAATGCTCTGTACTGTTCGTGATGTGGGAGCTCATCATATTCTTCAGATTCAGGAGGGCTGAACTCATTTAGCAGCCTACATACTTCTGGTCCAGCTACAAGACCATCTACGAAGTGGTGTAGGATCTTCTGTCAGGCCTATGGCACCCCCACTCCCTTTAATAATGACATTATTCTGCTCATGTGCCTGGTCAACAGGAAATGCAGAAAATTGTCGGGATGTTGTGCGATTACAAAGATTCCATTGCAGCATTCCCGATGAACTTCAGGAGCACTGTTACTTAGTTCTTCAAGATCCTTTATGTGAATGGACATCTAACATGAGTAATAGGTGTGGTTGGATACGAAAAACATGGCATCATGAGTTTCAGAGATGTTTTAAAGTGTTAATAGTTACCTTACAGACCGAACGAAAGAAAGAATTAGAGTTACTAGGTCAAGTACAAGAAGCCAGAATCGGTAAGTACGGGATTTATTGGCTTGTTGATAAATCCAATCTTTATAAGGGATTTTCTGGTCCTATTTTCTGTATGTTTGTTGCAGCAGAATGTACAAGGCTGATGTAGTTTTTTGATGCATAAGTCTAGATTTGGTTACTGATTTCACTTTTGAGTACAGCCACAGCAGCTGCAGCTGTCGAAATTCCTGAGTTATCCACAACTCCTATCCATTCGCAGGAATCCATTACCCGGGTAGTCAGGCGTAGAAATTCTTGCTCTATATGAAATGGTGCAAACACAATAACAAATGTTTTCTCCCCACACTTTTCTGGCCATTCCACTGTACTATCTTTGCAAGAGCAAACAATGACTGGTACATCCACATAACAAGGATTTGCCCACAATTCAGAAACTCAGTGATTGCCCGAACAGAAACCAGCCCATAACATATCATGGAGACTGATAAATGTATTTTTAAGTTGTGGATATGGAAAAGGAGGGGGGATTGTTAAAGCAATAAAATTATCATACAGATAATTAAAGTTTTTCGTCTACAGTTTTAAACATTTGTTTTGTGGTTTTCCCGTTTGACAAAGGAGTAAGCAAATGTCAAGAAAAAATGCCACCCATTCATTGCTTTGACAGCCATGCATTTTAAAGTAGCGGCTTCTATAGATGAAATTAAGGTTCGTAAACCCTTAATTTCGAATTCAACACAAGCATTGAGCAAGTGATGTAATAATTATAACATTAAAATGCACTTATCTGCTATAAATAGCAGAATTATATTGTAGTAATTTATATTGAAAAAGAGGCACCATTTTGAATCCTGAAGGAACATTTTTGTGGCTCCAGACATCTAGATTTGTTCGTTTATGTGTCGTAAATAACTATACCAAGTGGCAACCTGTGACTTAAAAGTGCAGTATGGTTTTACGTACCATCTAGACTATTTTACCAAAACAAGTAGACACATATGGCATAGCAGTTTTACCAAATACGTTGATTTGTTCGATTAATAATTCTTCACTGGAAACTGGTTCCTACGCAGTCATTTTTGCTCTCAAAAAATTAACTTCACAAATAAATAATCAGAAACTAATATTATGAACCTGCAGTCGAACAAAAAAAATTGCTTAAATGCTACTCCCTGCAACTGCACTGTTAAAATATTTTTCAATTTATGTCACGACCAAAATTTGTAATACAAGCATTCACAACAAAAATATTTTCATCAGACTAAAATTTTAGTAACCGTTAATAATATTTTTTAATATTAAAATTAGAAAAAAAAAAAACTGTTGTTAAAACTGTTAAATATACCCATAAACGAGCTAGGATCCTGCAGAGCACGGAATATACAGGCTGAGTATAAAAGAATACCCCAACTTTGAAGGTCTATAATATCAAAACGAAACAACCTGGAAACTTGGTTGACCAATCAAATGAACCGTGGAACTATAAAGTTTGTTTACCATATCTTCATAAATGTTCAATGTGATCACCACGAGCGACCCGAACGACATCTACGCGATAATCAAACTCGTTCCACACTCTTGTCAACATGTCCGGTGTTACGGTTTAGATGGCGTCCGTAATCCTCGTTTTGAGGTCGTCAATGTTAGCTGGCAATGGTGGACTAAACACTTGATCCTTTATGTACCCCCATAGAAAAAAATTGTACGGGGTAAGATCCAGGCTTCTTGGGGGCCAGTGATGAAGAGCCTGGTTACCAGCTGCTCCTCGACCAATCCAGCGTTCCGGCAACGTCTCGTTCATCCGCGAACAGCTAGGTGCCAATGGGGTGGCGCACCATCCTGCTGGAAAATGAAGTCCCCCGCCGCGTCTTCTAACTGAGGAAACAACCACTCTGTAGCCATGTCCAAATAAGGGATTCCAGTAACAGTGGGCTCGTGAAAAAAGAAAAGGCCGAAAACAGTGTATTTGGAAACAGCGCAAGACACGTTCACTTTGGGGGGAGCGCGTTCGTGTTCGGCGGTTTCATGTGGAGGCTCCTGACCCCATATCCACACGTTGTGCCGGTTCACCATATAATTTGTATGGAACGTCGCTTCATCGCTAAATAACAGCTTAGACATGAAGGCGTCGTCTACCTCGTTCTGGGTATATAAAGGAAACATCAGACCGTCCCCTTCTCAATGACGTGTCTAATGCGAGCTCACTTACACCTCACCACCTCAAACCGAGAGTTACGAACGCCATCCAAACCGTAACACCGGACATGCTGACAAGAGCGTGGAACGAGTTTGATTATCGCGTAGATGTCGTTCGGGCCGCTCATGGTGGTCACATTGAACATTTATGAATGTATGTTAAACAAACTTCACGGTTGCACGGTTCATTTGATTGGTCAATCAGGGTTTTAGGTTGTTTGGTTTTGATATTATAGACATTCAAAGTTAGGGTATTCTTTTATACTCATCCTGTATGTTCCAGTTGCATTTAATTGACGAAAATCACAAGAAATTTTTCTAAACATATTTTTTGTGATCTACGTTTATCGAAATAAACAGCAAAACCGTGTAATTAATATGTATTGAGTGATTCTGATAATTGTTCACATAAAATGAAAGTAATCGCTTCTAATTACTATTTAAAAAAAAAACCCTTTCCGGCAACACACAGTTATAAACGCGATTGTGCGTTCAACACACAGGTGGAGATTAACACTTCACATTCCCTCACGCACAAAAGTTAACTTGAACCAAGACGAACCCGTAACCTTAAACTTTCTGATAATGGCTGTGTTGAATTCTTATTAGCATGCCACTTGTGAGGAACTACAAGGCTGCCAGCGTTGCGCACTAGCAGCGGTTTTCGGCTCTCACAGTATCGGCTGTACGAAAATTCTCCTCTTTCTCTCTTGGCATTGTTCGTAAAATTCTGAGAAAATTCATTTATGAATCCAATACCTATGCCAGCACTTTTCTCAGTTTTATCATCTGTCTTTCTGAGTATTGGCGCTGCTTGATATTCTTTTAGCGAAAACCTGTCGGATTTTTGAGAAACTGCAGTAGCAAGAAACGGCTTATATTAGATCTTGTTTCGCAACGTGTAGAAGGAGTATGGGGGGAGTGGCAGAAAAGTATGCTATTTTTGCACATGTACATTCCCAGTTTGTCTCTCCTACCTTATTCGTGCTAAACACGTGCCCAATTTTACACACATAGAGAAGAAAATGTTAATTCAAAACATTTTACAAGTGGCTCGAACAAGAGTTCGCAGGGGCTAAATTCACATAGCATAAAATTTATCGAAAGTGCTCTGTCGGGTACCTGTGGCACGGTAAATTTGGATCACTGTGTGTTTTCGAAAAAATTTTGCTGATATGAAACGCTGAAACAAAACGAAAGTAGTAACTGGTAATTCACTGAAATGCCTTGTAGTGTTTACTTGGCAGCTAATGCCTCTGTGACAGAATTCATATTGGAGAGATCTGATAATGTTGAGCATTATGAACTCGGAGGTAATTTAATTTGTTATGCGTTTAGATTAGAGTCATGGATGAAACATTAGTTGCACTGTGGTTTTATATGGTCTGTAGCCCTGTTTCTCAAAAACAATTTCAGTGTATCAAACAGGATTTTCAAAATTATAATTATATAATTTTACGATTGTTTTCTTATTTCGCACACACAGGTTAATTTATTATTTGTAGACATTAATTAAAATGTAAAACTGTCTTCACCGACCATCCTCCATAAGTCACGAATACGTGATACGTTTCGAATGAAACTTAATTAGTGTGCGTATCTGTTATTCGTTCCCGCTCAGCTACCCAAATGTCTTTTAAACGTCATAAAACTCTTATAAATGTGTCAAAATAGTTTTTATCTAGTAAAATTCGAGACCTAGTTACACATTCAAATCATATTTTATTCCACTGTGCAAACAAAAAATGATCGAAATAATGTTTTCGTATTTCGAATAGCCATGAACGTGTAACCAGGTCTCAAATGATGTTATGTCATTTGCGGCTTTTGAAGATTATCCATAACTCTTAAATTTCGAGAAAATCAGTAAAAATTCACTTATTTAATAGTTAATGACGGAGAAAATTCTCTTATCACTAATGACGCAGGTACCAAATATATTTATGACGTTTCAGTGGTCGAGATAAATGGTGAACTTTGAAAAACATGTTACTTGTCCCAAGTATAGACGCGTGAATAGAATAATATCTTTATATAATAGCTTAAATGATATGACCAAACAGGTCACACAAGTTTATGACTAGTTCGTTAGACGAAAGATCTGACAACAAATAATTTAAATGAAATTCGGAATGAGGGTCACCGGTTTTATAAACTGTCCTTAGAATTGAGGGAACAGGGTACATTCGAGATATATATTGCTAGAGGAACACAAGAGAAAATCGCAGCTCTGGAGTGAAGTGGGGCCGTGGCGGTGATTTTTGCATGATGGAATCGTGCTGGAAAATGCCGCTGGTCGGTGGGTTTTCTCGGGGATCTCCCATTCCCCCTGCCCTTGCATTGCGACACTGTTCCATACTCATCTCACTTCACCCTCATTGTCTCTCAAGACATCGATGTTCAGAGCCGCTAAAATATCTCGACTCCATTCCACTCCACTGGAGTTAAGTGGTGCGTTAGAAGTAAACTACGTACCGACTGATGTGTCCTTTCTCAAGACGACGAAGCTTAGAAATTACCGGTAGACCAAACAAAGCCTGTTATACTTTGTTTCATGTAAGCTCACTAAATTTTGACAGTTATGATGGTATATATTATTTGATAATGTGCTCGCAGGTCACAATGCCAGTCCAAATGTACTATTCTACTGGTTAACCAAGGGTCTTAGATTCATATTTGTGCAAGAAATTTTGACTGTATTTGTGACCTGCAAGCACATAATCAAATAATACATGTCCACAGAACTGTCAAAAATTAGTGAGCTTACATGAAACAGATAATACTTGGTAATAAGAAACAAACTACAATATATGATCATTTATCACAGTATACACCCAGCAGTGTACTAAACATAGTATGGACTGGTCATAATGATGCAGGTGTGCCCTCTGCCACTATCACAACTTCCAACATTTGAGAAAGACTTTACATCCATTTGCGGAGGTGTACACAGAAAGTCCCATTCATCATTCGACATGATGAACAGATCTTTTTAGTGTTTTGTGGACGGTTTGGTCTGGAGCTCCAACACATTACAAAGTTCTTCAGTGGGGTTGAGGTCAATAGTTTTGGGTCAGCAATTTGAGTTCGTCCATTCATATATCAACAAACCACTCGTTTACAACATTTTATGGAAGGTTGCATAGTCGTGCTGGAAATCAAATGGTTCAATTCCAAATTGTTACCACAGTGTGGTTAATGATGGCTTGTCTGAAATTATTTCATAGGCTTTGATGTTCATGAACCCATCCACGATAACCAGTGACCTAAGACCGCGCCACAAAAACAGGGGCATTACCACGATTTTACCTCCTCCGAACTTAGAAGTGGGAATAATACCGTAATATATTAATGCTCGCCTGATAGTCGCCACACACACGCGCGCGCGCGCGCGTCCATAAACTTGCTACAGCAAGTAGCGTGATTTGTTACTCCACAGGACGCTATTTCATTGTTCTATAACCCAATAGCGATTTGTCTTGCGCCACTGTAAACAATGGGTGGCGTTCGGAGCTACGGTCTGAGATTGACTTTACCACGGGGTGGTCCCGGGTATGCAAAGAGTGAACAGATTTGGGCGGATCTTAACATCGTGGTCTCGAGAAGGGTATGCAAAGGACCTCATCTTGGGAAANTTTGACATTTTGTTGATATTTACCCTTAACAGTGGTATAGGGGCGTAACAATTTATTGATAAGAGTTATGTTATTAACAATATATAAAATAGGTTTATTTAATATTAAGGTTGTAAATTATTATTTAAATATAAATGTGATTCAATATGAACCGGGGAGGGGGGCTATACAAATATACTGAAATATTAAATTATATTATTTTATAAAGATTTAACAAGCCACGTTCTGAGTAAAGCCTAATTGGAGAGTCCCCACCTTGTTCATGGTTCCGGAGGCTGATTAAGATGTCGCAAGTCTACGGCCGGACACATCCGTCTTCAGCGGTCTTCTCGTTCCAATGGCCCGACGACAAAAGACTCCGCCCATGAACTACACTGCCCTATATCGGCTGCGTTGTCCCCGTTTACTGGCCGGTGGAGGGGATTTCTGTGGTTGTCGATTTCATAACTAATTTCAGCGATCATGGCCAGTGTCCTGGATAAATAAGTGAAGGTGTGATGAGGCAGGCCGCTCAGCTAAGGACCTGAACACAACTCGTAACACTTAACATACCCCAAACAGACAATTAAAAGAATGAGGCGCACGATATTTTTCGTTTTATTTATTGGTTGCATTGTACTAGAGAAGACGGGATACGATATACTTGAGGGAAACATCACATGTATAGTCCATTTACGGTTACTTTCAATTTTTCTGAATCCCTACTAAAGTTATACTTCCAGAGCATTGCTCCGTCTCACGCAAATAAAGCTGAACTAAATATAGAAATTACATATTAGGGACCCACGCACTGCATTCCTGCGCACTCAGTTAAATGATATGTTACATAAGAACTATTTCTTACAAGGCATTTACACCTATTTTCTGTCTAGTTTTATTCATATAAATTCTAAATAAAATGTTATACTTAGATAAAATATAAATTAAAGCCCAGTTTAACCAAAAATATAATATTTTTATGTTAACAAAAGTATAAAACGCCTGTGTTACATGATATATCTAGGAAGGGACCAAACTCGCTATACATGGGGTGATTTTTCAAGGGTTTGATTCATAAAGTTTGATCAAACCCCGAATAGACTATACATCACTGCTAGCCTGGTCTACACGCATGTTAAATAAAGGTGTTGGTCACTGGTGGGACCACCCGTTACCACAACACTGGCCAACTCTGGCCACGCCTATACTCGTTAATGGAATCCAAGTGCAGTCACCTTCCTGTGGATCTTAAGCTTACTCACATCTTTTCCAGATGTCGATCGAAAGTCTTTGGCCACCGTTTTGAAACGAAGCCTTGTGGTTTGACCTCACTATACGCATCGGAGGCTCCTGTGGTCCTGAACTGTCACTGTTTTTGGCATAGCCTGCTCTGGGTTCACGTGACACAACTCCCTCACGTTTCCACTTCACTTCTGCATCACCGAATGCTGCGCGGGGTTAATGGAAATTGCCTGAAATCTCACAGATATGAGCACGCCTGCAAGTATCAGTAATCTCGCCCCGTTTAACAGCATTAAGCTGGCGTCGTACGTTCATACTAACAGCTGTAGCTACCATACAACTTAAACTGACGTTTTAGGAACGAACGGTACAAAATACTTTCATAGTTTTTTTTAAATTATGTTACGTGCATTAGATGTTCGTTTGTTATCATGTGTAGTCCATTTGTGGTTATATTAAATGCATAATTGAACAAATAACACGAATTTATAAGTAAGAAGAAAACAATCTGCAAATTTATTGTTTCCACCTGTATAAGGTAGTTGATTCACTGCTGGTTCATCTTCACTGTCCTGTCACCACATATACGTGAATTGCGATTGATATAAAAAATTATCTATACTACTAGTGTAGGTTACTGTTAGCTGCAAAATTTTCCGTTCCGATCGAAAATTAATTATTAGTGTATTTGGTTGTTTACTGCTCCCGCTCAGCTCCTTAGATAGTTTGTTGCGCGGCGAGCTGGAAATATATCGGACGAGTCCTCGTATGGGAAGGGCGTATACCATAATGGTGTAGGGGTTTTCTCTCGGTGTTCTGGATTAACCTGTCTTCAGTCCACAGCTGCTTCGCCCCGTCCTTATCCATCCTGCATGCTGGCCGGGAAGAAAGTCATTTACTCTCATCCAAGTTGACCGTGCTTCAGGCGGGAACAACGTGCGCTTGTCGTGATTGTGAAATTGCAAACAGGCGTTCAAATAAAGCAAGCCTCGTCAATATTTACAAGGCTCGCACGCGTAACAAACGAATGTTCACATCGTCAAAACTAAAGTTTCAATTCACCGTGAGCGCACTGCGTCTAACGCGAAACAAATTTTTTTTGTTTTTATTATTCTGCGTTGTATTGTCTTGCCGTCATTGCGCAATGAAACACTATCTTTAATAACATAAAATTGCATATCACTTTGTTTACAGGACCCAGTTATCGTCGGAAAGTAAATGAAAAATGTTGTTCGCCACCTTCCACATCTCCCTTGTTTTCCAAAAGCATTGTGATTCTAATTGATTTATTTGTCGTGGGGTCGTATAGCAAAGTGTAAGGATCAAATGTATTAAGAGTGATCATATTTATTTCCTATTGAGCACAGTTAATATATTAATAAATATTACGTAAACAGTGTGTATGTAGAAATGGGTAAAAATAGGTATTATGTGTTTAAAACTTCTTGTATGTTTTCGGAATATTTCATATATGTAACGTCTTAAACATAGCAATTTCTCAGTAATTATTGACACGTTTATTTCTGTGGCTTAAACACGTAATATGTAAATTTATTTCTTATTAGCCTAATTATTTAATATGGCAACAGCATTAAAAATTGTATTTATTGTGTAATTTTCGGCTAGGGTATNCTCAGTAATTATTGACACGTTTATTTCTGTGGCTTAAACACGTAATATGTAAATTTATTTCTTATTAGCCTAATTATGTAATATGGCAACAGCATTAAAAATTGTATTTATTGTGTAATTTTCGGCTAGGGTATTTTTTTTCTTTTCAGACAGAAAATTAATTACGTATTTTTTGTATTGTGTGTGAGTTTAGTACATATTACTTTATATTATATTTGGTTTCTAACAAATTCCCCCCAAAATTAACACGTTATTTAGGGATAGCAGTTCAATACTATGACCGATTCGGGCATAAGGGTATAAGCGAGTGGCACCGGTGCCGGCCGTAATGTAGGATCTGGGTGACCTTGACCTTGACCTCGAACTAGTTTCCTTTACCCCATTCCCATGACCTTGGATGACCTTGACCCAAAAAATCTCAAAATTCTAAAACAAAAAATCAGACAAATTTTTACAAACCTTTTAAAATGTATAAAAATATTCAAAAAGAGTAAATTAATAAATTTAAAAATAAAAACGTTGAACGTTTGAGCATAGGGGGATTGCGGAGCTGCGGCGGGGCTGGCCGTCCGCCATGTTGTGATTTCACCAGGCCATCATATTGGATTTAAGTGACAACCTCATGACCATGACTTTGATCCCGTGCCTGTGACCTTGGATGATCTTAAATCCAAAAAATAGCAAACTTCACAAATAAAATTTTTTTTTAAACTGGAAAAAAAATTTATAAAAATTCCGAAATAAATATAAATTAAAAAATTGTAATGGGCCCAATACGGGATCAAGAATAGGAGCCGGAGCCGTCCGACCGCAATGTTGTGTCGTCACTCGACCACCATTCACACACTACAAACTCAACCCCCACCACTACCACTAGATTGTGCTAGTGATTTCACGATGACATCATATTGCTCGCTCGTGATTGGTTCTTGGTCATGTGGTATCTCATCCTCTGCAGAAAATTAATATACCCAAATGCAAGTCACGTCCCAGTTCTTCGACTGAAGCGAGAGAAGACAGATTGCACTCACTTCCCTGATGTTTGCAGCATTCAGTCTAGTAGGTTATTATTTATGTTCATCTCTTCCATCAAATTCTGCAGGCTAATATCAAACGGGCTCGTAATTCATTACATATACATTTCTCCGCCAAAGTAAACACTGTGCCTAAAATTTCGAATACCAGTTGGGATCAACGAGCAATTGGAGTGTAAGTATAAATATGAAGTGTTCGTTTAATGGTGTGCCTACAACCAACATTCCGACTTCATATTTAGTGGTACTGTTTGTTGTTTACTCCAGTTGGACTGCATATGATGTCGTCAATAATTATGGTTAGGCCTTAGAAACTTTGAATGTGCAATTTCATCATAGACTGAATGATCTCGATACGTGAGTATGGTCCACCCCATTTATCAGATTATTTGAGCAATATTTTCCAACAATTGGCGATATAGTAACATCCAAACAGACTAACTGACCACATGAAACGGCCATATCAAATAACCATACCAACCAGCTATATGAACCAGTCATGCCAGGCAAACGAGGCGAAGCACTCATACGAGCCAACCATATAAGCCATCAATATAAGATAAAAATATGCACAATACATACCTGCTAACCACACCAGAAAACCAGACGAACTGGCCATACCAAACGGCCATTCCACCGACCAGCCTTAACAACCATCTAGGGCAGCAAACCATAATCACAAATCATGTCGACCAGCTGGCCAGTAATACAGACTGACAATTACTAGCAGACTATACTCAAGAACCATAACAAACGTCCTTATCAAAGGACCATACCAATGCACAATTAAAGAAGAACCAAGCCACACAACTAGAGTAGCCAACAACTGAAATTCAACCCAAGACTGACTCCATCCAAGACTGACACTACCCAAGACTGAATCCAGCCAAGACTGATTCAACCCAAAACTGCCTGCTGCCTAGAGAAACTCCTGCCAAACTAATTATAACTGTGGTAAAGACCACCCATCTGTACCTCTAGATGATAACGACTAATATAAAAAAGTCACCTAATACGAATCTCGTTGCTAAAATTCGCAAAAATCTTTGCAAAGCATTTCACCCATAGCTGACCATACCAAAGTGCAATTCCAACTGACCAGGCCAGAAACTAACCTCAAAATGAAACTCCAAAATGAAACCTCAAAATAAAACCTCAAAAAACGATACAAAAAATGAAATCTCAGAAAAGAAACCTCAAAACCGATACCTCATAAAAGAATCATAAACAAATAAATTTCAAAATGAAACCTCAAAATATAACCTCAAAATGAAACCTCACGAAAGAACCTCCTTAAAGAACCTTAAACCGAAACCTCGAAAAATGAAACCTCATAAAATGTAACCTCATAAAATGGAACTCAAATTGAAACTTCAAATGAAATCCCAAAATTAAACCCCGAAAAGAAACTTAAAAAAATTAAAAATGTAACCTCTAAAAAGATACCTCATAAAATGAAGCCTAAAAATAAAACCTCACAATGAAAACTCAACAAAGAAACCTAAAATAAACCTCAAAATGAAACCTAAAAATAAATGTACAAATGAAACCTCAAAAATAAAACTCAGAAGAAAACTGAAATCAACACATCAAAAAAGAAACATCAAATTGTAACCTTAAAACGAAATCTCAAAGAGAAATCAGTTGACTTTTGCTGGTTTTAGATAAGCGTAATGCTCAGGAAAGAACTATGGTCCTCTTTGCATACTTGCTTTCAGAAACGTTACTTAAAACAAACATTCGCAATTTATTTTATACACCACTGAATTAATAAGTCTTTCAAAAACGCAGTAGGGAATTTTTTTAAAGAATTTAAATTCTCTCTACTATGTACAAATAAATTTACTTTTTTTTTATTTTTACGTGTTTTATACATTTTATCTTTGCATTTATCTGATGTTTGCAGATCATGGATAGTTCACAACGGTTTCTATCGATGTAGCTCATTTCCTTCAGTTCACCGATGTTTAAATACATTTTACTGTGCGAGAAAATTACGCCTTGTTGCAAAGCAATCAAATGTATGAGTCTGTTAACAAGTGCACTGGGGTCTTCCGGCAATAAGTAGTCGGTGTTCTTGTCTTATATCATCTTCAGTTTACGTGTGACAGTCGACTTGTCGGCGGAGAGATGTGTGAGTACATCAGGAAAAAACGCCATCGCCTTAATAATGAAATGTGTCTTCATTATCATCTTCATTACCTTTCTCTTTTTCCGCACTGAGTTTCCTTTTCTTGAGATTTGAGACGTCTGCGGTATCAGTCTTCTCAGATACTGGTGCTGTATTATTTTTTCGAACCTCGTCCAGTTCACGTGCCAGTTAAGCAAGTTTATATTCCATACGAAACGACTGCATGGCATGCTGTTCGTTGCTTCTATTGACGATAGTTCCCTCGTCCTCTGCGAACATATTATGCCACCTATTATCACGAGGTACCGATGTCGACACATGCTGTTTCTCTGTAGGAGAAGGAACACTATATTGACAGACCTTGACGTGTCTGTTCAAGTTATCACCTCGAGCGAACTGCCTACGACAGTTTTTGCAGCTAAAAATCACACGAGATCGGTTCTTCAGGCATTCACTCGACTCTGTCGCCGCGCACTGTAGTCGAAAGCGTAAACTTTGTCGTAGTATCCGGACCATTGACGATTCCACAATGAAGGCATTAGTTTCGACTCCATTTCCACGACAATTAGTCGTAATCCTTCGTAAGCACCAATAATCTTCAGTACAAGTGGCGATCACTTCCAAATCGATGTTCACGTCATGGTTTNAAAAAAAAAAAAAAAAAAAAAAAAAAAAAAAAAAGCATATTTATGTGTGCATAGTAGAGCATGTTTCATTTCTTGAACCATTCCATACTGCTTTTCTGAAAGACTTATTAATTAATTCAGTGGTGTATAAAATGAACAGCGAGAGTTAGTTTTAAGTAACAGTAATAGTTTGAGGTTTCTTTATTGACATGTCAATTTGAGTTTTCTTTCTGAGGTTTTATTTTGAGGTTTCACTTTGCAGTTTCATTTTGATGTTTCATTATTAAGGTTCCATTTTTGAGGCTTTTTTAAGGTGTCCTTTATGCGGTTTCGTTGTAATATTTCATTTTGAAATCTTATTTTTTAATTTTCTTTCTAGAGGTTTCGTTTTGAGGTTTCTTTTTTGAGGATTGGTTTTGAGGTTTATTTTTTACGTTTCGGTTTTGAGGTTTCATTAAAAATTTTTTTTAAGTTTCATTTTGATGTTTCAATTTGAAATTTCCTTTTTGAGGTAATTTTTATGTTTCTTTTGAGGTTTCGTTTTAAGATGTCTTTGGTAGGTTTCATTTTGAGGTTTCATTCTGAGGTTTAGTTTTGAGGTTTCTTTTTGAGGGTATGTTTGACAAGATGTTAGTTGGTCTGGTCAGTTTTTATGACAGATATGGTTAAAATTCTTTGCGTAGTTTGTGTGAAGTGTTTAGCAACGAGATTCGTATTAGGTGACTTTTTTTTATATTAGTCGTTATCATCTAGAGGTACAGATGGGTGGTCTTTACCACAGTTATAATTAGTTTGGCAGGAGTTTCTCTAGGCAGCAGGCAGTTTTGGGTTGAATCAGTCTTGGCTGGATTCAGTCTTGGATAGGGTCAGTCATGGATAGGGTCAGTCTTGGATGGAGTCAGTCTTGGGTTGAATTTCAGTTGTTGGCTGCTCTAGTTGTGTGGCTTGGTTCTTCTTTAATTGTGCATTGGTATGGTCCTTTGATAAGGACGTTTGTTATGGTTCTTGAGTATAGTCTGCTAGTAATTGTCAGTCTGTATTACTGGCCAGCTGGTCGACATGATTTGTGATTATGGTTTGCTGCCCTAGATGGTTGTTAAGGCTGGTCGGTGGAATGGCCGTTTGGTATGGCCAGTTCGTCTGGTTTTCTGGTGTGGTTAGCAGGTATGTATTGTGCATATTTTTATCTTATATCGATGGCTTATATGGTTGGCTCGTATGAGTGCTTCGCCTCGTTTGCCTGGCATGACTGGTTCATATAGCTGGTTGGTATGGTTATTTGATATGGCCGTTTCATGTGGTCGGTTAGTCTGTTTGGATGTTACTATATCGCCAATTGTTGGAAAATATTGCTCAAATAATCTGATAAATGGGGTGGACCATACTCACGTATCGAGATCATTCAGTCTATGATGAAATTGCACATTCAAAGTTTCTAAGGCCTAACCATAATTATTGACGACATCATATGCAGTCCAACTGGAGTAAACAACAAACAGTACCACTAAATATGAAGTCGGAATGTTGGTTGTAGGCACACCATTAAACGAACACTTCATATTTATACTTACACTCCAATTGCTCGTTGATCCCAACTGGTATTCGAAATTTTAGGCAAAGTTTTTACTTTGGTGGAGAAATGTATATGTAATGAATTACGAGCCCGTTTGATATAAGCCTTGCCGAATTTGATGGAAGAGATGAACATAAATACTAACTTACTAGACTGAATGCTGCAAACATCAGGGAAGTGAGTGCAATCTGTCTTCTCTCGCTTCAGTCGAAGAACTGGGACGTGACTTGCATTTGACTATATTAATTTTCTGCAGAGCATGAGATACCACATGACCAAGAACCAATCACGAGCGAGCAATATGATGCCATCGTGAAATCATTAGCACAATCTAGTGGTAGTGGTGGGGGTTGAGTTTGTAGTGTGTGAATGGTGGTCGAGTGACGACACATCATGGCAGTCGCTCGGCTCCAGCTCCGATCCTTGATCCCGTAACTGTCCCATTAAAAAGTTTTCATTTACATTTGTTTTTCTAGCCCTTTTTATAAATCTTTAAGAGTTTTGAAAACTTTATTTGGGCTTGTTTGGATTTTTTTGGGGTTTTTTTTAATTCAGTCAGAGGCACAGGATCAAGTCACTGGATAAAGTTCATGGGCTCGATTTCAAGGTCATAGAGATCCAATATGATGGCCTGGAGATATTACAACATGGTAGACGCCCTGTACCAGCGCCACTACTCTATCACCATTTGCCCAAACATTCATAATTTAAATTTTTTAGTTATTTCTTAATTTATATATTTTTTCAGAATTTTTGGAAGTTTTAAAAAAGCATGTTTTTCTGGGGGAATTTTGCGATTTTTTTATTTAAGGTCATCCAAGGTTATGGATATGGGGTCAAGGAAACGGGTGTGATGTCAAGGTGCAGATCACCTAGATGCAACGTCACAACATGGTGACTGGCCGTCATAGTCGCTGCTTCCTCATTCCCTTGTGCCCGAATCGGCTAAACTATTCTACTGATAGCGGATTTTTTTTTTTCGCAGTTTTAGGAATTACGTTAGGAACTTTCTTTTAAATACAGCGCGTTGCTGTGAATTCGAATCCCCAGTAATGTACAGATGGACGTGTTTGGTGCTTATAAATGAAGGCTTTGCAAAATTTTAAAAACCGCCAATTTAATATATTCTTCTTTCAGCTTATCAATATAAAGCAGAGAGGTGTGTTAATAACAATACTTGTTTCAACCTTTTGAAAGGTATCATAAAATGTAAAGTTAAATTTTTATAACTTTTCTAGATATTTGTAGATTTTTTTAATTTAAAACTTTTATGTAACTGTCGAATTATATCACTAGTTGACATCATGTAAAAACGTAAACTATCCTGAAAAAAAAATATTTTGGACCACAAGAATATAAATCTTTTTAGCTTATTACATGGGTCAGCACACTTAAGCCCACAACGTGTTAAGCATATCCTTCGTTAGAAAACTATCAGCATGTTCAAAAAATTTATGTTTATCATTAACTCTATACATTGTTATTGCTGTCGTACACTATTCAAATACTAGGCAACGCTTCCATTTCATTAATACAGAAATAACGGATAAATTCGTTTTGGTAAGTTGGAGAATATCAAAGAACCTCCTTAATAATTAAACTTGAATATCACTGCGGTTTCTTATTTTACACTTATGCCTATGCGTGTGTCTCTGCTTTAAAGAACGCTGTTACTAACTGACTAACACGAAACAGCCATGACAAATATGTCACTACAGAAACCAAGCAGATTATATGCGCAATGAGTCGGTTATGTATTCAAAACACGTATTTGACGTACCTGCTTTGCATGTACCTGGATCATCTACATCGAAGGTTAATTTATGCACGTCATATCGGCCTTGCGCATCGCTGAGCGCCTTTTACGAAACGGTTTCGTAATACAGAAGAAATTCAAATCACTATTGGTTTCTGTTTAAAATGTTTCGTATATAGTTGACTCAGCTGCGCAAAAAAACGTGAAACAAAACAAAATCATTAACAAAACATAGTGTTTCCAAGCCTTATTATCTGACAACTGTTGACGTAAAATACCAAAAGATAGCGACAACATACCTGCATTGCTCTTTCGTTCAAGACATTTCGAAATCTGTTATAAAGTAACTGTAATCCAGGTCGAATTAGAAAAAGTTAGTACATAATAGAAAAGTGCTGTTTAATCAAGATGCGAAACTGCGTTACTGCGTACACTCATAGTGCTTGCATATATGTATTTTGAAATTCTACAAATAATTTTATAACAGTGGATTTTCTACATTTGTACTATTTTAGGGCATATTTACCTTTGACTGATATACATCGCTCATAAAAAGCTTATTTGGTAAACATAAATGGTGTTTTATAGTTCATACCTGTTATATATGCATGTTTTATTTTCGCACAGACTAACATAAGATGTAATTTTTTAGTATTGAGTTTAAGTTGACAGCATTACCTGAGCTGTTTACAAGCATTTGTGTTTGCAAATACGTTCCTTTCGGACACGAAAAATTACAAACGGGAATAAAATGAATTAATTTTCAACCCTAGTTTTCCAGTATTGTAAACAAAGTCTTATGCCTGGCACATCATTGCAGTCATACATTTTACTTTGTTAGACCATTGCCTACAGCGTGGGAATTAAATTTGACTGTGTCATTCTAAATGTATGATATTCAATTTTTGTGACATAATTTGTGTTTCAGAATATTTTCTCAGGGTTTCTCCTTTTAGCCATATTACGTTTCACCATTCGTTACACTTGTTAGCGGTATTTTAAAACACGCTATTTGACAAACAGTGAAAATGTATTCACAATATAAGTATGATCTTACTATAACTAAACATTTGTAGGTGCATTTTCGTTTATGATAAAGAAAAACTTACAAAAGCATTTTCGAAATCTTTTATAAAACCTTTTAATTAGAGAACGGAGATTTTAATAATCCAGCATTGTTGATTCAGGAGGCATCCTTAAAGTAAATTCATAAACAACATAAATATTTTATGTATCAAACATTACAAATTATTAAACTTTTATTATTAATTATTAATCTTGCAACGTAAGACTTGTTTGTAAAACTTAAAGATACCATGGAATACATGTTTTCATGCAGCTAACATTTTCTTAGACTGTGGTAAGTGGAAAGACACTTTTGAAATGTAATACTCGAGTATCACTGAACAGTAAGATCACGCATGTTCATAACATAAGGGTCCGTGTCTCAGGCGCATTTCTTTACGATAGCAAGTTGCGCCTTTCACAAACTTCCATTTTTTTCCCTAGCTCGTGACGTCACTAAATGCGTTCGCGCTGTGCGAATACCTGGTGAAGTACATGGAGACTAAGAGCCATAAGTATAGTTGACTTGTATACCAGTCACAGTATGAGTTTCACTTAACATATTGCCTTTTTGACATTATATCGACAGTAAAAAACTAAATAAGAGTTTTTTCATACAAAATTGTTAAAATATGCAGATTTAGAGTGAGTGAGTGAGTGAAGAAATTTGGGTGGCTCTTAACAGCGAGTTCTTGAGAGCCGATGGTAGATTTCGAGTTCAAGTAGCACTTTAACTAGATTACATTCAGTTTTGCATATGGTCGTACAGTCTCGACAATTTCAGCTGCTTGTTTGCTGTACATACTTGTGTATTTTTTGTGGTCGCCATGTATGATGTTTACTTTTATATACATTTTATAATTCTATACTTAATACTCGGATTTGATTTACACAGTTCAATATTATTTTATTGTTAAAATAATACTGTCATTATTTAATTCTTTTCGAGTTGCCTTTATGCCATTTTATTAATATTTTCCCCACAAGATCGTAAACCAAATCGATAGAAGATAAACAGAAAATTGCTCGCACTAATTTTTAGGACAAGAATATGCTATTTTTACTTGAAGAGAAAATACTGACTATTCGGGCATAGCCTCAGCCAAAGTGCCCATTATCTCCCTTTAGCTTCGAGTTCATCACAAAACTTGTCAAATTCAGGCACCTATTTACTTGAAACAGTCAGGTGCGGACACATAAAATGCATCTGCTCGTTGGAGGGGATGGAGGGAAGCGGACAGTCGAGTCCGAATAAACTGTTGTAACTGAATGTGAGGAAAAGATAAGCATCTCAGTTGCATTGAAACCGCATGTGTTTCTTCGCTCGAGTGGACGTTATGCAGACTATGCAGTTAATTATATGATATTTCAAAATAATATTCGAAAAGGTAGGAAAATATACTTACCATCTAATATACACATATATATATATATATATAATATATCAGTAGTTATAAATAGTATGTTCTGGGGCACCAAGCGCCTGGCTCATAACGAGAGGACGAGCCGCGGTGATCTTGGATAACGTCATTTCCTCCCTTTTATCTCTCGGAATTTCCCTCTTTTCCCCTCAAAAAAAGCTAAAATTGCCATAATTTCCCTCAAAATTGTCAAAATTTACCTAAAGAAATATACCTTGCACAATAAGGCTGGCTTTTGCTCAATCCGGATGAATCCGGCTAAAAATCGTGCAATGCCAGCTGGAATGTGCAATCAGTTACAAGTATGCTCTATCATTCAAAGCCAACCATATTGGATGAAGAATGTTCGTGTTCATTGCCCCGTCATTATCTCATCATACTCTATCATTTCACTTTAGTTTTCTCATATAACTTCTGACATCCTTTCACCCTGACAGTTCATGCCCTTGCATTCATACCAGATGTTGATACTTCATGCTCATGCATTCCTACCAGATGTCCCTACTTCCTGCTCTTACATTCCTTCCTACCAGTTGACCCTACTTCACGCTCTCGCATTCCTGGCCAACTATGTCGATCACGGTCCCGAGTTCATGCTCTCGCATTCCTATCAGACGTCCCTACTTCATGCTCTTACAATCCTGTTTTCTCAGAGTACTTCCTTCCTCGTCCCTACTTCACGTTCTTGCATTGCCAACCAACGTCGTCGATCATAGTCCCTAGTTCATGCTCTCGCATTCCTACCAGATGTCCCTACTTCATACTCTCGCATTCCTACCAGTTATCCCTACTTCGTGCTCTTACATTCCCGAACGACTATGGCTGCGCGAGCCTCTCGAAAGGGGCTTGTCTCTGATTGGCTATACGAAGCTCTCGAAAGGGTCTCGTCTCTAATTAGCTATTACGTCCCACTTTAATTTTATCATGATGCTGTTATTCCACCTTAGAATTCTCATGCTCTATCATTCCACCTCGGTTTTCTCATACTTATAAGCATAGTTCGCTGTAATTTCCGAACCGTTTAAGATATAGTCGCCAGATTCATAACATAGACATCACCCCCAACAAGAAAAATGATTGCAGGGTCATTTATGCCCTATGCGTACTTATAAGCATAGTTGGCTGTAATTTCTGAACCGTTTAAGATAGTCACCAAATTATTTACATAGGCATCACCCCCAATGGTGAAAATGGGCATAGGGTCAACTGGGTCCTAAGTGCTCTTATAAGCATAATTGAGTGTAATTTTCGAACTGTTTAAGGTATAGCCACCAAATTCGATAAAAGTGATATCAGTAATGCTATCAAACCAAGAAATTCAGTAAAAGCTATCACAAGCACCATCAGCAGATATGACTACAATATGACAAGTGTGAACATATTATGCTACTTGTAAAGACTGTGTTCCTTTGCTTGTCACAAAACAATATATATTTAAATCATTAGTCACACAAGAGAGACGTCACTGCTATGCGCTGATGCAAACAGATATAAAAACAAATATTATTGCAAATAGTTATAAGCATTTAACAACCTATATATATATATATATATATATATATATTGTGCAAACATCATGTGCCGTACATCACGTTAGTCGAGAGAAAATGCGTTTGCGAAGCCGAGAAGCCTAATTGTGATAAGGCCAACACTGCTACACATTAATGCAAACAGATATAAAAACAAAATTAAAAGGAAAAATAGTTATAAGCACTTACCAACCAGCGCAATTGCATAGTACACAAGCGTCGTATGCTGTATGCTATGTGTGAAACGATGCTATATAATACCAGACCGTCCTGGCCAGTACAACAGTATAGCAAACGATTTTCTCATGAACCGACTGAAACGAAACCATCGAATTCAGTGTATAACCAACACTCACATCACTAGCAGCGGATACACATCCGACCTGGCTGACTTCGCATGATCAACTAACATCGTGAGAATCTGTAAGACATCCCAGGCGACCGACCTACAGACAAGCCGAGTCACACACGCACTTTCTTTTACGAGTGAAATTTAGTTATACAATACAAGGTAACAATTTATTTCGTTCGAATACATCAAGCTGTAAATAGTAACATGTCTAATTAAAAATATTAATTCGAATAAACTGGTGTTGTTAGAGGATAATGCTTGTGTCCACCGTACCAACTTTTAGATCTATAAAAAGAAGCAGTTCGTACCACCACACATCACTCAAAACTTCATTCTGTCGTCGAAAATACATTGTGAATATAATGGGATGCTCTTCTAGTGGTCACAAAATTGTATCATCTATCATGGCAAACGGAAAGATTAAATCACTTGCAGCACTCGACAAAGATACCGAGCTTGCATATACCCCTAAAGAATTCTTTCTCGTACAACATGAAATAAAATCCGTCTACAAACACCTACCTGTCTACCTGCAACAGGATGAAGAGATTCTTGGATGTGCCCTATGTTTAGAATGTTTTCAAGGTAGCATGCTGATGAAAAAAAAAATATTAAAAAAATATCTACTCGCTGAGATAACCGATTAAAAAAATTAATTATAAAAGCAAATAGTTATATACATTTACCAACAAATACATATTGCGCGAGCATCGAGCGCTGTACGTTATGATAAACGAAAATATTTTCCATTATGAAGTGCGGAATGTAAAGTAACATAAAAATAAAATCTAAGAAAAATAGTTATAAACACTTATCAACCATCGCAATCCTATATTACACACGTATGTCCCTTATGAGAGGAATTCAGTAATACAGTACAAGGTAACAATTTATTTAGTTTGAATACATCAAGCAGTAAATATTAGCACCGCTAGCATGGATAACCCTTAACAACCAACCATAAAAATTAAAAAAGTAAAGGTGTATATAGTTGCAATGGTACCAAGACATACATAGCCACGGGTTACAGTAAAACACGTACGTGCTAATATAAATAAATGCTGACAGACTAATGTGAAGGTCGGTGAAATCGAGTGTAAAAGATATGAAACTTTCCTGTACATAAAAAAATTGCACGAGCATCGAGCATGGTACATTATGTTAGGCGAAAAATTACCACTGTGAAGTGTGTGGAAACGATAAGAGCTCAACACTGTTACACATTGATGAAAACATATATATTACATAATATATAAATGAAAAATACTTATAAGCACTTATTAACCACCACAATCACTCATTACACGAGCGTCAGATGCTGCGTGGTATGTTATACATTGCCAGACAAGACCAGACCCTCCCGGCCAGTACAACAGAATAGCATACTACCTCCTTACGAACCGTCTGAAACGAAACCTTCAAATTCAGAGTACAGACAACATTAGCAGCAGCAGCAGAACGCCTCCGACCCGACTGAAGTTGTGGACCAACTAACCACTCCAAGCGATCGACCGAGCGCGAGCAGGCCTCGGCATGATGAAGCGAGGGTGCACATCATTAGCCGAGAGAGACAGGGTAGACTCCAGGACTGCAGGCCGGCTGGGGTCACGCACCCATGCACATCCCTTTGCGAAGGGAGGGTGCATATCATTAGCCGAGAGACACACATCAGGATCCAGGACAGCAGGCCGCCCGAGTGGCATATATGTATGCACTTCCCTTTACGAGAGGAATTCAGATATACAGTACAAACTAACAATTTATCTCGTTTTTAAATAATATATACATGTACTTATTTGAATACATGTGATTTATAGTGCTATAACTGTAAGCATATACAAAATAACATACATTTCCTAGGGAAAAAAGGGGGAAGTGACGTCATTCAAGATGGACACGGCTCTTCCTCTCGTTCTGAGCCAGGCGCCAGGTGCCCCAGAACATACTATTTATAACTACTTATATTATTTGCTATACTGTGGATAATATTGCTGATCTTTGAGTAAGTATATTTGCTAACATTTAATATTTTAGCTTCACGATCATAACTTTTGTATTTGTGTATTTCTTAAGAAAAATATAAAGTCAAGTCCCTAATGCTAGAACTAAGAATTTATAAAACCGTTTTACGTTTTTTTGCTACAGGTTCAAGATGACGTTAAGGGTTTTTCGCGTCTACTACACCCAAGTCACTGAAGTAGCATGCAGTTGTTCAGAGTGCAACACGCACCTATTTGTAACAAACTGATAATCTGATGACTTCCCTGCACATCTGAAATATTTATGTAGTTGTTATGTTTATGTAAGTGAATTTATTTGCTTAAGGATAATCCATAGTAAACAATATTAAATGCCTCAAAGTCACACCAGGCCGTAAGAAAGTATTTCGACGGCGATAGAAAATATTTGCGTGTGTTTTGTTTCCTCAGCATATTAAGTGGTGCATATAGAGTTTTATTAAAACAATCTGTTCAGAAAAGGTACAGCACTGTCACTATAGTTTAAAAAACTGTTTTACAGAAGAATAAATATTGTAAACAAAGGGCTTCTTACAACGAATTTTGCTGACTTTGACACTTTTCAAAGAACAAATTTACGTTTCAATACACAAATTTATGAATGAGCAACAAAATTTCGACTTTCATATCTGTTCTGAAAAAAATATTTACAATCAAATATTCTATAGTGTTTAAAAAAATAGAACAGACACCGCTACATACAATGAGACACTGCATACATGACAACTAGGGAGAACTCTTAAATATTATTTTGGCAGCACCAGAAACTTTTCAGTGAAAGTTTATAAACAGGCCGGCGATAAAAACTTCATGAAAGATTTTGTAAACACTGCCGCTGAAGTTCTGCATACAATTATATAACGTGTAGGGTGGTGCATTAATTATAGTATCTTTTCACGGCCTTTAACAATCTGTGACTTGAATTTCCGGTCTAATACCGAGAGCTGCTGATTTATTTCCATGATTTGCTCCACAAATCTCGCAAAATGATAGAATCATTCAGTATATACAGCTTTATAACAGTTTAAAAAACTGATTTCAACAAACTGCTTGTCGCAGCTCCGTGAGACCACTGTTGTGCAGTTAAGTACGCCTACTAACGTCCTTAAGAAGTGCACTGGCATTCACTTAATGCTTTATTACAAGGCAGCCGAGAATCCCGAGAAATGCGATCTGTCACGCAAAAGGACTTTAGCTAGGTCTCCCACTTTCTGGGAAGTCTCTAGGTTCGAACAACGGCATGAACTAAGGCGTGTTCAGAGGCCATAGAACTTCATGCAATTTCAGTACGATCACAAATTTTTGCGTGATGTTTTTCCTTAACAAAACTAAATTTTACACCCATTTTCACAACAGTGTATGTACCAAATATATATCTGATAATAGTATAAAATGTATCATTACGTATTTAATTGCATAATACTAGAATCAGTAATAAAAATAAATAAATGTGTTGACAATATTAACAAATACGCATTACGTCAGGTTGGAAATATACTTTGAAAGTGACGAATATGAACTCCCTAACTGACACTCCTGTTTTTCTCACGCTGTGAAGTAACTCTTAGAGCAACACCGTCTTGTATTGAAGACAGCATAAATGGCTATTAAATTGTATTTTTCATAAGCGGAAAAATAAAAAATTAGTTTTTTTAATTAATTTTAATTTTACACATAGATAAGTTATGGGTATAGTGCAAAATATATGCAAGCTCTATAAAAATAATTAACGCTTGTATCACTATAGTGAAGAAAACTGCTAAATGCAAACCACATACAGTATGTTCAGGTATGGCAAAGAAATAGGCTACGTTAAACCATCATGGCATATGTTCGGGGCTCTCGCAAAATGAAATATGTCAGTTGTTATATTGTTTGTTTAAGGAATAACCTGTGTTTAAAACAAGATGACATTTTGGAATGTTGTCATAGGTTGTGATTAAAGGGTTTTCATTAATGAGAACAGGAAATAAAGTATATCTGAAAGTGATATAAAATTAATGTAATCTTCAGTATTTAATTTTTTTTTGTTTTGACACAAAATGCTATTAAAGGTTAGTGCTAATTTAGTTATAGTTCACCTATAAAATTTTATATTTATTATTTTTAAACATTTCTGAACAATAAGTATAAAGTTATAGGGTTATGTTTGTTAAGAATGTCGAACCCCGCAGACATGTAATTGTAGTTCAAAGCTATTGACACAATTTGCGTGTGTTAAAAATAAACCATAATATTAAATTAAATCGTGCTCTCGTAACAAAAAAAAAAATCCACCACAAAAATACGCGTTGTTGACTGGGCCACAAAAAGGCAGTGAAAGCTATACAAAAGTAAACGAACCTAATAGAAGAAATGTTTTTCCTTGTTTAAACTTTGAGTCCCACCTGATTCTCAGTATAAATTAATCAAGGGAAGCTTCTAAAAAAAAAATCCGTCCATGAATAACTGTCACGAGTTTGCAGTGCCACTCGGGCCAAGTCCCCCACCCCCTTCCCTGAAAATTGCCACGAGTATTCCCGAAGTCCATGAATTACTTCTTCCCAGGGACCGCGGTGGCTGGGCGGTTAGTTTGCTCGCCTCCCACCGAGGTGAACCGGGTTCAATACCCCGACTAGGCTCCCAGATTTTCGCAAGTGGGAATCGTGCCGGACGATGCCGCTGGTCGGCGGGTTTTCTTGGGGATCTTTCCCCCCTCCCTTTTAATTCCAGTGCTGCTTCATTCTCCTCTCACTTCACTCTTATCGGGTCTCAAGACCTCACCCAAATCACTCAACTCAACTCCCAGATGACCAGCGGAGGCGTGAAACGGAGGGTCGCGTCTCCTTATTCACGCATCTGCGGGATTACATGGATGACGTACACAATACCTCGCTAGAATGCCACGGAAATGTTTTTCATCGCGGGAATTATCTTGACGTATCCCCTCACCGGAATGTCTGGCAGTGTGAAGAACGATCTGGAAGGGATCGTGCCAGCTACATGTAGGCTACCGTGTTACGATTGCAACATAAAAAGCGACGCCGGGTGAGGTAGAAGGTAGAAATGCGGCCAGTGGATTTTATTAAAACAAAGTTCATAATCAACCTTAAACACAACGGAACAGCCACGAACACAGGACTCTGCAAAAGCTCACGGAATAATTGGATCTGGCTGACACAGTGGGGTTACCGCACCTTAACTTCTGCGCCATCGGTAACCCGCCCAGACTACAATGAAGAGCCAATAGTAATCGAGCATATCGGGGAAGATGAGCGTAAACGCGAAGTGTGGTGCACATCTCCCCAGGACAGCGGTCCGTGAGCGTCTGTTCGGAGGCAAGTGTCTCAACGCTAGGGTGAGAGAGCGAGCCAAGAGTCCACTTTACGTCATTGTCCTCCCTTAAACATTCAGTCCGTCATCCACATTAAGGGCACCGCCTACTTGGAGCATCTTAGCGCGTTTGAGGCAGGGAAGTGCTGGAGCGATAAGGGCGACACTGACACGCACGCCTAGCGCCACATCACTCCTACGCGCAAGGCTCTGAACTGGCGTGCAGTGTTTCTGTCGTGCAACGTGTACCTAAGGGACTCAAGCGGTGACCCTATCATTTTATTGGTAAAAAGTCTGAAGCAAAGTTTATTGCAGGTCACTATAATAGTTTCGCATGTTTCCGACCAGTATATTATGAGGTACAGCACTGTGAAAAAGCAGTTTTTAGCTATGTATGAGGGTTCAGAAATAGCACTTATAATATGAATGATGTATTGAGAGTATTATACGTATCTCGTCTTAACGTTCTTTTTCTTTTGTATAGTGGTATAATGGGGACACGTGTAGTGGTTTCGTAAAAAAAAAACGCGGATTTCATACACACTGCAACGCAATTCAAGCGCCAGGTAGGCGGCGCCCTTAAACCGTCACTCATAGCCCCTCGTATCACGTCACAAATTTTATTTAATGTGGAATGTGTCTTAGTAATGATCCTTTTGTGATAATAGTTGGATTAATAATCCCATGGTTTCCCTTCATATAGATAAGTATATCCTCCGTACGACGTATGAGAGTATGACAATTCACTCTCACCTCTCGGACATTTATTGTGTACCCTTTTGTGCTGAGTGCGGGTAAAGCAGATGATGACAGCGAACTTCGAGGTGACGAGGAAGCCATCTCACGGCAAGGGCGTGTGTATGCAACTGTGGTGGACGGAAAGGGGGTAGTGGCTTAATCGTAGCGATCGGTGAGTACAGTGAGGCTGCGGGCAATGCTCGGGGTACTCAATAGTACAGGAGAGTGGGAATTGTATTAATACGTGGCACCGTGTGGAAGTCGGACTAGTTTAATGTAAAACGTCGATTTTTAAATTTTAAATACACGCTATTTGAAATTTTACTGTACAATTGTTATAAATTAATCTGGATTTATTCGGGCGTTGGTTATCGTTATGTAAAAGACAGTTATTATTTTGCTGTATTTTTGAAGTTATACTTCTTTCGGCGCGTTGAGGGTAAAAGTTTGGTGTACAGCGGAAGCTGCTCGCACACAGTGTAACGAAATTCGACAGTGAACGTGATAGGGGTATGATCCAACGCGCATGCGCGTATAGTTGTGCGCGCACGACAGTGAACGTGGTAGGGGTATGACCCAACGCGCATGAGCGTATCGTCTAGCTATATAATAACGCAAGGTACACAACATAGCACGTGGTAATATTTAAAACCGACAGAAAATCAGTTCATGTAATAAGCAAATTGAAAAACATTGAATTCATATTTGGAATTCATTGTATATATATATATATATATATCTTATTAATTAATTTTAATTACATTGTGCCGTGAAAAATTTGTTAGTGACAAAAATGGTATAATAAAATTTCAAAAATGTTTTCAATTATTTGAGGTTATTTTTTGTAAGTATTTAATTATGTTCTTTAATCAAACCTTTATTAATTGTATTTTATGTCTTTCTTCGGTCATTTTATCGTTTTCCTACTTACATAAATTGTTTTCATACGAAATAATATTTTATTTTATTCACGCCAAAGAAGCGTAACTTCTAACGCGCGTACATAAGTACACGCGCCCATGTTTTTTTTTTTAAATGTCTTACTAGTGTAGATAGTAGATACTGTTAAAGTGTGGAAATAAAAGCTGTGAGTATTATTTTTATTTATAATGTTGTAAATAAATAAATAGATTTTAGTTACACTATTAAATCAATTAAGAGTTGCATCCTATACCAAACCTGGCTATGCACATAAAATAGCAACTATGCAATAAAATCGGACATTTANATAGTAGATACTGTTAAAGTGTGGAAATAAAAGCTGTGAGTATTATTTTTATTTATAATGTTGTAAATAAATAAATAAATAAATAGATTTTAGTTACACTATTAAATCAATTAAGAGTTGCATCCTATACCAAACCTGGCTATGCACATAAAATAGCAACTATGCAATAAAATCGGACATTTCACCCTATCATCCTAACAGTTTCACGTAAATCATTACCTAAATTAACCTTGGATAGCAGACGAATTTCGTTAATTTNAACCCTATCATCCTAACAGTTTCACGTAAATCATTACCTAAATTAACCTTGGATAGCAGACGAATTTCGTTAATTTTTTTAACTTAAGCTTGCATCTGCTTACCAAACCAATTGTTGTATTATTGAAGAACGTGCGCAGTTACTGCACTCTGGTACTCATTGCACGTAATGTAATGTTACTGTCAACAGTATTTTCTGTATGACAAACCGCAACATCAACTTAAGAATGTACTGAATAGAAGTTTCGCCTGTTTTCTTGCAACGTTGTTAAAATGGAAAATATAGTGGAGTAAAATAGCGCAACACAATAATGCATGTGATTAGTTGTATGCCCTCAGAATTATATGGGCTTTAAACAACTTTATATCTGACTCAGTCTCATAAACCATGAGCCACGTCGGCGATTGGTTCACCGTCCCCGCAAATTGAAAATGACGTATTATAGTTTAAAATTAAAAACTTCCCTACTTGAATTACTGCTTACCAACTCAGTATAACTGTATTTCACTAATTTAACACTTATTATTGTGAATTATATCATTTCCACTGTCCATGCATTGGTTGCCAGTGTATTTCACTTAAGTTATTACCAACATTTTTAGTGAGATTTCACTAACTGGAATCACTGATACACCTAGGATTGTAGTGATCTCGTTCTCTAATGACCCGGGTTGACGTCATTTCTCTAGAAAATAAAATGATCCCTGTAGCTGCAATGAGAGAAAACTGAAAGAATAAATACATCACCTACCAGTTGTCGGCGTGGACCGTCTTGTCTCCCACGTGAGGAAAATATGGATTGCGATCTATCGCATTTTAATAAAGATGTTAGGAGCATCATGCTGTAGTATATATTAAATTAATTCTGTGTCTGTTCTAAGAATTTTGAAATAATAATAGTTTACGTTCCACGTTTATCTTTCGATGAAATTTATTCATACAGAAAGGAGGGTAACGGGGGGTAACAAGTAATAATGCATTTCAGACCATAAATTTGGGGAAAGAAATTAGTAGGCACTTCGATCTTAAAAAAAAAACCAAGAAAGAGTCCTTGGTTAATTTTAAAGGACAGTTTTCTTTTATCTGTCGCTGAACGCACTAGTGACGAACTTACAAGAACGTTATGCACAGGACCAACTAAGATGTACAAGTGGTTACGTTCAAATTCATCTTTGTAAAGCATAGTATTTTTTCAACAATATATAACAGAATTACTTACATTTTACATTTTACATTTCAATAATTATTTTACTAGCCAGATTTTAATTATGATTTGTCATATGTACTGCACATCCATGTAAACACGTTACACTTCTCTTTAGGCGACCGCCTTTCTTTATTTATCAGAAAAGCTGTGTAAGAAGCGTTGAAGCTGCTTAAAATTAAATCACGTCTGGTTTAACTGCCGCTAACCTACCGTACTAGCCTCCCATAGTTGGAGACTCTTGTTTTGTCCTAGACCTCGGGGGGAAAAGATTTTTCTGTCGGGAATTTTTCAGCTGAGAATTCTCAAGTGGGGAGTGTGGTGTATACTGAAGTGGCGTGGAGGGTTTCTCAGAGTCATTCCGTTCTCTCCCTGCCTTCTTCCTACCGCTGCTCTTCTACCTTCTTACTCAACTCTCTTCTCACCACGTCCAGTCTTCGAGCTGGGAGCCAGCCTATTCTCGTTCATGTTGTTGACCTTATCTTTATACGGGAGCAACACGTACGTTTACAAGTACTTACCGCTCATAAAAAATAAATACGACAGTGTACGCGTGTTCGCAGGCCTGTGTTTTCACATAATGTACCGTGTCCTAACTGTGTTCTCACCGTGCACTTACGCTACTGCGTCCCGTCCATGCTATTGCCGCCACTTAAAATAAACTTGAAAGACGTTGCTATTAAGTTCGCTGCGGTCTGCATATGCAAACTCGGGTAGACAGAATGTAGTTATTTGTGTTAAGGTGGTCGCCTGGGTAGGCCGCCGAACGGTGAGCAGAGCTCCAGCAGAAAACGTCTTATTAAAAAACCGTCCAACGTGTCTGAGTGAGGTCTGCTTACCAACAGCATATAAGAAACGTTACGCGTCTGTATACGTTTTTCAGTTCCTCAATTTCTCTCTAAAGCATGTTTTTGTGATTGTAAAAATGGCTCAAACGGGCGTTTACAGGATAATGATAATTTTTAGGTATAAACATTCCGGTACAAAACATTAAAAAAGGAATAGAGACGTGCATCAAACCGTTATTTTTATTATTACGCCATAAAATGGTAGCGTCTCCGCTGAATATCTCATAGAGGCGCGTTATCGACGGCAAAACTGCACGCCAGTTCAGTGCTTTGCGCGTAGAGGCTATGAGACAGTTGATGTGCATGTCTCTGTCGCCCTTAGCGCTCCCGCGCTTTTAGGCCTCAGACGTGCAAAATTCCAACCAGGCGGTCACCGTAAAGATTGGAAAGAGGTCGGAAAGGGAAGAAGAGGGGGGTGCAGTCCGATTCGAGCATCTCCGGGCAGTTTCGGAGACTGCTGAGCAGCGGACTACCATGCGTGCTCGCACGAAAGGTGCCAATAGGGTTACCAACTTAACGTTTTCATATTACCTACTGTGTTACCTCCGTGGGCTGACCGTGTACCGGTCTCGCGTCGCCAATCGCTCCACAAGGCGATCGGACACAATATGATAAAGGACTACACACGGGCCTATCCGATCACCCGATATCGTGTCCACGACGCGTCGGGAGCCGAAATTGGGTCGTGTGTAGACTGATCGGCCGATCACATTGGTCGGGTATGATGATTGGGAATTAGGGTGGTTTGGACCTTTCAGTTTTTTAAATCTTCCAGACTCCCCACCTTTTCTCCCCGTCGATTGGCTCACGTGTAGCGCCATCGGCACGATTCCCCAACCGTGAGTTAAATATTTTCTTTATTTATACATATTTTTGTTTTGAGAGTGTGAAGTCAAGTTAGGTGTTTTGTTGTGCCGTTAGCAGACGGTACCCATCTTAAATAAATTCGTTTTACTGATTTATAATTTACTTACTATACTGATTGATAATTTAGGATGGATTCTTAATCCGAAAAGGAGGGGAACGAGGTTATGGCTCAAGTTATGGAATGCTGCAAGAGCTACAGGTGTCTGTGGGACGTCTCCATTGTGTTATACCACAACAAGGACTGCCGGAACGAAGGCTACGATTCTATGTTGGAGATATATCAACAATTAAAACCAAGTGCGAGTGTCATTGATTTCAAAAATAAATTAGTGAACTGAAGGGCGGGCAGCTGGATCGGGTCGTCTGTAGAATCGCCGCCTGCGGTTGGCTGATTGGATCGGATCGGTTAGATCGGATCGGATCGGCCCGTGTGTAGCCCGCTTTAGACGCACAGCCGGAGCACAGTACACCAGGTGAAACTGAGAACACCGTTCTTCCATGTAAACCAAAGGAAAACATGTATTCTGGCGATTATAGGCTATTCACGGTAAAGTGAGCACGTTTCAAGGCCACGCTTAAATGTTCATTTCAGCTCATTTGTATCCTCTCGCCAATTTTTAGTATACAAATTACTATGTGACTAATACACGTAGTGTATACATTTTATAGTTCTCGAATGTTAATGTCTGAGGTCAGAATGAAATATAATTTTTTTGTTTATTGTGCCTACTGGGAGGACCTTAAGAAGTGCTTACTTTACCGTAAATAGCCAATGCAGGCAAAACGATACAGCTGGAGTACGGTTGGGACACGGTATGCTACGTGTAAATGCGGCTTAGGCGAGCGCCGTATAGTCATCAACTGTACTTATTTCGATCGAAGCACCCCATTTAAAATTTAATTTGACAGTGTAAACAGTCAAAAATAAATCACTCGTTGAGATATGGGGTTCGGACTAGTTACCACTTCTCCCGTGCTTAATAAATTATATACTGAGTTGTCGAGTCACGTGCCAGCCTTCACCTAGGCCGGATTGCAGCATTGGGGTGTCAGACTGTAATTTATCAGCACTGACATTCGTCCATTAATCTTCGCACGGTCACAGTATCTCAAACTCCATTTCACTACAAAGGTTGTTCCCTTATTGAAGGAAATATTGTCTGTACAAATATTTACAAATCGAGTGCTTCTTAAAAACTGAAGAGGGCGCAGAGAGTGAAGAGATTTTGGCGGCTCATAACAGCGAGGTCTTGACAGCCTTAAAATTTTTTTTCCCCCTTTGAGAAAGGTAAAAAAGTTTTTTTATGATTGCCATATATTGTTTATGCCATGTAGTTTAAATCAAAGGTGACAAAAATTACGGAAGTAGTTAAAACGACTAAGTTTACCGTTTACGTGAGTATTTCCCTTGAAGTATAACAAACAACGAAACATAATATGCTCAGGTTAATCAGCTTATTATAATCGAACTTTTGATGATTAAACTTTTAAGATATTCATGCCCACTTACGTACATGTGATCTCTCTATCCTGTACTGGTCGCTAAAATTAAGTGAACATCTTCCATCGAATACAGTAACCGCTAACTAAAATTGACGAGTTTTTGAATAAAAAGTGTTACATAAACATTAATATATGTCATCGAAATTTTTTAAGAATTCAATACTATGTATCAAATTTTCCAAACGGTATGCCATCTCTGTTCTTGCAGATGCCGGTGCAATCTCTCAATAACTAACGCTCCCAATTCTTAGCCCACTAGATGAAGATTTTCGTCAGAGTATGTGCGTAAAGGGAAATAAAGAATATTACTAAAAATCAAAGGCGTTAGTGGATAATTACATAAGCACCACGGGCAGATTACAGAAAGGAAGGATGGACCCCTTCAAACTATTACTTTCAATCACTGGTACTGAGTCACTATTTTTCATAAACGTAATTGATAGTTAAAATTCATTCTTTGATACCAGTCAATCTCATCACTGATGACTTGCCGAGTGAGGGNCATAAACGTAATTGATAGTTAAAATTCATTCTTTGATACCAGTCAATCTCATCACTGATGACTTGCCGAGTGAGGGTTAGGAGATAATTTAGAATGCGCTTTCAAAAATCATCTTGATTGAAGATCCTGTTATAGAATACAAACCAAACTAAGGTTTATTCTACTCAGGTTAGAAACAAAGCGAGATTTCTTATGAAAGAGTTTGGCATAGGGAAAATTTCCGCTGCTAGGTGCGCAGTGTTCCAAAGAGGTCACTTTTAAATAAAATTCTAATCTACGCGAATAATAAAATAGAAAGATTTTACTTAGTTATGAAGTTATTTTATATNCATAAACGTAATTGATAGTTAAAATTCATTCTTTGATACCAGTCAATCTCATCACTGATGACTTGCCGAGTGAGGGCTAGGAGATAATTTAGAATGCGCTTTCAAAAATCATCTTGATTGAAGATCCTGTTATCGAATACAAACCAAACTAAGGTTTATTCTACTCAGGTTAGAAACAAAGCGAGATTTCTTATGAAAGAGTTTGGCATAGGGAAAATTTCCGCTGCTAGGTGCGCAGTGTTCCAAAGAGGTAACTTTTAAATAAAATTCTAATCTACGCGAATAATAAAATAGAAAGATTTTACTTAGTTATGAAGTTATTTTATATNAACTTTTAAATAAAATTCTAATCTACGCGAATAATAAAATAGAAAGATTTTACTTAGTTATGAAGTTATTTTATATTTGATTTATATTTATTGCAATTATCTTGTTTTTTAACGTAGAAAATAGAGAAAAATCTGGTACACATGCGACACTAGCGCTTACATAGTGGCGAGAATTTTTGGTTGCCAAACTTTTAACATAGATCTTCCCAACCTGAGTAGAAGTAACCGTAACATATCACAATATTTTTCTGGTTGTGAACGTTGTCCCTGTTACTATAATCTCTTGTTAACGTACATTTTAACAAGTAACATTTTCTCTAAAGTAACTTCAGTGTGTGTATTTATATATTGCACACACACAGTACTTTGCGGGTCATTGATCTTTGTCCACGCTAGTTGCTGACGTGAGGTGTGGACGAGGGGCTGTAGAGAGGAAGGATCGACCGCTAATGTGTTTCAGAGCTGCGGGTGACAATAAAAAAAATTGCCTTGATACAAAGCATGGGTCTTGAATGGATTAAGTATCTAGCTAAGCAACATTTACTGGCTAAGAAAGCTGACAATGCAGTATGATGGCATTATAACTTTACTTAGTAAAAATGAGATATTTCCGTTTCATTAGTTATGGATTAGCATTTTATATGATAATACAGTGTAGTAAGATTACACGGTTGATTTTCTGTTATATTAAAATCACTGTAACTTTGGTTAAAATGCATGAATCATGTTTGTCGAATGAATATAATGAAATAACAACGACCAGTAACAGACAGATGAGTTTATCATAATTTATATCAGTAGAAACCACTGAGATACGTGTGGAGCTACGTATTTTCAATGCTTTGAGCAGCTTGGTTTTACTTATTTAATTTCATATCTTCTATTTAGGCTTCGATTTCTGCAATATAGTTAAAAATTTCACCTATTTGTTGCATGACAGTAACTAAACTTTTTATGTTATGTTGTCTGATACTTATACAAAAATACTTTTAATGTAGCCTCCAACGCGAGTTAAGTCGCGTTAGAGAAAAAACATACGATGTAGGAACAGAAAAAAACCTTTGCTTCTATCGGCAGAAACAACTCGCTGCGCAGCATTATGTACCGGTGACAGTGAAACTTCTATGAAGACCTACGAAAAGAAAACAAAGAAAATAGGAGTAATGAATCATGCTGAACTGAATTATCAATCTAAAAGTGTAAAATATTAGCTACACACAACCCTGAAGATAATTTTTTGTTAATATTTTGTAAAAAACAAACATTTTCATTGGGTTTACGTAGGCGATAAAAATTACAACAATCCCGAAACACTTGCCAGTCACGCGCGAAACACGAAACACTCGTCAGTCGTAAAATTTAAATTAGCTTAAGAAATTTAAAAAAAAATCCCTTGATACAAAGTATGGGTTCTGAATGGATTAGGTGTCTAAGTAAGCAAAATTTAAGGCTAAGAAAGCTGAGAATGCGATATGGTGGCATGGTGAGATTACTTGGTAAAAATGAGATTTGTCAGTTAAATTAGTCATGAATTAGCATTTTAAATGAAAGTTGAGTTGACAGCGAACATCCCCTAGAATTTATATATATTATAAAAATTTGGTGTGCTTGTAAACAATGTTACGGACAAAATACTTCTTGTGGTATATACAGTTCTTGGAAAAGTTTCATTCCGAAAGCATTTCGTTTGCACTACCAGATCTATTAATAGTGACTATCGTGTTATAATGAATAACGTTAATGTCGGTAAGAAGGTTAACTGTAGCTATTGGTTGGATGTCTACTGGAGAAGGGGTAGAAGGGAGGACGTTTGTCATCCTTTTCTACGTTTTCCCTTGGACTGAAAGCCAAGCAGTGTGAGCGCCTTGTGTGTTTTGAAAGACTAGCCGGCATACGTAGCTGCGCCTACGTACTACGTAGACGCAGTTTGCTGTCGACTTCAGTGCCCGTGCCTAGAGGATACGGGAAAGTGCTTTTTCCGAACAGTATTCTTTCATGACTTGCCCAAGAAAATCAGTGTTCGTGTGGAAAAATATAGAAATTTACCTACAGTACCATTTTTGCTATAAAAATTAGCTAGTCACAAGTCAAACTTTAAAACTTTAAAGTATTTAATAATAAAATGACGTTTTCGAACTGCGAACGAATAATTTATTTAATTAAAGTAAAACAATTAAATTTTCCAAGTACTTCACAACATGCCACGATTAATTCTTACACCAAATATACTGTAATTATTTACCTAAAGTATTTCATAATTTATTATTGGCATAGCCTAAAGCGAAATTGTATTTAAATCAGTAAGCGCGCTGTCAATTTTAAACAGCATATATCGGTCAACTCAAAGGACATTCATACCGGAGCATGTTTTTTTTTTGTGTTTATCAAATACGCTAACTACTCTCTGCTGTATTTAATTTCACTCTAGCATACATTTATGTGCTGTTGTTTGCTCCATTAAACTTAGTAAACTGGGTCTTCCCCATACTATGTATAGTAAAAAATATTTCATGTTTAGTAATTTTAGCCATAATTTTCAAATTAAATCATTTTGGTAGCACATCTCTTTTTACATCACGTAATTNTTTCAAATTAAATCATTTTGGTAGCACATCTCTTTTTACATCACGTAATTCATATTGAAATATACATACTTTAAGATATAATTACATTTTACATCATATCCCCAGTGAAATATATATATATATATATTTCAATATATAATCACTTACTGCTATTAGTGTATTACATAATGCACCATTTTTTTTTTAGGAATAATGAACTAAAATACACAACCGTTTTCCCGTGAAGGTCAACCGTATTCGTATTCAAACATACGTATATACGTACATGCACGCATACTTATGAGCATTAATACGTACACGCATACATACCTACATAGATATGTAAAAAAATTACATACAGATCTGCATATTTACAATACATAAACATATAGGTGTCGTGTATCCATATATACACATGTACGTATATATACATTAATTCATCCCTAGGGGCATGCAGACATGCATACAAGCATACCTGCTCAAAATAAACATACAGTAACGGTTGAACATTATTTTATACATAGACTGAGTGGAATTCTATACTTCGAGATAAATATAACGAAGTGCTTCTTTCTTTCACTGATAAGAGTATTCTGGGTTACTTTAAACAGGGAATCACACTGCCTAATAAAATGAGGTCGATTTGTTGGTTTACGGCCTAGTTTATAGAGTACAAAATTAATTAACAATTGTTTTCTTTTTGCTCTTATCTCACTAGGTTAGAAATCAGCCGTGTATTTTTCTCAGTTTATCTGCTACGCGTTTTCGTGCAATCACGCTGCTTATATAAAGTGTTTCGCAACTCGGTGTTGCAGAAGAAAGTGCCACAGTGAGCCACCTGAACGGCTGACCGGACAACCAATGGACTGGTAAGCTGAACTTTTACGTCTATTCAAGTGTTTTATTTTTATTATTTTTTCCAATTATTTCTACGCTATATTGGTATAGTGTTTGAATGCTTTAACTTCCATCAAAACCGGCAGCTATTTTCTATTATTGAAGTGAAGAAGATGGGAGACGTTCTTACTTGCATCAAATGTCACGACGCATTCATATGCAACGTGTCGTGATCCATTCAGCGCAGTTTTTAGAGAAGTTCAGAGCAAACGCATAAAGCGGATTTCACACATGTTCTGTTTGTGCTTTCATTTACAGCAGTGCGGAAAAGCGCCACTTTAGGCTTTTATTCAAAATTTCAAAATTACGTCTTTAACCGAAATATATATTTGGATATGCTGCTCGTAGGCCCATCGTCGTGTTTCTGGTTTCATAAAAAACATAGATTATAACCACGTTCAACAATTGTTTTGAAAAAAAAAAAAAATATTTTTTTTAACATACACAGATTGCTTATATGTTCCTTGGTTATTCTACTAGTCTGAAGGTCAAAGGTTACGAATATGTTATTTACGTGTAAACGATTACGCATTCTACAACCGTGTATGGAACTGTATTTATAATTCGTCTGTTGCCTTTTTCCCTATCCCTTTTATCTAATACGAAAGTTCGCTGTAGTGTAAACACAGCTGTCTTACGAGAGTCTCCATTGTCACGCGCAGTTGGCAGAATCTGCTTGTAAGGGGTCTTGAGTTCTAATAAGACGCCGACGGATGCAGAATTTAGAATGACTTAGTAGTGGGATTATGGGGACTTTGGCACATCGGGACCTGGGACCGAAGCGTCGGAGCTGTTCGTACTCCGTCATTCCGGTCGACCGGCAGCCATCTTGGATACATGTGATCGTAACATTTGGACTTTACCCTGGTGACCTTTGACCTTGACCCCAGTGCTCTTTGACCTTGACCGTGATGACCTTTGAACTTAACCCCTGTGTCCGTTAATCCAAAAAATACAAAAATACAACAAATTCCAAAAATGTATTAAAAAAATATACTTGAAACACGTTAAAAATTATTTAAAAATTATTAAAAGATTTATTTAAAAACTTAAATTTTCGGCGGTCTCTCAAACCCCCCTACACCCATACTCATTCTACCATCTTGATAAGTGCAGTCCGCCATCTTGGTAGGCATCAGAGCCACCGTCCGCAATCTTGGTTTTTGTTTGTCATTTGTTTATACATTACTGGAGTTTGTCTCTCACCTTCGTTCGACCGCTATCTTGGTTTTTTGTTTGTCATTTGTTTTACATTGCTGGTGCTGTCCCCAGCACCGCGCGCAGCAGACGACTGACACCCTCCACTCCCTAACAATATATTTAATTAACCAATTTCCCCACCCCTGATTATCATAGGCTAATTACCCACCCCATCCAATATATTTAATGGCTCCACCAATGTTTCCGACTGCAATCGCTTAACATGATGTACAGAGCTCGATGATCCCGCAATATGCATTGGTTGGTAAATGCTTATAACTATTTGCTTTATATAATTTTTTTTCATCTGTTTGCCTTATCGCGTAGCAGTGACGTCTCTCTTGCGCGACTAAAGAGTTTAATGTACATTGTTTTGTAACAAGCAAAGGAACACAGTCTTTTCAAGTCGCGTAATGTGTATCGCACTTGATGCGTTGAAGTCATTTTTGCGGTTGGCCATTGCGATCATTCGTTCTTTCTCATGTCGGCGTGCATTTTAGCTTTTACTCAACTTCTTGGCATGATAGCAACACTGATATCACTATTATGGACTTTGGCTTTATTGGGTATTTTTTATATATTGTGACTGGTTATGACATCATGCTCGTGATGTGTTTGCATATATGCCAGTCCTTTATTGCTTGTTATGTTACTGATTTTTCATGTGCAGGACTGTTTCATGTCTTTTACACTCGGTTTACCACGACCCTTGCGTTAGGCTGACGGTGTTACTTATATTAATACATACATGTTTTAGTGTAGCCTGCGTCTATGCATGACTTTTTATCGGTACAATTGTATACCGCTTTATTTTTCATTATATGACTGCTTGTTAAGGGTTACCCATTCTAATGGTTCGGGCCATCAACCCTTGTGTTGGACTGATGGTGTTTCTTAATATTACTATATATGTATTTTACCGTTGCCCACGAATATGTACAACATGCGCGCAGTGCATTTGAAATGTATCTTGAATTTTTCGCATATAGTTTTTTGTCGTATGTTACCCGTGCTAACGCTTATTTATGTATATACTGTTACATTTATATTATATATAAATAGCATGTACAACCTGGTTTATGGTGGACGAAGGGAGGCTATCTGTCGCTGAGGGGGATCGGAGTTGGTAGACACCAGCGATAGCAGACAAGGGCGATGGCGGGTGATTGTCGAGTGCATGCAGGTCGATGTGTATGTGTGTGCTATTTCAGACCCTACACTCCTACATGCAATGGTAACTTTGCGACGCACTTGTATGTATACCTACCTTACTTTTTTTTTCATTGTGAACGGTCGTTACATGTTCCTGAATTTCAAAGGTTTGTGAATGCTGTCCAACTATGCATATAACAGGGCTTAAGGCCTACTTGTCTTTATCGCCTTGATTTCAGTCGGAAATGATGACTGTGATATGAATTTGGTGGTCGTAGCTTCGGTGGGTGGGGAATTACGGGCAACTATGCTTCTAAGAGGGCTTAAGTGTGTACTTGTCCGTACCACTCTGTTTGTCATCGGAAGTGATGCATATGAAATGAATTTGGTAGCCAACTATGCTTATAAGAAGGGATAAGGTGTACTTGACTCTACGATCCTTTTCGTAGCCGACAGTGATGCCTATGTTTTGAATTTGACGACTATAGCTTCGATGGACGGGAAATGTTAGTTGAATATGCTTATAAGATGTCTCAAAGTTTACTTAACCCTACCACCCTGTTCTTCATCAGAGGTGCTGTTTATTATATATCTTTGGTGCCTATAGCTTCTGTGGGTGAAAAATGTTAGGCAACTATGCTTATAAGTAGGCTTAGGGTGTGCTTGACCCTTCGGCCCAGTTCGTCGTCGGGGGCGATGAGTATGTTAGGAATTTGGTTGCTGTATCTTAAACTGTTCGGAAATTACAACCAACTGTGTTTATAAGTGGGCTTAGGACATACTTTCCCTGCGGTACTTTCGTTGTCGGGACTTATGTCTGTTATGAATTTGGTGGCTGTATATTAAACAGTTAGGATATTACAGTAAACTATGCTTATAAGTGGGCTTAGGGTGTACTTATCGCGCGTGGTGCGACGTATGATAGGAACTGGCACACCTGGCGTCCTGGCGGGGACCTCGGAGCCGCCCAGTAGTGCGCGCGCGCACTCGTCAGTTCGGACATTACAGCCAACTATGCTTATACTTGGGCTTAAGGTATTCTTGATGCGTGCACGCGGTGCGACTCTAGACTAGCGTGCGTGGGCAGGCTTCGCTCCGTGTCGCGCAGGTCGAATGACAGAGCATGAGACTCGTCCCCGGCAGGACTCCAGGTGAAAGTAGACCAGAAGGAGTATGAGAAAACCAAGGAGGAATGACAGAGAATGAGACTCGTCCTCGCCGGACGCAAGGTGAAAGGAGACCAGAAGGAATATGAGAAAACCAAAGTGGAATGACAGAGCATGAGACTCGTCCCCGGCAGGACTCCAGGTGAAAGTAGACCAGAAGGAGTATGAGAAAACCAAGGAGGAATGACAGAGAATGAGACTCGTCCTCGCCGGACGCAAGGTGAAAGGAGACCAGAAGGAATATGAGAAAACCAAAGTGGAATGACAGAGCATGAGACTCGTCCCCGGCAGGACTCCAGGTGAAAGTAGACCAGAAGGAGTATGAGAAAACCAAGGAGGAATGACAGAGAATGAGACTCGTCCTCGCCGGACGCAAGGTGAAAGGAGACCAGAAGGAATATGAGAAAACCAAAGTGGAATGACAGAGCATGAGACTCGTCCCCGGCAGGACTCCAGGTGAAAGTAGACCAGAAGGAGTATGAGAAAACCAAGGAGGAATGACAGAGAATGAGACTCGTCCTCGCCGGACGCAAGGTGAAAGGAGACCAGAAGGAATATGAGAAAACCAAAGTGGAATGACAGAGCATGAGACTCGTCCCCGGCAGGACTCCAGGTGAAAGTAGACCAGAAGGAGTATGAGAAAACCAAGGAGGAATGACAGAGAATGAGACTCGTCCTCGCCGGACGCAAGGTGAAAGGAGACCAGAAGGAATATGAGAAAACCAAAGTGGAATGACAGAGCATGAGACTCGTCCCCGGCAGGACTCCAGGTGAAAGTAGACCAGAAGGAGTATGAGAAAACCAAGGAGGAATGACAGAGAATGAGACTCGTCCTCGCCGGACGCAAGGTGAAAGGAGACCAGAAGGAATATGAGAAAACCAAAGTGGAATGACAGAGCATGAGACTCGTCCCCGCCAGGGCGCTAGGTGAAGGAGACCAGAAGGGATATGAGAACACCAAGGTGGAATGACAGAGCATGACACTCGTCCTGTCAGGATGGCAGGTGAAAGGAGATCAGGAGGAATATGAGAAAACCATAGTGGAATGACAGATTATGTGACTCGTCCCCACCAGAAACCTAGGAGAAAGGAGACCAAAAGGAATATGAGGAAATCAAGGTGGAATGACAGAGCATGAGACTCATCCCTGTCAGGAAACCAGCTGAAAGTAGACCAGAAGGAATATGAGAAGATCAAGGTGGAATGACAGAGTATGAGACTCATCCTCGCCGGATGCCAGGTGAAAGGAGACCAGAAGGAACATGAGAAAACCCTCGATTATGCCAGCCCGTCCGCGCATCCGCAGCCAGCAGCCAGGTGGCGGGCGTGGCAATTAAAGTATAATTTTTACACATATAAAGTGTCTATACGTGCGCGCGGTGCCTGCAGTTGTTTCCTATGTGTACATTCGACATTATACATCTTTTTTTAGCGATGACAGGATATATATATATATATATATATATATATTTGATATTTAAGAGGACGTAATTATACAGTAAGTATAACGCCGAAAATGATAAAATACTAGGAGTTCGTCCGCTTTGTTTACATCGGACGCCATGTTGTATAACCCTGTAATGCTGTAGTAAAGTAAACAAATGTGAATGGGCAGTCACCTGTCTCCTGTGGATATGTAAACGTTGCCGTAGGTTAGTTGGCCGGTACATGCAGTACTGTGCGGTTCGCGACGAGTGGAGTGTTTCTGCGCGCGTGATTTGTGACGTCCAAATCCGACTGTGTTAAGACTTGTGATTTAAGAATGGAGGTGGCAAGTACTAGTGCTTCTGTGCGTGATAGTCGTCTATGTGGCGGCTGTTACCTGGACGTTAGCCAGTTTATTGAATTAACGTTGTTTTGGCCACTACTGTTTGCTTATTTAGTTGGTCATGGTGTGTTGCCGAATGAAGTAACGTGCAACTCATGTGCGACGGTAGTAGAATGGGCCGAGGACTGTGCATTTTTTTCACTGTTAACGGTCAGTTAGGACAAGTGTTGGTAAGAAATATAGAAAGGTGCTTTGTAATTTCAGAAAATCTTTTCGGCACGGCACGTGGTTTGGAAAAAAATTAATTAAGTGTAGCGCTGATTTGTAAAATAACACTTTTTTTATTTCTATTCCATGATCTCGCGCCAAGTTTATTAGCAAAATGTGTCATAATAGTATGGTTACCGTCTTGGATTGGCCGTTATTTTGTCGTGAGGTGATGACTGACTGGTGTATGCGTGAGACAAGGGATAGCATTGTGTTGTGGGGGAGGGGGGGATGGGGCTCTTTCGTTGAGATAGATGAGGCTAAATTTGGGAAGAGCAAGCATAATAATCGTCGCATCGTCCAGGGGCAGTGGGTTTTAGGCGGGATCGAGAGACGTACTAATAGTATATTTCTTGTTCCTGTCGAATATCGTCCCAGCAGGACACTTCTGAACGTAATCAAGCAATTCATTGAGCCTGGAACGACAATTATAAGTGACTGTTGGCGCGCGTATAATTATCTTTCAGAGCACGACTATGAGCACATTCAGGTGAATCACAGTATTAATCTCGTTGATTCAGATACAGGAGCGAACACCCAAAGAATAGAGCGCGTGTGGCGGGATGTGAGGCTCTGTTTTACTTGGTATGGCAGGACGATGCCACACTTCGTGGGGTACCTGGTGGAGTTCATGTTTCGCCGCCGACGAACGCGAGCGCATGCATCACTTCCTACTCGCCGCGGGAAAATTGTACCCACTACCTACTTAGGTGAGTCTACTCACATACTTCCGGTATGTTTTATTATGCGTGGTATATGAATATGACAGGTTTTTGCATTTTGTGATATGTCGTCAAGGGTTTTTATATTACTGTGTGTGTAGTTATTTGAAATGTAGCCAACCTAACCGAATACAACCTAACTTCGCGATATGTAACGCATAGGTGTTATTTGCACTGCTGCACGAATAAATACAATATTATGTGATGGTAAACAGTACCACAGTATTTACGTTTCGTGTTGTTAGGTAATGGTCGTTTAGGTATTTTTGCATTTAACGTTTTTTACATGAGTAAAGGATTTAACGATAACGTACATAATTTGTACATGTTTTACCCCACAATTTCCCTGATCTCCCTCCCCACTGTCGTATTTATGGTTTGTATTGATTTGTGGAGTGTATTTATTTGAAATGTAGTAAACCTAACCGAATTCATCCTAACTTCACAATATGTAACGTACAGGTGTTGTTTGCACTGCAGCACGACGAAATACAGTATTATGTGATGACAAATAGTACCTTGTATTTACATATCGTGATGTTAGGTAATGTTTCGTTAGATCTTCTTGCATGTATAACTTTTGTGGGTTTACTATGTCTCCTTAAAAAAAAAGTAGCTATTCTTTATAATTATCCTTATAACTGTATAATATTGATTTTTTTTTCGCGATTACATGATTATTGGCTGTCGAGTGCATAGGCCGGTGCCTGTATATACGCTATTTCTTCTCATAACACCTCTCATGAAATGGTGGTCTTGTGGTCAATTCGTCGGACTGCCGACCCAAGGGTGCTGGAACGATCCTGCATGCCTCCTGCATTTTTTGAGTTCCCAAACTACTCAAGTAAAAAATTCCCGGCGCTCCTAATGGCCGCCACTTGAACTATACTCCTCGATGATAGTGCGTCTCTGCAGACAAATAGTGTACCAACATACACAAAAATGGCCGCGGCGATACCAATACTTATGGCCGCGACCTGTAGAACCTCACCCACACTCTGGTGGCTGGTGCGGGAATCAAATATGGCCACCTGCAGCAGACAACTAGCAACGGGAATCAAAAATGGCTGCCTTCAGCAGACGATGTCACGCGGGTGATGGAGGAGGGCACGAGAAGCAAGAGAGCGGGGTGGGAGGAATAACAGAAGACTCCCCAAAGGATAGAATGAACAAGAGATGGAAGAAGACAGGGAGGACTCTGAGAAAACCCCAGAGNGGGGGGGAGGGAGGGGTAAGGCGCGGGAGCCGAGAGAGAACGGGTGAGAGACTGAAGGGGAACCGAGAGCACTCTGAGAAAACCTCTCGAGGGATATAACATGGGAGACGAGAGGCAAGAAGGTAACCGGGAGAACTCTGAGAAAAACCCCAAGGGATAGAACGGTCGAGAGACAGGAGGGAGACCTGGAATAATATGAGGGAAAAAACCCTAGGGATTGAATGTGGGGGAGAATGGGAACAATAAGAGAAAATCTCTCAAATGGAATGCAAGAGCGTGAAGTATTGAGGTGGAATGCAAGTGCAGGAAGAAAATAAAAAAGGAAAAAAGGGGAAAATGAGAATACAAACATGGTCGCTGCTGGTGAGGAATGACGGAGCAGGAGGTTGCCACGTGACATCATCCAAGATGGAAGCCGGCTCGTCCCCTTTGTCCCTGTCAGGACGCCAGGTGTGGCTGAATGCCCATTTTATAACTACTAATAGAGGTTGCGACATAGATTTTCAGAAAATTTTGTGAACCGAATGTTTATTGATATTCACATGGCAGATTAAGAATTAACATTGTTGTAGTTTTACAACGTCTCTGGTCATAGCCAAGTTATTTAAGAGAAGACGGACTTAAGTAAATAAAAAAGCTAATAATAATTATCTAGTGCATTTACAAACAATCCAAAAACTACTCCAAATTTACTATTTCGAAAATAACGGTTGTCACATGCTATTTGAAACTAATATTTACATAACTGTTCACACCTTGCAGAAATTAACACAACGAAACACTTGAAACTAGTATTTATAAACAATTTTTAAAACTCATATTGAATTACTATTAAAATTATATATTTGATATCTGAAAGTTCCAGTATTTACAATCAAATTTGTATAACTCGTACATTCAGTCCAACCTTGTTCAGTCCAGATATCACCAGTCTTTCCTGACCGAAGTTCTGGAGCGCCCCGAGCGTTCCCGTAGACACCCGCACTCTACTCGTCTGGTAACTCGCCTTATGCAGCTCTCGCACCTCGTCCATCGCCGCCGCATACACTCGTCCGCCACAGTCTCTCTCATCTTCGTCAACCGCCGGTCCTCTTCTTCGATGGCCTGATCTCCATTCAACAGTCGCCGCATTTCGCCAGATGGCTATCACAGACTCCCAACCCTCCGGCCGCACCGGTATTTATAGTTTCGGTGCCATAGCCGAGAACCTTCACACGTCGACCCGCGCCGAGGTAGGAGACGACCAGAAAGCTCGCGCAATAGCCTGCAGCCACTGACCCATCTAGGT